>CM040128.1:253559021-254033940 GCA_022559845.1 Amorphophallus konjac | reverse complement strand
GGAAAAGAGAAATGATAACAATGCAATGCATGCATGCCATGAATGCAAGTCATGAATATTTTTGGATTTTTTTTTTTGGATTTTGAAATATTCAATGTTTTTGGGTTTTAAGTTTTTTTTTTTTTTTAAATATTTGTTGTTTTTGGATTTTGAAATATTTGTTGTTTTTGGATTTTGAAATATTTGTTGTTTTTTTGATTTTGAAATATTTGTTGTTTTTGGATTTTGAAAACCGATGCTTCCGTAACAAGACATGCCTCCCTCGTAACCTGAGGATTCCTCCTGAGATCGGCGTGTGATTGAAGGGACCCTCCTGGCCCGAACTTTTATTTGCCTGACGGTGTTCTGCCAGGGCCACCCCCAGGGTACTCAGCTTTGTCCTGAAAAGAAAAAGAATATGGAGACAAGCTTACACCCGTCATGTGAGTTTTTAAGACTTGAATTCTTTCCTGGGTGCCCCTCAAAGCTTCGGTCTGTTGTGTCGGGGTTTTGGTGTTCGTCATCGAACCTTAAGCCACCACATTTGTCATTCTTGCTATGCCTAGTTGTTCCAATTTCCCAAATATTTTCATTTATTCATTTTTCCTTTTTGTTCTTCTTCTCTCTTTTTCTTTCTTTTTCTTGTGGCTTCAGGTCATAACGAACTGCCCCTATTTGAGACTTATCTCGTATTAGGGTACCCAGGTCAGGCATCGCCTCCTTATTTACTCCTCATTCTTGGGTTCAGCCGAAGCAAGAAACGTACAGGGACTACAACTTTCCTCCAGAGTGTGGCCCCGGGAAACGGTGTTTGGCGGAACTGGGGACAGGACCAAAGGGTCGTGTTTGTGTGTTCAGCTTCTCTCAGTGATTCTTATGAACAGGGGAAGCTTGCATTGCTAGGGAAGCACGTGGTTAGACTCTTTTTTAGGGATAGAAGCGTTTGAGATATAACCCGTTCCACGGATTTGCCAGTTCTTCTCCTTCTGAGTTCGTCAACCGATAGGCATTACCTGGATAGACTTCCTTGATGACGAACGGCCCTTCCCAGTTTGGCTGCAACTTAGCCCTTGGACCACCTGTTCGGATGAATTTCCTTTTCAAAACCATATTACCTATTTCAAACTTTCTTTCGATTACCTTCTTTTGAAAATGACGTGAGACCCGCTTTTGATAAACAGAAGCGTGATTGGCCGCATTTAACCTCTTCTCATCTAACAGTTCCAGCTGTGCTAGTAACGCCTCTCGACGCTCGTCGAGATTAAGTTCCTTATCTAGCTGCACTCTTAGGGAAGGGATGAGAATCTCATACGGGAGTACCGCCTCCATCCCATAGGTGAGGGCAAAGGGAGTCTGCCCTGTGGGAGTTCGGACAGAGGTGCGATAAGCCCATAGAGCGTCTATCAATTTATCAGCCCAATCAGCGTGCCGGTGGGATTCACACGTTTTCTTGATGATTTTAAGAAGGGTTTTATTGGTGGCTTCGGCTTGACCGTTGCCTTGTGGATAATATGGTGATGAATGATGCAATGCAATACCAAATTTCTTACAGAGGTCCTGGAGTTCTTGAGACACAAATTGTGGCCCATTGTCGGTGACAATGTCGCTTGGTACCCCGAACCGCGAGATGATGTTCTTTGTGATGAAGCGGCAAACTGTGGTAGCTTTGATCTCTGCATAGGCTTCAGCTTCCGCCCACTTCGTGAAATACTCTGTAGCGGTGAGGATGAAGGATTTCTGTTTTACTTGGGCGTTAGGGTCACCTAACGGACCGACAATATCAAAGGCCCACATGGAGAAAGGCCATGGGGCGGATAGTGGGCGAAGAGATGAAGCAGGGGCGTGGATTTTGTCAGCATGGAGCTGGCACTGAAGGCACCTACGGACGTAGGTAGAACAATCTTCCTCTAGGGTTGGCCAATAGTAGCCCTGCCTAAGGATCTTCTTAGCCAATGCCTGTCCATTCACGTGACCTCCACATTCACCGGAGTGAGCAGCTTCCACTACTTTCCAAGCTTCATTGTCGTCTAAACACCGCAATAGAACTCCATTGAGAGCACGCCTGTACAATTCTCCTGCAATGATTGTATACCTCGAGGCGACTCTTCTGATAGCTTTCCTTTGTGTAGCATTGGCTTCCTCCGGGAAAGAACCATCCCGACAATATTGCTCAATCTCATGGAACCACGGCAATTCGTCTTCGCCCAATATTTCTTCCAATTCTGCTAAAGATACTTCCTTAACCTCTTCTTTAGCCGCCTTCTCTTCCACAATCTTCCTAAGGTTAGCAAACCAAGGATCTTGCAAAGAGGGAGCGTCCATCCGCTGGACCACAATGGTCTCAGTGGAACGACTAAGGGAGAAGGATAAAGAGGAAGCGAGAGATGCTAATGAATCAGCAAGAATATTTTGAGATCGGGGAACATGAACGTAGATGAGTTTGCTAAATTGTCTAGCCAGGAGCGTGACCAAATCTTGATATGGCTTCAGTTTGGGGTCACGGGTGCGATAAGTTGACAGAACTTGACGCAGCACCAATTGAGAATCTCCCATGATGTTGAGGTATCGTGCGCCTAGGAGGTAGGCGTGCTTTAGTCCAGCTAGGAGAGCCTCATACTCGGCTATGTTGTTGGTGGCAGAGAAAGAGAGCTGGTAGGCAAAAGGGACGGTGATACCTTCGGGAGTAAGGAGGACAGCGCCGATGCCACGGCCCTGGGAATTGAGCGCACCATCGAAATGTAGAGACCAAAAGGGAGGCGGATGAGAGATAACTGCAAGGTGTTCATCAGGGAATTCGTCCTGGATTGAATCAGTGTAGGGGATAGGAGAATGAGCAAGATGCTCAGCAATAGCATACCCCTTGATGGCCTTCTGGACGACGAAGGTGATATCAAATTGAGAGAGAAAGCTCTGCCAGCGAGCTAATCGACTAGAGAGGACGGGTTTCTCGAGGAGGTAGCGGATTGGGTTCATTCTAGAGATCAACCTTACCTCATGGGCTAGGAAATAGTGTTTTAACTTCTGAACTACCCATACCAATGCTGCACTAGTCTTCTCCATGGCAGTGTACCGGGATTCGGCAGAATTGAACAACCGGGAGAGATAATATGCTGCCCTCTCTCTTCCTTCATTATCCACTTGTGCCAGGACAGCACCTAGGGAATCCTCAGCGACAGAAATGTATAGGATCAAAGGCTTTCCGGGGACAGGAGGTTGCAAGACAGGAGGGTTGGACAGATAAACCTTAAGCTCCTCATAGGCCTTCTGACATTGTTCGTTCCATTTAAACTCGGCCCCCGCCTTTAATAAGTCGTAGAATGGGCGGCATCTTTGAGAGTGTTGAGATATGAATCTTCTAACGAACTGCAAACGCCCAATCAGACCACGAAGCTCCTTAAGATTCTTAGGCGGTGGCATTTCCATTACGGCCTTTGCCTTATTAGGATCAATCTGAATCCCTCGTTTGCTAACCATGAACCCAAGTAATTTCCCGGATGCGACTCCAAAGACACATTTCTTAGGATTCATCTTCAATTGGTATTCCCTAGCCCTTTGCAGCACCTTGGCTAAAATGGCGGGGTGTTCTTCTTTTGTCCTCGACTTCACCAGAATATCGTCCACATAGGCTTCCATGTAGACGTGCATCATGTCGTGGAAGATGGCCACCATTGCCCGTTGATAGGTAGCACCTGCGTTCTTCAATCCAAATGGCATGACGACATAGCAGTAGGTGCCCCAAGGCGTGGTGAAGGAGGTTTTCTCTTGATCTTCTGGAGCAAGACGGATTTGGTTGTATCCTGAATATCCGTCCATGAACGAGAGGGCCTCAAACCCAGCGGTATTATCTACCAAAACATCGATGTGAGGAAGCGGGAAATCGTCTTTCGGACATGCTTTGTTTAAGTCCCTGAAATCAATACAAATTCTGACTTTGCCATCCTTTTTTATTACCGGGACTATATTGGCCACCCACTGTGGATAAAGCACAACCCTGATGAATCTGGCCTTATGTAATTTGTCCACCTCTTCTTTCATTCTCAAGGCCATATGTGGGTGGAATCTTCTGAGCTTTTGTTTAACAGGAATCGCCCCTGGCTTTAAGATTAACCTGTGTTCCACTAAAGCGGGGTCGAGACCCGGCATGTCCTCGTAGGACCAGGCAAAAGAATCGCTGTACTCTCTCAAAACCTTGATGAGCTCCTCTTCTACCTTAGGAGGGAGATCAGCTGCAATAGATATGGGCCTGGGATCCTCTTCGGTCCCTAAATTGATTTCTTTAGTGGGTTCATCCACTGCTGACGAGGGTTCGTCGAATCTTCTCAATCCTTGTGCGTATAGGTCAGCAATGTCCTCCACATCACTTTCCTCATCATCCGCTGGGTCTTTCTCGTCTACAATTTCATACACTCCTAGTCCGTCATTGCTCCACACCCGGCCTTCTGAATCCTCATCCTCTTTTAAGGAGACGGTGGTGGCTATGAATTCTGGGCATCTGAGGAGGGCCTGGCATCTCAAGGCCAGATCCTGTAGGAACCTATCGGGAATGGAACGGGAGTGACATGCCAGTGGTGGCGTTGCAGAGGTGGATGGGCTATCTAAGGGGGAACATGCTTCTACCCTGACTGACTCGACTAACCTAGGAGACCCAACTACCTGTACATCTACCCTAGGAGACAGAAAATCTAGTGGAAAAGGAGCAGGGGTTTGGTGCCCCTGGGGAGTGGATGAGCAGAAGACAGCATAGTCTTCGACTGAAATGTAAGTTTGAAAGTTGACGTTTTTTTTTGGGTATCTTCTACTACCAGAAGAGAGCAAGAAGAATCAGAAGGTGGAGGCAGAGGAAGGAGTTTTTTTGTGAAGAATTGAGGAAAGAGAGAGAAGAAGGTATCGGGGGAGAACCACATCCCGCGAACTCGGGGGTTAGGAGAAGGAGGTGAAGATAGATCGAGTAGATCAATGGGCGGACAGTGCCCGCAATTGGAGGGAATGAATAGAATTTTTGACGGTCTCCCCGTGAAACACGGTTTGACCAGTATTGGAGGGGATCGAATCACAAAGTTTGGGTAAACTGTTGAGGCCAAATGAGCAGGAGGAATAAAGAAGGAAATGTCGGAGCTTCCTGCCTCTTGTATCTTCTGTGGCCTTATCAGAGCATGCCTAACCATGGGCATCTCTGTCTCCTTCATTTGAGCGGCTGGATCAGTAAACAGACTTGACATTTCAGCAAAATAATCTTCAAGATCTCCCACCAACCCCTGCAGAGGCGGCGGTGGGTCAGCAACAATATTAACAATGGGAGCGTCTTTCTTTTCTTCCTTGGGTTGTGGCTTATTTGCGGTGCCGGGCTGTAGTGGACCCTTTACAAAGTGTTGCCGGTAGTCCCAGGTTAGTGGCCCAGAATCTGCCTGAATGGTAGTGTTATGATAGCCTAAGCCCTGACGACCCATCTTCTTGCTTTCAGAGATGGGTTTGGTCTTTCCCTGTAACCGCGCGCCGAGACCAAGGCCTGGCTGATAGCCTAGCTTCATGATCATGTCCCAGCCTTTAGAATTTTTGGGTTTAGGCTTAGCTCCGGCATTCTTGCGTGTTGTAATGGGTTTGCCTGCCGCATAAGCCCATGGGTAATTTATGTCCATGACTGACAATACTGGCCTATTGCTCGGCCATAGAGTGGGGAGAACCTGGTCAGTGATGGCGTCCACTGCCTGGACGGTGGAAACACTCTTGACTTTGACCACCCGCCCCTGGAAGGAGAATTTCAGGCACTGATGGGCGGTGGAAGGTACCGCTTGCAGAGCATTTATCCATGGACGACCCAGAATAGCCTTGAACATCGGATCTATGTCTAGGACGTAGAATTCCACCTCTATTTGTAACGGCCCTAGCTCAGCCTGTAATGTGATGACCCCGTGACATGCCCTTCTGGAATTGTCATAGGCGGCAATGGTTGTCGGTGTCGGCTTCAGCATACTTTCAGAAATGTTGCAGGCACGCAGAGTACTTAATGGACAAACATTTATTGAAGCCCCAGTGTCCACTAGCACTGAGTCTACCACTACCTGGTTCAAGGTGATGGTGACGCATAGCGGCATTTGGCGTGCTTCAGGGGGCGCGAGTTCGGCCTCAGAGAATGTGATAGCGGGCCCCTTGGTAACAGTAGCCAACACTGACGGCAAGCTGTCTACCGCCACATCTTCGTTCACTATGACCTTTTGCAGAAACGTCCTTAATGCTTCTTGGTGTAGAGGTGAACGTCTGATCAACTCCAAGACAGAGATCTTTGCCGGCATCCGGTCAAGATGTTGCAACAGGTCGTATGTGGAACCGGGCGCGGGGTCAACTTCATTGTCTTGTGCTGCTGATGCTGAGATGGAGGGTATTTGGGGAGGTGCACTGGTAGAGGGGTAAGTCCTTTGAAATAACCGCCCGCTCCTGAGGGCAAGGTTTTGTGCTGGCATGGCTGTAGGTGGGCTCCCGCTTGACCCAGTGGGGTGAATGAGAATGGAAGGGATGGCAGTCTTGGTGATGGGGGATATGATAGGCATAGTAAGCGAAGGTTGTGGTGAAGGTAAAATGGGCGATGGGTGAGGTAAAGGGGCGGTTAGTGGACTGCAGTGATTGGTGGACAAGATAGTGGAAGGTATAGTAGGTGGGGAAGTATAATGTTGTGGGGGGATAGGCGAGAGAATATGGCTTCTCGGAGTGGTAAGTATGGTGGAAGAATGGATGACGGGGGAAGTTGTGGAAGGCATGGAAGGCCGAAGGATGGAAAAGACGGCGGGTGAGGTAGAGTGCGTAGGGATGTGGCGTAAGGTTAACAGGTGTGCGGGATCGTCAATGGTCCACCCTGCGTCAGGAGCCGGGTGGCGTAACATGTTGACTTGGGCCGGTGCCGGCGGCTGCTGTTGTTGTTGAGGAGCGGGTGCATGTACTGGCATGGGATTTTGGTGGATCCCTAAGTTTGGCTGCTGCTGCTGTTGCTGTGGCTGCTGCGGCTGGAATTGCTGAGGTTGTTGCTGAAACTGCTGTTGCTGTGGTGCTGCCTGTTGCGGCCTTGCTGGCCCTCTTCTCAGATCTTCAATCAGCTTCCTCATCTGAGCCCAATCGATCCTGTGACCTTCGTGCAGGTCGTATACCAGGTCCCTAAAATGATAACACCTCTCAATGGTGTGCCCCGGCTGCCGGTGATATACACAATATCGGGACAGATCGGCGGCCGGATTCATGTTCGGGCGCTCAGGTGGCAATTGTAAATCGCCAGTATGCATCAGCGCTGCAAAGACATTAGTGAGCGTCTCTGGGAGAGGAGGATAGTTGGCTCTTTTAGCAACCGGACGAGCAGGTGCGTAGGTAGCAGGCGGGGGAGTGTTATGGTATTGCAGTGGTTGCTGGGGCTGTTGTGGTGGTGGCGGAGATTGTTGTTGAGGGTGTTGCTGCGTGGGAAAGGAAGGGCGAGGTGATGCGGAGAAATGGGGGTTGCTTTGCTGGGGGAAGTGGGAGGTGGCAGTCTGGCTAACTACCTGCACCTGCTCGTTTGTTTGGACTCCTTCGGTAACAGGGCCCTGTGGTTTTCTGGAACTCTTGGGCTTCTGGGCTTCGAAGAGAGAATGAATGGGGGAGTCCTTAAACTGGGTCTGGATAAACCGGGCCCGACTGTACAGTTGATGCATACTGGTGATGTCATTCAACATTAGGACATTCCGGAAGAGAGGGGTTGCATTAGAAACGAGCAGTTTGATCTTTTCTTCTTCCGGAATCTGCCCGGGCACACGGGAGGCTATCTGCCTCCACCTATCAGCATAGGTAGCGAAGTCTTCATCAGCTTTCATCTTCTCGGCCACTAAGTCCGTGAATGAGTATTCGGGTCCGACCCGATCTTGGAATCTTTGCACGAATTTCTCCTTGATCGTCTTGAAGCTCCCAACCTCCTCCAGTGGCAGAGCGTAAAACCATTCGAGTGCCACCCCGTCCAGGGATCGCCGGAATAGATATGCAAGGAGGTGATCGTCATGCTGGTATGGTCCCGACTCGTACAGGAATTCCTTGATGTGGATGAACGGGTTGCCGTTCCCGTTGTACTTTCGGTATGTCGGGAGCTCTGACTGAGAAGGGAATCGGATGTCCCGGAAATTAGGAGTGAGAGCATCGCGAAGGATGGTGGGCCAACCCTCTTATTGAGGAGATCGATCTGCTGTTGGAGAACTGCCAAGCGATCGTCACTTCCTTGTTGAGGTAGAGGGACTTGAGGTGGAACTGAAGGGTAGTGAGAGGCAGCTGGATGGACAGTAGAAGCCGAGGGATAATGGGAGACAGCCGGATGGATAGTGGGGGCCATGAGCCCGT
This sequence comes from Amorphophallus konjac, assembly GCA_022559845.1. NCBI lineage: Eukaryota > Viridiplantae > Streptophyta > Magnoliopsida > Alismatales > Araceae > Amorphophallus > Amorphophallus konjac. The sequence continues at coordinate 254,025,618 of CM040128.1, read as the reverse complement.
AAGATGGATGTTGAGTCCAAAAAGGACCCACATCAGCGTAAGCGAGTTGAGCTATTCCGGGCTGCAGCCGAGTAGAATCCACTTGGGCCAGAGGGGCCGGTGGTGCTGATGAGACGGCCGCGTGGGCACTAGCACGAGGAGATAAGGGAATTTGACTCTTCCCTTTGTCTGCAGGAGGGTGGGCTGAGGTAGAAGCCTGGCCAGATTGATATATTGGAAACTGGAGGACCTGTGGGCGAAGAGGGGTATGGTCCACTGGGGCAACAGACGGTGCTCCGGACCTCTCAGCAGGATGGGTGGAAGAGACAGGAAGGGTTACAGCGGGCGGGACCTCTGCCCCGAGGGCTTGCTTGAATATCTGGAGTTGATCCTGGTCAAGTTGGGACATGAGTTGGAGTAGTTGGCTCGCCGACGGGGAGCCAAACTGAGGGAGCGTGGGTGGCGCAACCTCAGCGATGGAGGAAGGGGGAACAAAGACGAACCCCTCCCCATTCAGGGAGGAGGCAACCCCGGAGACGTCCTCGAGGAGCCCCTGAGGAAGAGAATCCTCGCGGGCGGGGATGGACCCGAAAGAAGACATGCTGGATGATGATGAGTTGAATAAAGGGTTGCAATAGAGGGAGAGTAGAGAATCGCCCCTAGGAGATGATCCCGAGGGAGGGGAGCAATGCTGCATGCAATGGGATGCACAGACTAGAGAGACTTAAGACCAAAGTACACAAGTAGAAGCAAAGCAACCACACAATGAAAGGTGGAGACGAGAAGGGAGTCAACCAAGTATGCACACACTTTGAATGATGCCGCAGATTTTCAGAATTCTTTTCTCTTAGGCTTAGTGTTTTGATTAAGATGTAGAGTTCACTCGGACACTTGGGAGCCTAATAACGGCATGATGGGGGAACTGGCTGACTTTAAGGGGAAGCACTCTCCACGTATGCAGAACCTAGACACGGTGTGGCGATGGTACAACCGGCCCGGCGTCCGTGTGGGAATCCACGGCTCACGGGGGCTTACGGAGGTCCTCGGCAAGATTCCCTAGTCGGCTCCAAGGAATATGGAGACGAGAGGAAATCCTACCTCGGTAGGAAATGCAACTACAGTATGAAGTGAATGATCCTAGGTGCACCGGAGTGCATGCAAAGCCTAGCCTAGAAATCTAGCAATCACATATGAAATCAAATGATAAAATCATGAAGCAATCAATAATATGATAGAAAATAACAAGTGGACAGCAGGGGGACCAATGCTGGGAACAACAATTAGGGATAACAAGTGCCAGCCGCAGACTCTGCGCCACAATAACGGTCTACTGGAGACCGCGGAATTGACTATAACGGCTCTGGAAGAGCCGCTAAAGTGCAGAGCTCAAAACGCGAATGGCGGCCTGATGATGACCGCTACACAAGTATGACGGCACTATGAAGGCCGTTAAATGAGCAGAGCACGGCAGTGATAATTGCGGAGAATACCAGACAACGACGGCTGAAAGAGAACCGTTTTACACAGAACGACGGCTGTTACAGAACCGCTGAACTTCACAGAGACAGAGATTGGTCAGCAAACCAGAAGCACGATGGGCATCAGAAGTCCCACCGTGATCGCCAAAAAAGGAGAGGTGTTGATATGTTATTCCTCCTCGAGTTAAATAATATTGAAGAGATAAAAAAAAAGGAGGAAAGATGAAGCTGTTGACCGTGATCGCCACCCGGTGAAAGCGCCGGGACTCGGAAGCTGCGGGAGAATGCGGGTCCGTTCCTCCACTCCTCCTGGCCGGCCAGAAGGTGCGGGCCTCGTGCTTTTGGTTGCTGACCTGAAAGCAAACGGTGAAACACACAGATAAACGGAGATTAGCTAAATGATAGTGTAGTAGGTGTACTAATTGAAATAAAGCAAAGGAAGAACATGGCCCGGCGATACCTGGAGGTTTTGAAACCCCGTTTAGGGCGCCGGAAACAATAGGAAAGATAATAAATGCCAACGAAATGATGTATGTGATGTGTGATGCAGTGGAGAAAAGACGTGTGTGTGGTGAGCAAACAGAGAAGAACTAGAAGCACAGAAACATGAAGCGTGAAGTTCCCTGCACCGGGGGCCTGCGAGGGATGTAGAAGGCCCCCACTCCCTGACGAACGGGCGGATGCTGTATGAGATTTGGCGATGGAATTCGACAGCACTTCGTGATGGTCCCCCTCTGTCTCAGAACCCGTGAGCTATATATAGAGCCCAGGGCTTCGAGCTTAATCAGGGATTAACATTGAATGATGTCGGTCAAGGACCGGTATATGATAGCATCGTGTCAATATTGCCAACGACATTCTCCTCTTAATTCGCCTGGAATCACGGGGTCTAATCTGGGTGGCCGTAACAATGACGGTCGTAAGGAGGCCGCCAAACAATTATGACGGTCTGGGAGGGGCCGTCCAATAACTATGACGGTCCTGTAAAGACCGTTATGCTTAAAGGCGAGTCAATGCCCGGACAAACAACTTTTCGTGAAGCACGTGGCTATGACTGACTGTCGGGCCTCTGACCCCTTTTCTTGTCGGCAAATAATGACGGTCCATAGACGACCGCTATATTGACTATAACGGTTGTCATGGAGCCGTTGTTCAAAGCATATCACGAGATACAATAACCCGGGGCAGCGTAACACAACGGCCCAGTGGGGACCGTTCTATTGAAAAAAACGGTTTATAACAGACCGTTAAACCCAATGAGAGGGAGGGAGGCCTTCTTTGCTGGGAAGAGCCCAAAATACTGCCAGAAGAATAATCTCTCATGTGATTGACTGCTTCGGACAATAATTGAGGCGAAGGAAATGATTCGATTTATCGGTTAAAAAACGGGTGTCAACACCGGCACGTCCAGCGGCCCTTCGTTGAGGTTCCCGGCGCCATTCTCAGAAGCCCAATCGGCCGGCCCATTTGGTGCTTTTAGGCCTCACACTTGCCTTGGCTTCTAAGACTTTTGCATTGACTTTCATAAGAACCGAAGGAGGCCCCTTTAATAGTGACATAACTTTGCTGAGATCATCTTGAGGTTCCATCAGTGAACGAACTGGGGTTTAATCAGTATTGCCGTATGAATGACGACAAAACCGAGTATGTTTCATTGGCATTGTCATCCGAACGGTGACAAGACCGGACATCAGCTTCAGTCTGATAGACTTCGGCCGGGTGTGTAATCTGTGGAGAGGATTGCTCTTCTGTTCTGACTTTGTAGGAGCCCTGACAATCTTTATCTGTCGGTGCCGGCTTCATCTTTATCTCATATTACATCCATCAGTAAGCTGACATCTGGCTTACCCTGACATATCATCCGTGGATTCTTGGACGAAGCAGTAGTACAGCTCTTCTTAAAGGGCTGGGAGGTCTCATCAGCCGAGTGACTGCGGCTTCATCGGCGCTGCCGTCTGAATGACATCGGCACCGGGCATCAGCTTTGGCCGACAAAGGCTTTAGCCGGGTGAATGGTTGACGAGCTTCATCATTGATCTTCCACTGTTGGTCGGACCCTCTTTTCAATTGTGCTTCCACCCTTGTTCATTTTCCAGGTGTCAACAACTCAAGAATGGGAAGCACTCAAGTGATTCAAAATACGAAAGCCACTGCGGGGCGTCATATCGTAATATGAGATTTTCTCAAGGGATGTTAGAAATAGCATGTCTACACTTGTGTTTCCTTGTTTATGTGTGTGTGTGTGTGGGGGGGGGGGGGTTCATCCCCGTGTGTGTTAAGGAGTTTCTTTCTCGTGTGTGTGTGTGTGTGTGGGGTTCATCCCCGTGTGTGTTGAGGAGTTTCATCCTTGTGTGTGTGGGGGGGGGCATCATCCCCGTGTGTGTTAAGAATGTCGTTCTCGTGTGGAAAAGTCTCACCGGTTCGGTGAGGGGTGGATGTTGATCTGCGGGATTACAGAGTGAATCACCTTAAAAATCCCTATGCTCTGAGTTGTGACTTTTGTGATTGATCCATGTTTCTACCCCCATTCACAGGTTCGTGTGTTAGCTTCAACGTATGAATTTGTAGTTGTTTTTCCAACACACACACTAGCATCGTGCTCACACATACAGCTGGTCTGTTCGTTCATCCAATTTGAGTTTGGTGAGATCCCTGCAGTCTAGTGTAGTAGATCTGATTGGCTATGGTCTGTCGTTCTCATTTGAACTATTCCTATTAGCTCTGCTGTGCATTGTGTCAAGTGCTCTGTTTGAATTATAGCAGTGGTTTATGTTTAATTTGCTAAGCTTTTAATCAGGCCAAAATGGTTCAGGGATCTATTCAACCCCCCCCCCCCCCCCCTTCTAGATCCGGTTGCACCCAAAGGACCTAACACCCTTGTGTTGATTTGAAAATCCATACATCCATGTATTTAAAATTCATTTTTCATGTTCATTCAATTACACAAATGAGAATTTGATTTGATATGTCTTCTGAAAATTTGATTGGTTGCATGGGCTGCTGCATGAATTTCTCCTAAACAATTGCACACTCTCCTTGATGTTAAATATGAGCATTCTGGTTAAATGACTCATGTGCATTTCCTTCATACACCCTCATATATAACTATATAGGTATGTGTGATGTTTTTTGACTGAGTGCATGAATGCATGATCCATAATGCATCATATCCAAATTGGCATTATACTGAATAACGGAATTTAGGCATTAAGGGTCATTTGATCATAGAATCAGCCATTTACGTACATGTACATCTAGGCATTTTTCAATGCAATAATTGGTATCAATCCACTAATTGGTATCAACTTTCATCATGTAGTTGGATCACACCTTTTAAATTTCCTACATTACAAAGAAAAAGTAAAAATATGAAAACCTGAAAAATGAGTATGATAAATGGTTGCATAAACAGATTGCATGTTATATCTCTTTCTTGGTTGTGTACAGCCTTGATCTGGGTCTTTTTCATGCCTATGTCTGGTTTTAATCTGATTGTTCATCTCTGAAATAGGATATCATGCTCACGGGTTCAAACTTTGCCTAATTTTCCCATCTCTGCTTCACCTTGTCTTAATCCACTTGCTCTCACTGTTTCACCCCTACTTTAAATGTTTCTTGCTTACTTTGCTCCCCACCTTCATGATTGCTCCATATATTCTCTCCATGTCTCTTGTTTTGATGATGTAAAAGGGGGAGAGATTATATGAGTCATTATTTGATTGAGGAGAAAGTTCTTACAAATAGGGGGAGAGTGTTCATTCAGTGTGCTTCAGTTAGTTTTCATTCAAGTTGTGTCTTTGACTGAATTGAAAGTTAAATGGATCAAAGTTGAACTTAGATGCCATAATGTCCCACAGTTGCTATCATCAAAAAGGGAGAGAATGATGTACATGTGTAGTTCATGTGTGATTTTGATGATGTCCAACTATAACTCATTATTGTGCATTTGATAATGATCCAACTATGATTTTCGTGCTGGTATGTTCTTCATGCTGTTGTGTTTTTCATGAAATATTCTTAAGTGTAAAGATTTCATTTCATGGAGTCTCGTGTTTAAATTATTAGATCATGATGAAATTTTTATTATTTTTTAAACTCTGATATTCATAACATTTTGAATGATTTTTATTCCCCTCATGATGTGAGCAAATGAGTTTTTTGAAAGGGAGCTGACAGAGAAAGATTATGTCAGTCGACAAACATGTCATCAAGTCGATAGATTTTAGTTATAGACAAAGAAACTCCAGCAGAAGACCAAGCAACAAAGTCAACAGACTTCAGACCAAAGTAGCAGGTGGCAGTGGGAATCCAATGTTAAAGCGGTAAAGGTGATACCCACAAACCAAGGCATCTTGATGGATTTTGAAGCAGTTGGACCCAAGCAACTACAGATGGTTGGGGCAACCAGGTGAAAGCAGGTAAGTCAACTGGAACAAGAAGCTCAAGCTCCAATTATGTGCCAACAAAGACTGAATGAAGCTCAAGATGCAAGGGGCTTTGGATTTGCTAAAATGAAGAGGCAAGGGCTTTGGCTGGCCAGTTAGTCGACAGATAAAAGGCAAATTTAGTAGAATGAGTTGGAACTCAGTTGACCGATATCAAAGTCAGTCGACAGATATGCAATGGAGTCAACAGATATTCACGAAGACAGGCAAAGTGTGAGTCGATAGAAGAAAGGCAAAATAAGTCGACTTAAGAAAAGTCAGTCGACTCAGTCGATAGAGGTTGCTCAGCTAGACAGAACTGATGCTCATGTGCTAAGGCTCGTGTGTTCGTGTGAGGATGCATTGTGTCAACCTACCAAGCCAACTAGGTCGATGCACCAAGTTAGCAGACATGGAAGATTCAGTCGACTGAACTGCCAACTCAGTCGACTGACCTGAGCTCAGCCGTACAGACACGTGAGCCTCTTAACCTGTCACGTGGATTCTTGCTCCAATGATTGGCACATGCTCCTAGGTCACGTGCCTCGATTTCTAGAAAGGTCCTTAGGCAGAATATTCTACTTTTATCATGGACCAATTAGAAAATAGCGTGGAAATGGAATATTATCTATTGTCTTTCTGCTATAAATACAATCATTTGCCTTGGAGAAGTAGAAGATGCTGGAGAAGCAGAGAGCCGCCCTGAGTGATTCAGAGGAGCATCTGAGAGCAAAAAATATTCAGAGCACCTTCGAAGAGAACTTGAGAAGAGGAAGAAGAGTTTGAGATTGGAGAGTGGCATTCTATGGGGAAGAAAGAGACATTGCTGTAGTGATCAAGTGATCAGAAGAAGAAGAAAAATAGAGCATCAGAGTTCTCTGTCAAAGTGCTTCTTCAGAAGCTACATTGCTTTCCTTCATTCCTTGAGTTCTTGTCTTTTATTTCTGAATGTTGATCTTTTTATCAGAATGTGTGTATAACTGTGTAAAGTTGGCACAGTCTCTGTTTATCTAAGCACATATTTGTTTTGCCTGCGTGTGTGGTTGGGGAGCTTGATCCCCGTGTGTGTGTGCAGGTGGTTGCATGTGTTTGTGGTTGGGGAGCTTGTTCCCCATGTGTGTGTGCAGGTGGTTGCCTACGTTTGTGGTTGGGGAGCTTGTTCCCGTGTGTACAGGTGTTTGCCTACGTGTGTGGTGGAGCGTGACTTAGTGTGTACTGTCTTGTAGGGTGTTTACAAGATAGTGGAAGCCTCACCAGGTTTTCGTGAGGGGTGGACGTAGGGAGACCAGTGTGGTCCCTGTTGGGACGCTTAAGGTGATCTAGAGGGGGGTGAATAGATCAGTCACCCGATAAAAATGACTACAGCAGATTCAGGTGTGGAATGAAAACTTCTGCTGAACAGATAGAGGGCACAAAGCAAATACTAGCCATAACAGCTGAAGAACCGTCCTAAGCAAACATCTACTGCGCAAAGAACATAGATATAGAAGCGATGCAAACCACAAAGCAATCACACAGTAGACAGGATATTTTTAGGTGGTTCGGTCCTCCAGACCTATGTCCACCCCACACTCAAACCCGAGTGTGGCTTACTGCTGTGCAACACAGCTTGCGTCCGCTGGGCCTTACAGCTTAGCCTACAACCGCTGAGCCTCACAGCTTGCTGTCCAAGACCTAGTCTCGCCTGCTGAGGAATTACAGCTTAACCTGTCCAGTGGAATCCTCCACTTCAACCGCTGGGGACTACAGCTTGACCCGTCCAGAGGTAGCACCTCTGTAAACGCTGACTAACATCTTGATGAAAGGAGTTCAAAAAACAAAACAGAAACAAACGAAAAGGAAAATGTATCCCTGTAGGGAATGAAGCTCAAACAAGTGAGCAAACTCAGATCTGGTTTTGAACCAAAGATCTGAGGAATAAATCTCTCTCAACTCTTCTCTCTCTCAACTCTCTTTCTTTTCTCTTCTTCTGGATCGAACGGGCTCTCTGCTCTTCTGCCTTTTCTTCAGTCTTCTGTATGTTCGATCAATCTTCTTCTGAGGAAGAAGGCTTCCTTTTATAAGCAGTTCCAGCAGGAGCAGCACTGGGCGTGTGTCTTCCACGGTTCCCGCCCAAATGTTTTGGCCACGTGTCATCATCCTGTCAGCCCTTCCAGCCTTGGATCACGTGCCATTCTTAATCTTCTCGACAAGGTGCCTGTCAGTCAGTCGAAGGGAATTATCAGCTTAAGACTATAGAACCTTGTACAGACTTTATAGTGTGCAATGCAGTGTGTAGGCTTTGCAACGTATAGACTTTGCAATGCGACAGCAATGTATAGACTTTGTAGTGTGTAATACAGAAAGCATCAAGCAAAGTATGAACATCACAAATGGATGCATGGACGTGCCGTCAACAGATGTGTGGACTTGGTGTACATGCGACAGTAGTGTATAGACATTGCAATGCCTAGTGTTAAAGCATGAGAGCACAATGCACAAACTAAGTGTGTGCATGTGTGGACTTTGAATGCATGACACTGGGTGATGTACATACTTGCCACTATCGAATGTGCAGACTCGATGAGCATGCAGCAGCCAATGTATAGACTTGCAGACTTGTGCAGACTAGCCAGTGTATGGACTTGGTAAGCATGCAGCACACAATGTGCAGACTTCGTACAATGCATGAAGCAATGTATAGAATTAGAGTGATGCACAAACATATGTAATGTATGGACTTGGGTCATCAATGCACAAACATATGCAATGTATGGACTTGGGTCATCAATGCACAAACATATGCAATGTACAGACCGAGTTCAGACTCTAAGGTAAAGAATGTACAGACTTCAGATGAATGCATGGACAATGCCGTTTGAAGAGTGTTGACGATGTACAGACTTTGCTACCTATTGATGATGTGCGAATGCATCATGTATAGACTTTAAATGTGTGAAACACACAGACTGTACAGACTTTGCATGAGACGCTAGACGCTGTACAGACTTTGAGTGAATGCATGCTGCAATGTATAGACTTGACCGATGCATATAGACGCTAAGTGAGACGCTGGACGCTGTACAGACTTAGCCGATGCATGCTGCAATGTATAGACTTAGAACAACGATGCATGCACAAGACGATGAGTGAGACGCTAAGTAAGACGGACGATGTACAGACTTGAAGAGACGATGCATTCTGTACTGACTTCACATGAGACGCTAAGTGAGACGATGGAGTGTATAGACTTTATGTGCAATGCAAAGGCTGTACTAACTTCGTGTGCGTGCTAAGACAGTGTATAGACTTGTGTGTGCAGGGCAGACAATGTATGGACTTTGAATATGCACATGAGACGCTGCATGAGACGATGCACAATGTATGGACTTGCCGATGTACACACATAGACTGTACTGACTTCTTATGAATGTAAAGACTTTGTATGTCACGTCCCGAACCGATAGCAGCGGAACGTGTCGTTTGCTCGGAACGTGGCAGTTAAACAGTCGTGAATGATCAAGAGCAATCGCATAAGACTAAAATAATTTTGAGCAATGGAAAAATCTTATTCCAAATATAAGTTTCTTACAATTTAAAATTTCAAAACTAGAAGACTCAACTACACAAAAGAAGAGGAGATGGCACGCTAACAGACTTAGACAAGATAACTGAATGAGAGACGCTAAGCTAGACTCAAGAAAGATAAAAGACTCGGGTTCACTAATTTTCAGAGCTCGTTTGCACACTTGTCCCGCCCGTGTGAGTCTCGGTCTCGCTAGCCACCTGATTACCTGAAAAATGTTGGAATAAACTGGGTGAGCGAACGCTCAGTAGGAATTATATCTCAAGAACAAGCTAGCTTTAAGTCATTATATGTTACATGAATGCAAGGCTAATATATATGAATGATCGTAAAAGTAAAATGCAAGTATATCGATTAAACCGAGGTATGAAATTTCAAGTAAAACGAGAAAAAGCAAGAGTTAAAGATAGTATCAAGCATGAGAGATTGGCTATTTAGAATTCTAGCAAGTACCACGACGAGTCACGCACGCAAGTAATATCATGTAAAGTCACGAAAGAAAGAGTAAGTGGAATGTATCTAGAACGATGAGTACTTCGGTGCAATGCCACACCGCGATCATTACAACTCCCATGGGCACTAGTACTTTTGGGTGCTCCTCCCAGGACCAGATCGAGCCCTTAAATGCGCAGGCATTGTATAATATATTTTCGACATCCACGATAGTTATAGCCAATGTAGAATTCCAAAGGAACGAAACTTGTAGGAATTTAAGGTAGATCTTGCGGAATATATCGGAAAACTCGGTGGAATTGGCTCCCTAGTGGGTGCCATGAGTACTCGAATAAGCGTTCATAACCACATGAGCACTCGTTCTTTGTACATGATAAGGTAAAGAATTGGTGTCCACATGGAGGCACTGATAAGTGTGTATTTTTACATCTTAATTCATGATTATACACATTTTTATGAGCTTAAATAACCATAAATATACACTTCTCACACTTATTATTGAGTTTGAATCAAATGTTTAATTTTCTGAAATTAACTAATTTTAATAACGATTTTTGTGTATTTATGCAGGCACGCAATACGAGAAAAGCTCCAAGAAAAAAAAAGAAAATAAAGTTATATGTGATAATGGGCCAGAAGCCCAGGAAATTGTTCAAAAAGAAAAGAAAAAAATAGAAAAATAAAATAAAATTATTTGATATTTTTTTAGAATTTTCTAAGATATATATACTATATATATATATATATATATATATATTATATATATATTTAAAAAAAAGTTTAAACCCCCCCCCTTTCCCGCCTTCGCCCCGCCCGCGCCAATGGCACGGGCGACGAGAAGGGCGAATGGCGAAGGCAGGGGGGTTCGTGGTCAGCGGGGGTCGTGGCAGGCGGCGATCGCCCACGGCAGGCGAGCGACGCGGAGCGGGGGCGACACGTGGCGAGGCGGGCGCGTGCGCCGCGTGCGACACGCGGCGACCACAGGCGGGGTTCGGCGCACAGCGGGCCCACGGCGCCGGCCGCCTAACCCGGTCGGCCGGTCGGTGCAACGCGCCGGCAGAGAGAGAAAGTGAGAGAAAGAGAGAAAAAGAAGGCCAGAAAAATGCCAGAAAAATCTGAAAAAAATCAAAAAAAAAATTGGCAAAATGTGCAGCACATTCCAGCCTACTAATTTAGGTCAAAATTAGGTGCACTTGAGTTGTTTCACATGAGAGGGGGTGTTATGTGTTGCCCTATATAAAGGGCCTTCATGTGTAATGGAACTAGGAGTTAGTTGTTAAGGATAGTGAGAAGGAGAGATAGCATAGAGATTGTGAAGGTTTTCCATTGTATTTTTGAAGTTCTTCATTGTAAGTCTTAGTAGAGCTCCATAGGAGGGTTGGATCTTGATGTTTTACAAGCTTTTGGTGTCACCTTTGTAAGTTGATTTGATATTAATGCAAGGTTCTTTTTAAGCATTCAGTCTATTCTTGGTCCAATTAATTATTGTTGTGATCTTCATTTCAATTTGAATTCTTCACAAAAGTTGTTCATTTTTAAGTGTTCTTCAACTTCTCTGTTTAGCATTTCTTCGAATTCTTCCTAATTTATAGAGTTATAACCCATTTTCTTAAGTACTATTTTATGTGATTACTGTTCATCCATGGTGATATCTTCTGTCATTTCTTCATTTTTAAGTCTTTCTAGTCCTCAAATAACTCTGAGTTCTTCATAAGAGTTGTTCCTCTCTTGTAGATCTAAGTTTTATTATTCTTGCACTTTATCAAATTCCTCTTCGTTTGAGCTCTAGAATTAAGTTTTCAAGGTGCTATTTTTCTGTCAATTACTGTTCATCCGAACCAATAGGTCATAGTTTTTCAAGTTTTTCCTTATCTTCCTTTCATTTTCTGTTTCTGTGTTCTTCATAAAAGTTCTTCATCTTTTCATTATCTACAACTTTCATGTTTTCCATTTTATCTAATTCCTTCTATATTTCAAATTATTCTTTACCTTCCAAACCTCTATTTCAATAGATTTATGTTATAATTGTCACTTGTGTTTTCACTTGTGTTTTGTTTCAATTTCAATCTAAACCTTTTCTTCACGGTTTCATCACACATACCCAAAGCGGTAATTCTTCTTCAAATCCTCTCACGGCGTCGACTTCCTAGGCGGAGCGATCTTCATCAAAGGCTCGGCGTGGAAACGATGGCATTCTTCACTCAATTGGCTAAATTTCCTTTACTTATCTCTTGTCATTTAAAGTTACAATTTCAATTCCACTTAGTGATAATCGCACTCAAAACATAAAATTTGCTTTTCCAAACATAAGGGTATCTCCAACTTGAACTAAAATCAAATATTCTCTCCCCGTGGGATCGACCCGTATTCACCACTGTACTCGTATTTTAAAATCAATCGAGTGAGTGAGTGCGGTTATCAATTTTGAAATTTATGTGGCACGGCATTTTTAAACGACGACTGTCGAGCGCATCAAATTTTTGGCGCCGTTGCCGGGGAGTGAATTATGTTTATAGTTGGATATTCTTGTGTTTAGTGTATATATGTGAATATTAATTTTGCTCTTTTTACTTGTGCAGGAAAACGAAAAAAATTCGAAAATCAAAGAAAGAGGAAGATCGGACCTGAAATCCTCAGAAAATTTAGCGTCATTAAAAGCCTGGAAGCATCCCTAAAGGGCTGAAATCAAGAAACAGGTTCTACTTTTCCAATTTCTGAAAAATCTAGAAAAATTTGAAAAATTCTTCAAAAAAAATTTGTTGTGCTGGTTAGTTAGGTTCATTAATTAAAAACGAAAAAAAAATACTTGCCCTCAAATAACAAAAAAAATTTTCCTTTCCAGATTAGAAACCACACAACATGTTCTAGGTCATGCATCATTTAGCATAGAATTTTTTTGTTTGTTTAATTCCTGTATTGCATTTTGAAGATTGCGAGGGGCAAGGTACGTTCTACTCACCATATTCTGGCATTCATTTTACATAAAGAACCCCTTGTTTGAAATTGTGGTGTACATTGCATTTCCAAATATTCTAAGGGCACTACCTTTAATAAACATAAGGTCGGTATTTCATCACCCTTCCTTAGCCCACAAACCACATTTCCCTTGCATCTTTACATGACCTACGCCATAACTAAAAGTCAGTAAACGTTGGCTCTAGGATCACACTGTGGTTCTTGTGTTATTTGGGTTTACTCTCATATGAAAATCGGTGCCTAAGACAAGACGGTCGGACGGCAAACGCCTTAAGCGGGTTAGTGGTTTGGCATAATAAGGTCCCTACGAAAGTAGGGGGAACCTCCCACTTCCCCACCCCTTACCTGGCTGGTGGTCATATTGAGGGTAAACTTAAGTTTCACTTTAATCACTTTGTGAAACCCTATTAGTAGGTCTAAGTCGCATCTAGATCATTAGATAATTTGTGTTAACTTGTTTGTGGTTGCATAAAAAAAAATTTAAAAAAATAAAATCACAAATCCACGCCTATGCAGGAGCACTTTTATCCTTCTACTTACAAGCCCTCAACCTGTATTCAACTCCCTGACATTCTTGTTGATCAATATGAGATTCGTCCAAGTCTCATCCAGATGCTCCCATCTTTTTATGGGAATCTCAATGAAAATCCTTATAGGCATCTAGATGATTTTCCAGAAATTTGCTCCCTAATCAAAATTCAGAATTTTAATGATGATGCCCTTAAGTTGATCTTATTTCCATTCTCATTGAAAGATAAAGCTAAATGTTGGTTAAGGAGTTTTGGAAAGATTATCAGGACTTGGGAAGCTATGCAGTTAGAATTTTTAAAAAAATTTTACGCCATAGGCCAAACCAACATGATGAGAAGGGCGATTACAGGATTTACTCAACGTCCGGGAGAGCAAATTCATGAATCTTGGGAGAGACTGAAGGATCTAATCAGTCAATGTCCACACCATGGGTTGCCTAAATGGCAAATTATATTTGCATTTTATGAGGGATTATCCGATTATGATAGGCAAATGGTGGATATATATTGTGGAGGGGCATTTTTGAGCAAAAGTGAAGATGAGGCATATAATCTGTTTGAAATTTTAAGTGAAAATTCGATAAATCGTGCCTCTATCTTATCTCATCAACAATCTGTAGGACCTGTCAAACATGCTGAAAACTCAATCCACACTGGCATGGAAGTCTGTGAATTCTGTGCTAGTCTAACTCACCATATGAGTCAGTGTCCTAATATCGCCCAACTCCCATTGGTGATCCAAGCTCAAGTTCAACATGCCCTAGGATTCTCTCAGCTCAAGCCTGTTACATTTTCAGATGATCATAATCTTGGCTGGAGTAATCACACAAATTTACCTTGGACGGATCCATCATTTCAAGCCCATCTGTCTGAATTTTCACCCCCAGCAGCCCACGAGCAGCCCATGTGTACTCAACCTCCACTCAACTCATCTCACCCAGATTTCGGACTCAACATTGATACTAGGGGTGATTCACCGGGCCACTACGTTGAACCTTAAAGCGTGTACTCTCAGTCTACCTATCAACCCTCTCCTTCAACCTTACACCAACCCCCTCAATATGTGAACGATGATGATGATGACGATGACAGTCTTCTACCTGTCATTTTGGCTCAAGATATCACTATTGAGAGTGAGGGGGTGTGTGCACGTAATACCATGGTAAAGGAAGGAAAGGAAGTAGGGGGTGAATTGACGGATAATGATGCTCATAATGATGATCATATCACCCCATTCTCTAAATGTTTTGAGATTGAGAATACTACGGTAAAGGATAATGGCCCAAACAACTCAATTGAGGAAATGAATCAAGAGGAGGATTACGTTGTAAGTAATAAAATTGTTGATTTAATGGAACCAAATTTTGAATATCCTCCTTCTCTGGAAGAACATGATGATGGGGCCTTATTAGAAAAGTTTACGTTTCATCTACCAACCCCATTTCTGAAAAATTTGAGTGATAATTCTCAGTTGAGTACGGAGTGTGATGAGTGGCCCGTCTTAGAGAACTTCACATTTGATATGACCTCTGATGAAAGGGCCGGGCTAGAATCATTTACATTTCCTCCATCCACCCCATTGTTGGACAATGTGGTTAACAATCCTCAGATGAGTGAGGAGTGTGATGAAAGGGTTTCATTCGAAACTTTTCTATTTGATCTAACCCCTGAGGCCTATCCAATGACATCTGAATCTGTGGATGAGTTAGTGCTTCCTTCTACTTTTCCCCTTTCAGTTGAGCCTCTCCAATTTGAGATTCTAGGACCTGAGGGGGATGTGCCAACCACATTCACCTTTGATTTGACTTCCTCTCAGGAACACAAATTGATCAATGCTCTTAAAGCTCAAGAGGCTGTTACTGAGACGAAAGTGGCTAAGGATGACAATACTATTCCTAAGATACCAGGGCTTGAACAAGTTTCCATGGAGGAAGTCATTCCTAAAGGGCTCGTCAGGAGGAATGATACAGGTGAAGGGGACCAAGGGATTGATATGGTGCAAGGGTTCCACCTCGATCTCAACAAATTGGCCATTAATCATTTCTGGATCCCTACAGCTGAAAACTGGCTCACATACAGGGTTAACGCTAAAATCCATAATGTGCGAGTCTTGCCTCTTTCTAGCCCCAGTCTGTACATGTCTACTCTTGTCTTCCAATGGCATAAGGGCTGGAATTTGAAGGAAGACAAGATCACATGGTGGCTCATTCTGAATGCCACACGTTGGTTAAATGCTCTACCTTGTGTCTGGCTGAAGACGATAAACTTAGCGCTTTTTGGGAGGCAGCCCAACGTTTTCCTAGTTTGGTGTGCTAATAAATAGTTTTTGGGAAGTAACCCCAGATTTTGATATTTGATTTCTTATTTTAGTGTGTCTATTTTTCAATGTCAGGCCAAACTGCACCGACGCCCTCGTCACTTTCACCCCGACCATCAGGTTGTATCCTTCCATCCCACCCTTATTACCTGTTTAATTGTTCTCTGATCTTTCTCATGCTTATGCCATTGAGGACAATGTCATTTAAGTTGGGGGGAGATCAAATAAAAAAAAATTTCTTGCTATTTTGTACTTTTGTATTGTCACGCTAAACAACAGTTTTCCCCGAGTTGATGTTTCTGGATTCATGTCTCATGAAAAGTGATTCTGGAATGGAAACGATTAGGGAAAAGGATGATGGATAATTCCTTTACTCTAGCCGTGGAAAATTGATTTAAGAATCTCTTTAAAGTTCAGATGCACTTTCGAAAAATAAAATCACGTTACACGCTAATAAAACAAGAAGGACAAGCCTTCTGTTATTTTAGACAGACTATCTGATATTCTGCATTTTCTGAAGAAGAGATCTGTTAGAAGCTTTCTGCCATACAAAAGTACGAGGAAAAAAAAACACACACCATGAAAAATGCTCCGATTCTGAGTAACCGGGCCTACTTCACTTAAGACGTACTGAGGTTCGCGTCAAAAAGAAAAGGGAACTTTGATCTGTGGCACCGGGCCTACTTCACCTAAGACGTGTTGAGGTTCGCGTAAAACAGTGACGGGTAGTGCATCATCATGTGTGTATAGAAGAAAAAAAAGAGAAAAAAAAGGAAAAGAGATCCCAAAAGGGACAAATGAAATAAGGCAGATAACAAGCTATTATGCTTAAAGCTCTGATTAAGAAGTGTAGAATTGAAAGGCATTTGTTCGGAATAGCAACTGGAGGATGCAATTGTCTCTACTGTGAATTTAGTATTCCACTTGCACAAGTGCTACTGAATTTTGATTAGAATTCTTGATCATGTTCTTAAGGCTAGTCGGTGGTAATTATTCCAGATTCCTGATCTTTAGTTGACTCTATGAAAGATGATCTGGAAATGAAGCATGAATATCTTTAAACTCTTGTTAGTCCTCAAATTTTCATTATGTGCATTGCTAAGGGACTAGCAATGAGTAAGTTGGGGGGTGTGATAAGTGTGTATTTTTACATCTTAATTCATGATTATACACATTTTTATGAGCTTAAATAACCATAAATATACACTTCTCACACTTATTATTAAGTTTGAATCAAATGTTTAATTTTCTGAAATTAACTAATTTTAATAACGATTTTTGCATATTTATGCAGGCACGTAATACGAGGAAAGCTCCAAGAAAAAAAAAGAAAATAAAGTTATATGTGATAATGGGCCAGAAGCCCAGGAAATTGTTCAAAAAGAAAAGAAAAAAAATAGAAAAATAAAATAAAATTATTTGATATTTTTTTAGAATTTTCTAAGATATATATACTATATATATATATATATATATATTATATATATATATATATATTTAAAAAAAAGTTTAAACCCCCCCCCCCCTTTCTCGCCTTCGCCCCGCCCGCGCCAATGGCACGGGCGACGAGAAGGGCGAATGGCGAAGGGAGGGGGGTTCGTGGTCAGCGGGGGTCGTGGCAGGCGGCGAACGCCCATGGCAGGCGGGCGACGCAGAGCGGGGGCGACGCGTGGCGAGGCGGGCGCGTGCGCCGCGTGCGACACGCGGTGACCACAGGCGGGGTTCGGCGCACAGCGGGCCCACGGCGCCGGCCGCCTAACCCGGTCGGCCGGTCGGCGCAACGCGCCGGCAGAGAGAGAAAGTGAGAGAAAGAGAGAAAAAGAAGGCCAAAAAAATGCCAGAAAAATCTGAAAAAAATCAGAAAAAAATTGGCAAAATGTGCAGCACATTCCAGCCTACCAATTTAGGTCAAAATTAGGTGCACTTGAGTTGTTTCACATGAGAGGGGGTGTTATGTGTTGCCCTATATAAAGGGCCTTCATGTGTAATGGAACTAGGAGTTAGTTGTTAAGGATAGTGAGAAGGAGAGATAGCATAGAGATTGTGAAGGTTTTCCATTATATTCTTGAAGTTCTTCATTGTAAGTCTTAGTAGAGCTCCATAGGAGGGTTGGATCTTGATGTTTTACAAGCTTTTGGTGTCACCTTTGTAAGTTGATTTGATATTAATGCAAGGTTCTTTCTAAGCATTCAGTCTATTCTTGGTCCAATTAATTATTGTTGTGATCTTCATTTCAATTTGAGTTCTTCACAAAAGTTGTTCGTTTTTAAGTGTTCTTCAACTTCTCTGTTTAGCATTTCTTCGAATTATTCCTAATTTATAGAGTTATAACCCATTTTCTTAAGTACTATTTTATGTGATTACTGTTCATCCGTGGTGATACCTTCTGTCATTTCTTCATTTTGAAGTCTTTCTAGTCCTCAAATAACTCTGAGTTCTTCATAAGAGTTGTTCCTCTCTTGTAGATCTAAGTTTTATTCTTCTTGCACTTTGTCAAATTCCTCTTCGTTTGAGCTCTAGAATTAAGTTTTCAAGGTGCTATTTTTCTGTCAATTACTGTTCATCCGAACCAATAGGTCATAGTTGTTCAAGTTTTTCCTTATCTTCCTTTCATTTTCTGTTTCTGTGTTCTTCATAAAAGTTCTTCATCTTTTCATTATCTACAATTTTCATGTTTTCCATTTTATCTAATTCCTTCTATATTTCAAATTATTCTTTACCTTCCAAACCTCTATTTCAATAGATTTCTGTTATAATTGTCACTTGTGTTTTCACTTGTGTTTTGTTTCAATTTCAATCTAAACCTTTTTTTTCACGGTTTCATCACACATATCCAAAGCGGTAATTCTTCTTCAAATCCTCTCACGGCGTCGACTTCCTAGGCGGAGCGATCTTCATCAAAGGCTCGGCGTGGAAACGACGACATTCTTCACTCAATTGGCTAAATTTCCTTTACTTATCTCTTGTCATTTAAAGTTACAATTTCAATTCCACTTAGTGATAATCGCACTTAAAACACAAAATTTGCTTTTCCAAACATAAGGGTATCTCCAACTTGAACTAAAATCAAATATTCTCTCCCCGTGGGATCGACCCGTATTCACCACTGTACTCGTATTTCAAAATCAATCGAGTGAGTGAGTGCGGTTATCAATTTTGAAATTTGTGTGGCACGGCATTTTTAAACGATGACTGTCGAGCGCATCAGGCACGCAATCCAAGATGATTAGCAATGGCATGTTTTCTCATTCCATTAGCTCAAGAATTAATCTCATGGTGGCTATTCAGCATATCATGAGGGCCGGTATACCATGTTCCTAGTGGGGCATGGTAAAAAGTGTTAAGGGTTTTTATGGTACAACCTGCTCAATCGGCCTTGAGGGAATCCAAGGCGTCGAGGAGACTTACGGAGGTCTCTATGATAAATTCACCAATCCGAAGGAAGGAATATCCCGCGGAGAGTTCATCTATCATCGAGAAATAGTGGGATATCGATAAAGTACCGAGAAACGTGAGACTATACTCACGGACTGGAATATAGTGCCAATATATATATAAACCAATTGTAAGAGGTTTACTGGAAACAATCGGAAAGAACAAAAACACATACTCAGGAAAATGGCACCCTAGACAGGGTCTCTACTTCCTGAATAGTGACCTTCGTTGAGTCACGAATTCGAGTATCCACAGTTTGTAATTTAAGCTTGTAAGAACTTCAGTATATATTCAATCCCATAACAGGTTATATATATCTTCGTCGACTCATAAAATCTTCATTTACATAATAGATTATATATATATATATATATATATATATATATAACAGGATTATATATGTTTTTAACTCACACAATAGGATCTGGCAGTTCCTGTAGAGATTAATAGCGTCAGGGTCAAGCCACGTTTCAAGAAAATAGCACATGAGCCTAGGGCGCATCATTAAATTAGCGGCTGGGTCAAGGTCGTGCAATCAATTAAGGTTATTATGGCATGAACAGTGGCCTTTTTCAAAATAAAATAATATTTCAGGAACAATTATATGATCATGTAGAGAAAAATATCAGGAGTCTAGCAGTATGCTCATGCATTAGATTAGATTTCATGGTTATCAGTTATTAAATTTTAAACATGGGTTTTTATTAATTTGCTAACATAATAAAATAACGACGGACTATTTAGTCGTTTTAAATGGAATAGCGCCCTATACAGGGTCGCTATTTCCCTGTGTAATGCAAAACACACAAATTCCGATGTAGTAAATCTTCCTACTAATATCTAATGACCTATATGTATGCAGAAGACTTTTAAATTATAGGGTTTGGCTTAAAAACTTGAGAACACCTACCTATTTTGAGGTTTGATCGATCGACGAACAGAGAAGAAAATAGAATAAATAAGATGCACTCGATCTTGGAAGAAGAATATCAATTTCAGTTCGTTGATTAGAAGCAGTCAACAACCAAGGATATCAACAACTTCTTTCGATAGGAAGAAATGGAAAGATGGACGCAAGGCTCCTTCACATCCAGGCAACAATTGCAGCACCAGGAAGAAGTAGATATACTTCTTCACACCGTAGCTTCAACAGAGGTAGAAGCAACACCAGAGAAAAAAAGCAGCAACTCTGCAGAACGGTCGATGTTTGAGGAGAAAGAGCCAACAGATTAACTTGACGGGGTTGGTATTTATAGGGTTGAGAACCCACTCGGGAGTTAGAGTTCAACTGTGATTTACGTAAGAATCCTATTAAAACTTAAATTTCTATATATTAATCCTTCCCAGATTAATCAGTTCCCAAATAGCACCCAATTTCCCAGTTTGAACAGGATACAACCAGGAAGTTTTCTTATTTTAACTTTCAAGAATTGGCATCTATTTAATAAGCGTTTTTCAAGAAATAATGCCCCTGGTACGGGCGTTATTCAACATTTACGTTTATTTTAAAGTGTTGCACTGTTTAAAGATTTTTATCTTTTTTATTTGAAGAGGTCTAGTTATAAAATTTTATGGGTAATATTTTTCCATTTTTCTTGATTTTTTCATATAATTAGTTTTTAAAAATTCTTTTAAATCAAAAAGTGACACTATTCACCTATTTGAATATAGCGCCTTTAACATTGCCATTTTATGTGAATGATGCGCCCATGTATTGGACGTTAGTCACATTTTCCTTCTTTGCCATAGCACTCCAAAGGACCAAAATAGCATATGTGCCCATTCTTTTCTCTTTTAATCTTCCTTAATTCATTTAAATCCTATTAATGTATACTTATTCCTTCAAATAAAAGTATAATGTAATAAATTTGAATATTAAATTTTATAAATTATTAAAAAATACAAATTGATGTTCTCTTCAAGATTTATTGATTCTAAATTCAAATAAAATTATATTATGCATTAAATGCCTACTTAAAAATAACATGTTATTCTTAAATTTATTATAATACAAGGGTAAGGTCATTAGGATGTCGGGGGTCGTGTACATGGTCTGGGCATGATATAATAATGAGCATATACATATTTTCATCTAATTTGTTCCCTACGTAGTTGGGCCCAATAGCGTAAAGTCTTTATTGTTTCTGTTTAAGTGAGGCTTGAAGGCTTTTAAATTAAGTTGGTATGAGGCTCATTAAAAGGCTTTTAAATTCACAATTAGTCAAGGCCTATGGATCAAACATAATTTGTTTTGGTCTTTCATTTGAGATGGCATATGGGTGAAAGCCCATTTAGGTGTGTTATATAGATTTTGTACATATATTTTGTATTAGATAGATGCTCAATTATAGTTTAATGTAATTGTAATATGTATATATATAAATTTATTAATATATTTAGATAAACATTTATGTTCTCATGTATATTATTATATACGGCTTTTCTTTGAAGGGGTTCATATATATATAAATCGATTATATATATATATATATGTTTTTCCATATAGATATATATATATTTTCCCATGTATATGTATATAGGTTGGCTTAGGTTTCTTAATGACCTATTTTGTAGGTGGGTCATGATATATACTAGGGTCTTTACTGATTTAGAGTTTGCTTAAGGGAGTACTTCAGATAGGGGTTTCATTTCTTATAATTTCCTTCACTTTCATTTCCTTCTTAATCATTGTCTTAGGTATCAGAGACAGGTTCGATCCTAGGTAAAATATTTACTTTCATTCCAAAAGGTAATATTTACTAGTCTTTTATTCACCATTATTAACTATTTATAGGAATATGTAAACTATCTTTTTCATAAATATTTGGTTCCTATTTAGCCTAAAATAATATCACTTGGACATTTATTTATTTATTTAAATAAATTTTATTTATTAAACATTATATACTTATAAGAATATGTATTTATCATTATGTATATATTTATTCCTATTCCAAAATTACCGGGCGTTACATTGTACTTCGATGAATGTATAGACTTGCTGAGACGCAACATGAGACGATGCACACGAACAGACTGCAATGTGTATACTTGTGACAATGTGCAGACTTGCCAGTGCATGATGTGCAAACGTTGCAATGTGCAGACTTGCTATCAGGGAGTATGCAGACAAATGAACAAATGCATATAGTAGTGAACAAATGAACAAATGCAATGACTGCTAAACACAATGACTGGCTCACTGTGATACTCTCACCGTGTTGCTATCATCAAAACCAAATAGCATATGCTTGTGCCTAAGGGGCACAACAGTCCCGAACCACTTTAAAAATCGTTGTGCCACTGTGTGATTATCTGTGCGATTGTTCCAACTTTCCTATCCCCATTCACAAGTATTTGGTTGACTGTTCTATGTGTTCGATCGTATTCCTACACACACATCGCTGTTAGCAGATTTGTGTTTTTAAGTGCAGACTGTGTGCTCAACACATTGGTTCTGAAATTAATCAATCAGATAATTGTTGAACTTGAGTTTACTTAAGTAGATCTTAAGTGCTTAAGTTATTCTGCTGTCTGGTTCCCTTGAGATTTAGCACCTCAATTTTGCGGTCTGCTAGTTTGTCAATTTGAATGCTATTTCAATACGTGTGTGATCGGTGAGTCTTGATAGATCAATTTCTATTCCCATTATATCTAATTGTGTCTAATTGCTGAATTTACTTCTAATCTTCAATTTGGTCTGAGTATTCAAATTAATTAGGTAGTTTTAGAAGGCCAATCAATTCAACCCCCTCTTGATTGTCGTTGCACCCGGGCCAACAATCTACATCTCTCTCTCTCTCTCTCTCTCTCTCTCTCTCTCTCTCTCTCTCTCTTGTGTGTCCTCAACGCTGAAGGAGGGAGCAAGGGGTGGCCAACTGCATCTCTCTCTCTCTCCTATGTCTTATCAGTGCCAAAGGGGAAGACCATGGGATAGCCAGCCACATCTCCGTCTCTATCTATGTCTCTTCTATGTCGGGTTTTAGAAGGCTGTGGTGGGAGCCGTCGTGCATAAACCGCGAGGAGGAGGGTTGTCGATGTGTGCCGTAGTGTCGCTGTTTGTTAGATTCGTTGTCGTCATGGTGTTTTGTAGGAATTGTTTTCTTCTTTTGTTTATTTATATCCTCACTGATCAGAGTGTGATTACTTGCAAGGGAGAGATGGAGAGAGAAGGGAGGAGCATGTGTGTGGTAGTAAGACTTCTCACTGTGTAACAAAGCGGCAATGAGATGGGCCTCCGCCAACCTTCTCAGGGACGGCGACCACCTTGTCCTCCTCCACATCCAGTCATAGTGCACAGTGCCATGAGGAGGAGGGCTGCCGACGCTGTGCAACGGTGCTGCCGGCGGCTGCCGCCACCACCTCATCCTATCAACCCCCCCTTCACCTCATCCCTCTATGTTCTTTACTGTGATACCTAGGAAGAGAGAAACAAGAGAGAGAGAGAGAGATGACTAGCGTTAAGGGTAGGTTAGTTATTTTCTCTCTCTTAACCCACCTTTAGTTATGGTTTGTGATAGATCGGTGACAGGAGGGGTGCGGTGTGACCAACATAAAGATTTTAAGAGTATTACGGTTGACTAAAGGAGAGAAAGAGAGAGTTGACTAGCATTAAGGGTAGGTTAGTTATTTTCTCCCTCTTAACCCACCTTTGTTGCCTAGTAAATTGCTTAACCCAGAGGGGGGTGAATGGGTAAATAAATTTTAATGGTAGTAAAATAGCGCTTAAAAATAGATGCGAACAGAAATATAAATACAGTAATAATCACACAATGGGACGCAACAATTTTATCCTAGTTCGGTCCTGACCTTCCATCAATCTTACATCCAATCCTCAGCAACCATTGAGATTTTTACTATCTCCCAAACTCGAAATAGTACACTGGCTATTTTTGATCACGTGTTTAACTCACCACAAGCACTCTTATCCTCAAGAGTCTTAACTATTTTTGATCAGGTGTTCAGCCACACCACAAACGTTCTCTCAACTAGAACCCCGATTGATTTTATAGCTATCAGCCAAACCACAGGATATCGACCTCCTGTAGGTCCTAAGTCATAGGATACAAACTTCTTTCAAGTTCTCTTGCCCTCAAGTAAGAGCTTCTACCCTCAAGGAGAAGACAACCACTTTACTAGTAGAGTTTACACAATGTTTACCTCTTGGTAGACAGATTGTGTACAATGATTACCGACTATTCAAGACAAAAAATAAGACTGAAAGTATAGAAGTCTTGAACTATAATGAAAGCCTCCTTTCACAAGTAAAAACATAGAAATGAGCGGAAGGATTTTCAGAAGGAGAAAGAAGGAATGTAGTAGATGAACGCATAATTGCTTCTCCTTCAATTGAGCACTCAGAAGTTGTTTGGTTGAGGAAGGATTTGACTTTGTTTCTCTCAACTCTTTGCAATGTGGGCTTGTACTAGATTTCAAGAACACTCGTGGTTTTCTCTGCTCGGGTTAGCTCATTGGTTCACTTCACTCGTTCTATCATTGTTCAGCCTCCATATATATATAGTCCGCACTTGTGCGATTCTTTTGTTAGATACATCCTTGTATCCATTAGAGAGAGACTTCGTGTATTTCTTGGAGAGCGTAGTTGTTCACAAAGAGATCTTCGTGTCTAGGAGATATGGTCTTTTTTTCTATGCAGAAAGACAACAACAGATCTTTCCGAGGATACCATGTAACACTATATAATGTATTTGTTTATTCTATTAAAAAGATGAGAACATATTGCTTTATAGTATAAAATACTCCTTTCTATTTTCTGGCGTCAACATGTACCTATACCATCCTGTTTCGTTGCTTTCTTCTTTGTCTATTCCTTCCTAAAATAAATCATACAGATTGACCTTTCCACATCTTCGATCAAGTGTATTTCATAGTAAAGGAAATAGAGATAATGTGACAACCCGGAGTTCAGGATACCGATATACTGATAAATCGATATACCGATACCAAGAACTGGGGAAGCCACCCAAGGGGTTGATGAGGCCCCCGAAGGGTTAAAAAGGGACGTTAAGGGATTGCATTACGAATTGGAATTACTGTGCGTAATATTAAATAATTTGTGACATAAAATGATATGAATGCAGAAGCGAATTTAAAATATCAGAGTGGTAAAGATATACACTAGTCCAGATTTACAACCTAGCACAAGTCCAAAAATAAATATACAACTACACGGGGCATCCCCCGGCCAAAAGAACAACAACAGACGAACCGACTACGCTGGCAGCTAGACTCGATCACCCAACAGCCGCGACGAGGAAGCGGCGGGAGGCTGGGGCGGCTCACCTGCAAGAGGAAGGGGTGAGTCACAGCCAGACTCAATAGGGGTCATGCGGATCCCTACAATGCACTACATGCAAGCATGCGAAAACAAGGACAACCAGCATGCAATAAGGCAATTAAACATGCAAATTGCATAATTAAAACAATTAATAAGAAAGCTATAAATCTAACTACGCAGGAAAATAAACAGCTAACCAGCAACCAAACGCCAAACTCAAATAAAACACGCTATGCTGAAAATAAATCTAGCTCACTGTTCCCAAGTGACAGGAGAAGTCTACTGCGCCGTAGAACAAGAGAGTCCACCAGAAGGAAGAGACTAGATGTGTCCCAGACGACTTACTCTGCAGCCTCTGCAACTCACGTGCCTCGAGTCTGCATGGAGAGCGTAATAAAACCTGTACCGAACCGAGTAACTAGTCAGAGCGACACTCATGAGTGCGAGTCCCTGTCTCTGACCATGTGTGCACACACTGACTCTCGCCTGAGCCAGGCCCTCCAGCTAGTTTTCCCCCTCCGCAGGACGCTATGGTCAAGCCGGGGGCCCACGGAAACTAGCTTAGAAACCGTTTGTAAAGCCCCAAAATTTATACAAGCATTTTCCAGATTATTTAATAAATTTCTAGAATTTATAAAGGCCTTAATAAATTATAAATGGATTAGTAGATTAATAAGTCATTATAAGTCCCAATTGTGTCAAGTAAATAACCTAATTCATTTAAAAGAAGTCCAAAAGGTTTAAAGACCAGGCCCATTTAATTTAGCCCATATTCTAGAAGGTTATTAAGCCTATTCTCAGATTTTTAAGGATGAAACACCACTTAATATAGATAATTATACGGATAGTGAACAATAGAGTTTTATTAATCTAGAACTCTATCCACGTTGACTGTAACGGTCCATCAGACGACCGCCACAGCCATGTAACGCATGGGAGCTAGACCGTTACACTATGTGTACTCCGTGAGTTGAAGAGTTTGAGGCATGTTGAACTCTGGCAACAAGATATGTAACGGCCTATCGTGAGACCATCACATGTCTATAACGCACGGGACGTCGACCGTTACATACTGTTAGTTCCGTAAAGATAAGAACAAGTACAAAGATTAAAATTTTGGACTCTTATCCACTAAGGATCGACTTGGAAAGAGTTATAATAATACTAAGGACTCTTAGAGATTAGATTATGATCAAACAAGGACTCTAGAACCGATCTAATCCTCAACCCTAGCTAGAACCTTATAAATAGGACCTATTTCTGAACTGCGCGACCCCTACTTTTGCTCGCGTGGAATCAAGGTAAGGAGTCATTATCTCGGGTAAGTTCTTTAGAAGTATTTATTTACAATACTTTAGACTAACTCCCCTCCAAATTTCACATCTTTAGTTCAAGAGGTCGTGGAGTTAGAGCCCAAGGAAGTTGCTGAAAAGTCACAGGAAAAGGAGAACTAGGGCTCGGTGTTCAGACCATATTTGGGAGTTCTAAAGCCTAAGTAAAGAGGTAGGTTATCTCATGAACGGCAAAACAACTTGATAGGACTAAAAGCTCTCTGGTTCCATTGATTTTCATGCATTATAGATCATTGATTTCATGATTTATTAGATCTATACATATCATGCATCTCTTACCCCTAATAAGGAAATTAAAGCATGCTATTCATCTAATCCACTGATACCCATGCATATAGATAGTCTATACTTCGTTATCATGTCTAGAAACTCATGGTATCTTGATTATAGACATGATGTGAATTGATCTCTTAGGATTTATACCGTTTTCTGTTAGCAGGTGCTCTGACGCATCAGCGTAGGACCGTCACACTCATATAACGGCCCTACGACAGACCGTCATACACCCTGATGGTTTGGATTTTCACTGTTGTCTCTAACGCACTTGGACAGGCTCGTTACGTTCATGTAACGGCTGGTTCCTGACCGTCACGTTCACTGTAACGCCCCACCTCCAGACCGTCAGAATCTATGTTCTGTCAACCCTAAGACAGAATATAACTTGCCAATATTAATTATGGTTAAGCCTAGTTACCTAAGTTTCAACCTCATCATGTGATTTTAAGGTTATTTGATTATGCATGATAGGTATTGCATGTTTTGTTATCTCACTTTTACTTGGGTTATGTTAATTTCATGAAGCCAAATTCTATAGTTTTGTATTATAAAGCACGACTTTTATAACATGGTATTGATGGAGTTTTCATCATGATTTTCACATGGATTATACATATCTCTCTCTGTCAATAGAGTCAATTCTATAAGTGCATGGCACATATTCCGGTATGATGTCATTAGTTTACACTTTGCACTATAGGAACACAATCTTGGACATGAGGACCTCTCTATTGGATATTCCTTCCAATGGACTAGGAAATCATTGTTTCAAGGCCTCCGTAATTCTCCGCAAGCCTGGGATTCCCACTAGGACGCCGAGTTGGTTGTACCATTAAAGACCATTAAAATAGAATACACTATCGGTGTTTCTGATTCTAGTAATGTAACGGCCTTGCACTGGACCGTCAGGCTCACGTAACGGCCCAATGCCAACCGTCACATGTCTCTGAGTCTATTTTTATCTTTCTGGACTCGGATCACTGTAACGGCCCATTACTGGCGCGTCACATGATGTAACGGCCCAGTAAACGACCGTCATAATGCTAGTATATGTTAACCCAAGGTTTGACTAAGGGTTGATATTTCAATGATTCTAGATAAACCTTGATGATCTAGAATTGATCATATTACCTAATAGACTTAATGTAATGAATGGAAGTTAAGAAAAATATCGTTATGCTGTCGATTTATTTCTAAGAGCATGACATTGTTTAAGTCATTTTCTTGACTCATACATCCTTATGTTGAAGCATTCATTCATTTGATTATAGTTATCATGGAATTCTTGAAATGCTACACTCTTGGCCATACTTTACTGTTATATTGCGTGGAAGTAGCTTAATTTATAACTGAAGATGCGATCGAGCACTGATTGTGTTCAAGGGCTCTATGCTAGTCCCCTTGGCTGATTGCCGGAAACATACTATTTTATAAACCATGGGGTATGATGCTACTGGCGTCGCATTGCGCTGGGTGTACTATTTCTATAAATAAGTGAAGATCCACGACACGACATGACATTCTTGTACATGACTTTCTTGCTTGATATTCCACAGAAATTCACGAACTATGTACTCAAAAGAGACTAGCATGATGAATATGTGGCTTGCTCGTTACATGCTTGCTCGTTACATGCTTGCTCGTTAAAAAGGCCAAATATCATGTTCATGTTGCATTCTTGATAATTCATTCTTGATCACTCTATCTTACATAATTATCTCGTACTTTGGTTTAATCGCGTGATTGATTCGCATTTACATGATTTTATCTTGTTCTCTAGAACTAAAATGTTAATTACTTTAATAGTGCCTTCATGTTGATGCGAAGATACCTACTGGGCAAGTGTGCTCATGACCTATTTCCAATATTTTACAGGAGATGGAAGTGGTTCGGATTCGGATTCGGATTCGGGCTATACTAGTAGCGGGTCCGGAAGCGAGTGAAAGTGTTATAAAGATGAGAGTGAAGACATAGGGAGTTATAATGTCTAGATTGAGTCAATGTAATTTTCCTATTTCTTGAGTCTAGTGAAGTGGATAATGATGGAAAGAAAGTTGTATTATGAATATTGATCATTTTATAAAATAAAGTTGGAGTTTGATTTAATCCTGTGCAATTGCATTTACTTATGCGATTGTCTTACGCTCGGATTGATCTTGCTTGCAAGAGGCTTACCATGCCGGCTGTTCGCGCTCCCCGAGCGAGTCTTCCACTGTAATTAAAGGCTCGGGGCGTGACAGTTAAGTTGGTATCAGAGACTAAGTTTCAAGACTTAGGGAAAAGAGTCATGTCATAGGATAAGTCCAAGGTTAAGGACCCATA
Organism: Amorphophallus konjac; assembly: GCA_022559845.1. NCBI lineage: Eukaryota > Viridiplantae > Streptophyta > Magnoliopsida > Alismatales > Araceae > Amorphophallus > Amorphophallus konjac. Next base: position 253,996,213 of record CM040128.1, on the reverse strand, counting down.
CCTATGAACTAAGGAAGAAATTCCATACCCATGTGAGGATTGGGTAGAGCCGGGGCTAAGATAACTAATTAGCTTTAAGATTTACTATGCTTATTCCAATTTCATGAGAAATAACAAGTGGTTATTTTCTCTCTCAGATACCCTATTTTACAAATGGCTCATCGTGTAGATTGGGACGGTATGCAACAAACGGTTGCCGGCCTCACCCAGGCACTGCAAACTATAGCACAAGGTGGTGCAGGGGCAAGGGCTGGAGACCTTCATCGCAATTTCTGGAGTCTAAATCCTCCGCGTTTCTATGGATCTTCCAATCCAGATGAAGCAGAAAATTGGATTGATGAGATGAATCGTATATTTGATGTTATACAATGCACTGATCAGAAGAAAGTCCATCTAGCAACGTTCCAATTAAATAAGGACGCTCGTACTTGGTGGAAGTCGGTTCCGACACCTCCGGCCGATGCACCACATACATGGAATGGTTTTCTTACCTTATTTCGTTCCAAATATTTCTCTGAGCATGTGAAGGAAAGGAAGGCTATGGAGTTTGCCTCCCTTCGTCAAGGGATGATGTCAGTAGCAAAGTATGAGTTGTAGTTTTCAAGACTAGCACCATATGCACCACACCTTATTAGCACGGAACTATTAAAAGCAAATCAATTTATAGACGGGTTACGACCCGGTTTTATTCAGCAACTGGGGACACAGAATATCCGCACTTATGCGGAGATGGTCCAGCGGGCATATCTATGCGAGAGGACCTTAGAGAAGGTCGAGAAGTTGAAAGGTAAAGGAGAAGAATCAAGCCGACGATCTGATCGGCATTATAAGAAAGAGAGGTTTAGCATCACGGAACCATACAAAAGCCATGACAACAAAAAGAGATCAAGTAGCAGGAACGGTGGAAGTTCCCAAAGGAATAATAAAAAGGTTAAAGAAGAGAAGGAGCAAGTCGCCACGGCATGCACCTTTTGCCAAAAGTTTGGCCATTCGGCTGAAGAATGCTGGAAGCGCCTAGGTGCTTGTTTGCGTTGTGGGAGTAGGGAGCATCGCGTGCCAGATTGCCCCCTTATGAAAGATCAATCAAATAATGGAGGACGCAGGAGGCAGGCTCGCCTCAATGCAGTTATAGATGAAGATGAAGCACCCAGGGATCAAAATGATGGGCTTATGGAAGGTACTCTTCAAATCTGTTCTCGTCCTGCATTCGTGCTATTAGATACTGGTGCTTCTCATTCTTTTATCTTCGCCACATTTGCAAAAGTCTTACCAATTGCATCAGTTCCCCTACCTTCAGATCTTGTTATTACTACACCTTTAGGACCTGGAACTAAGCTTACCAAGCATTATCCTGACTGTGAGGTGGTGGTAGAAGGACACAATCTCCCCGCAAACTTAGTATGCCTTGATATGAAAGGTTATGATGCCATTTTAGGGGTTGATTGGCTTGTAGACCATGATGCTTATATCAACTGCAGAAATAGGATTATATCTTTTCGCAAGCTAGGTCTTCCAAGATTTTCCTTTCTTGGCATCAAATACAAGAAACATCCTGCCATTATATCTTCCCTTCACGCCTGCAAACTTATCTCGCAGGGATGTGAAGCCTTTCTTGCTTCAATCATTGTTACAGAATCTAAGGAAATTATCCTAGCAAACATTCCTATTGCGAATGAGTTCCCAGACGTGTTTCCATCTGAACTGCCTAGTTTACCGCCCGAGAGGGAAGTGAACTTTACCATTGAACTCATTCCTGGTGCAGCACCTGTTTCTATAGCTCCTTACAGGATGTCCCCCATGGAACTCAAAGAACTGAAAAGACAGTTACAGGAATTACTAGATAAAGGTTTTATCAGACCTAGCACATCCCCTTGGGGTGCGCCTGTTCTATTTGTCAAGAAGAAGGATGGTTCTCTCAGGTTATGCATTGACTACCGACGATTGAATCAACTAACAATCAAGAACAAGTATCCATTGCCGCGTATTGATGAGCTCTTCGATCAACTTTCGGGAGTAGAATATTTTTCTAAGATTGACCTCAGGTCAGGTTATCATTTGCTTAGAATTAAAGAAGAAGACATTTATAAATCGGCTTTTCGAAGTTGTTATGGTCACTATGAATTCGTGGTGATGCCATTCGGGTTAACTAATGCCCCAACAGCATTTATGCAACTTATGAACAGTGTCTTCCAGCCATATCTAGACCAATTCATCGCCGTCTTTATCGATGATATCCTGATATACTCCAAGACAAAAGAAGAACATGAAGAACATCTAAGGATAGCCTTGCAAACACTTAGAGAACACAAGCTATATGCTAAACTCAATAAGTGTGAATTCTGGCTCAAGAAAGTCTCATTCCTAGGTCACATTATTTCAAAAGAAGGTATTGTTGTGGATCCTTCTAAGGTAGAAGCTGTCAGAGATTGGAGTCGGCCAATGACTGTATCAGAAGTAAGAAGCTTTTTAGGTCTAGCTGATTATTATAGGAGATTCATAAAGGACTTCTCAAAGATCGCGGTTCTTTTAACTAGACTTACAAGAAAAGAGAATCCTTTTATCTAGTCGAAGGACTATGAAAAGACTTTCCAAAGTCTTAAGAATCATCTTACAACAGCTCCTATTTTATCACTACCAATGGAGGGTGCTGGATTTGAAGTATACACGGATGCATCTCGAATTGGCTTAGGATGTGTCCTTATGCAGAATGGAAAAGTGATTTGCTATTCTTCAAGACAATTGAAGCGTCACGAAGAAAATTATCCTGTGCATGATTTAGAATTTGCAGCAGTTATCTTTGCCTTGAAAATTTGTCATCATTATCTTTATGGAGAAAAGTTCACTATCTATTCAGACCACAAGAGCTTGAAATATTTACTTTCTCAAAAGGAGCTTAATATGAGGCAAAGGAGGTGGTTAGAACATCTCAAGGACTTTGACTTTGCTATTCAATATCATCCTGGCAAGGCCAATGCTGTAGCAGATGCACTCAGCAGAAAACCAATGGGTATGTTATCAAGTCTCATGATTAGTATAACTAACCTTATTCCTCAGTTTGCTCAGTTGAATTTAGATGTTGACATTAAGAAAGAAGATTGCTTCATAGCGAATATCCGAGCTCAACTTACATTGATTGAGGATTTGGCCAAGTTACAAGATGATGATCCAGCTTTATTGGAAATTAAGGCCAATATTGAACAAAGGTCGGATTTTTCTATTTCTAATGATGGAAGATTGCTATTCAAGGGCCGAATGTGCATACCGGATCATGAGGATACAAAGAAATTGATCTTAGAAGAAGCACATAAATCAAAGTATACTATTCATCCGGGAGGTACAAAAATGTATCAAGATCTCAAAAGAAACTTTTGGTGGCCTAATATGAAGAGGGAAGTAGCTGACTTTGTGTCTCGCTATCTCACGTGCCAACAAGTTAAGGCGAACATTTTAGACCTGCAGATAAATTGCATCCCTTAAATATTCCAGAATGGAAATGGCAGAGCATAGGAATGGATTTCATCATGGGATTATCTAAGACAAGAGGTGGACATGATGGAATATGGGTAATCATAGATCGATTGACTAAGTCTGCACATTTCATACCAATAAAGAGTCGATGGTCCGTGGATATTCTAGCAGCACTATACATAAAGGAAATTGTCAAACTACATGGTGTCCCAGTCACGATTGTATCAGATAGAGATCCTCGATTCACATCACAGTTCTGGAAGAGTTTACAACATTCACTGGGGACCAGATTAAATTTTAGCACAGCTTTTCATCCACAAACGGATGGTCAGACGGAAAGGACAAATCGGGTGGTAGAAGACATGCTCAGGGCTTGTGTCATTGATTTTGGAGAAAGTTGGCATGATCACTTGTCTCTGGTGGAATTTGCATATAACAACAGTTATCAAGCAAGCATACAAATGGCACCTTTCGAAGCTCTATATGGGAAGAGTTGTCGATCACCAATATGTTGGAATGAGATAGGGGAAAAGCAATTTCTAGGCCCTGACCTTATCAGAGATTCTACAGAGAAAATAAAGCTCATCCAGGAAAGAATGAAGATGGCCCAGGATAGGCAGAAATCTTATGCTGATAATCGAAGACGTGACTTGGAGTTTCAGGTCGGAGATCATGTATATTTAAAAGTTTCTCCAGGACGAGGTATTCGAAGATTTGGCATTAAAGGAAAGCTAACTCCAAGATTTATTGGCCCATTTAAAATTCTCGAGAGGATTGGTGAAGTGGCATATAGATTAGCTTTACCTCCACAGTTAGCAGGAGTTCATGACGTATTTCACGTCTCTATGCTGAAGAAGTATGTATATGATCCAGATCATATTTTCACGTTTGATAATCTAGAGATTCAGAAAGACTTAACATATGAGCAAACACCAATAAAGATTCTGGATCGGGAAGTGCGTCAATTAAGGAATAAAGTTAATCCCATGGTCAAGATCTAATGGAAGAAAACATGGCCATATGAAGTAACATGAGAAACTGAAGCAGCTATGCGAAAAAGATTCCCAGAATTGTTCGACTGTCAGTACACTCTCCACAATCCATGTCGTGAATTTGGGGACCAACTTCTTTTAAGTGGGTGAGGGTGTAAAGCCCCAAAATTTATACAAGCATTTTTCAGATTATTTAATAAATTTCTAGAATTTATAAAGGCCTAAATAAATTATAAATGGATTAGTAGATTAATAAGTCATTATAAGGCCCAATTGTGTCAAGTAAATAACCTAATTCATTTAAAAGAAGTCCAAAAGGTTTAAAGACCAGGCCCATTTAATTTGGCCCATATTCTAGAAGGTTATTAAGCCTATTCTAGAATTTTTAAGGATGAAACACCACTTAATATAGATAATTATACGGATAATAAACAATAAAGTTTTATTAATCTAGAACTCTATCCACGTTGACTGTAACGGTCCATGAGACGACCGCCACAGCCATGTAACGCATGGGAGCTAGACCGTTACACTATGTGTACTCCGTGAGTTGAAGAGTTTGAGGCATGTTGAACTTTGGGAACAAGATATGTAACGGCCTATCGTGAGACCGTCACATGTCTATAACGCACGGGACGTCGACCGTTACATATTGTTAGTTCCGTAAAGACAAGAACGAGTACAAAGATTAAAATTTTGGACTCTTATCCACTAAGGATCGACTTGGAAAGAGTTATAATAATACTAAGGACTCTTAGAGATTAGATTATGATCAAACAATGACTCTAGAACCGATCTAATCCTCAACCCTAGTTAGAACCTTATAAATAGGACCTAGTTCTGAACTGCGTGACCCCTACTTTTGCTCACGTGGAATCAAGGTAAGGAGTCATTATCTCGGGTAAGTTCTTTAGAAGTATTTGTTTACAATACTTTAGACTAACTCCCCTCCAAATTTCACATCTTTAGGTCAAAAGGTCGTGGAGTTAGAGCCCAAGGAAGTTGCTGAAAAGTCACAGGAAAAGGAGAACTAGGGCTCGATGTTCAGACCATATTTGGGAGTTCTAAAGCCTAAGTAAAGAGGTAGGTTATCTCATGAACAGCAAAACAACTTGATAGGACTAAAAGCCCTCTGGTTCCATTGATTTTCATGCATTATAGATCATTGATTTCATGATTTATTAGATCTATACATATCATGCATCTCTTAGCCCTAATAAGGAAATTAAAGCATGCTATTCATCTAATCCACTGATACCCATGCATAAAGATAGCCTATACTTCGTTATCATGTCTAGAAACTCATGGTATCTTGATTATAGACATGATGTGAATTGATCTCTTAGGATTTATACATTTTTCTGTTAGCAGGCGCTCTAACGCATCAACGTAGGACCGTCACACTCATATAGCGGCCCTACGACAGACTGTCATACACCCTGATGGTTTGGATTTTCACTGTTGTCTCTAACGCACTTGGACAGGCGCATTACGTTCATGTAACGGCTGGTTCCTGACCGTCACGTTCACTGTAAGGCCCCACCTCCAGACCATCAGAGTCTGTGTTCTGTCAACCCTAAGACAGAATATAACTTGCCAATATTAATTATGGTTAAGCCTAGTTACCTGTGGAAGGATTGGTAGAGGCTATGATTTTGTATGAATTTGTCACTGGATGGTGGTCGGATCTGGACAGAGGTGGACAGAACTGGATGGTGGTCGGATCCATTCAGAACTGTATGAATGGAGGGCTGATAAAAAATCAATAAAAATTATGGGTGGAGGGATTGATGGGAAGAACTCCCAGTAAAATTATGAGATATGGGAAAAATTACAAACGGGGTCGAAGGCGTGAAACTCAGGAAAGTTGGAAATCAGATCTAAAACTGGCAGAACTGAAATTGAAAGTTGGACGAAAATGGAAAAATAGGAAAAATGAATTAGAAGGCCAACCGAATTTTCTATGGTGTGGTTGACATCCCTAGAACATCCCCTCCAAATTTGGTGCCCAGAAGATCACGAGGGAGGGCTGAAAAATTTGGACAAGCTGCTGCTGCACTGCGCGGACAGAATATCGATGAAGACCGTGGCTGTGCGATGGCGGCACGATGGCGGCGGCGGCGATCACCGGAATGATAAGGGAGGCGTCACACCTCAGAAGAGCAACCGTCTCAGCTGCAAGGGGGAGAGGGAGGAGAGAGGAGGGGGGCGCCCAAGGCTGCTCCAAGCAATTTCTTTGATTTCAAATGCATTAAATCTTCCAAATGGGAAAATACAAGGTTTTATAGGTTACATATCAAATCCAATATCCACCCTTGGATCTAGGGATGGGGGAATGGATGGCTTGGATGAGATGTGACCAACACACAAAAATAAAAAATTAAGGGGAAGCCAAATCCTAATTTTAACACATGTGGTCAAAGAAAGAGAGGAAAGAAAGAAAAACAAATAACCTAGCCTAATGCTTCCAAAAGATGGTGCGCCCCCTTCTTGGGCCCCTCTTGGGCCAAGTTGGCTCAAGCCCATCTAAGGCCATTCACAAACCCATTCCACTCCAACCTAGATGGCCCATGTGGAAGGGAAGCTTAATGGGGCCTTAAGTGGCTTAAGATCCAATATGAAACTTAATGAAGCCTCATAGCCCATTATGACAATCAACCCTTAATGGACTCTAAAAGACTTACCCAATTGGCTTATTAAGAGCCTTACAATGACCCCAAAATGAAAAACCTAAATAAAACATTCATTACAAGCCCAATTACAATGCAAATAATTGCTAACACAAGGCAAGTAAATGCTAAAAGTGTCCAAGAATCAAGGCGGGGGTTCCAGGCTATCCCCGAGCCAAAGAGAAGCTGATGTGGCTCGAGTGGTGCTCTGCGTACTATACCGACGGCTCGCCGGTTCGTGCTTCTCGCTCGCTCTGGTGTCCGCACCAGAGATATGTATAGTCCATGTGAAAATCATGATGAAAACTCCTTCAATACCATGTTATAAAAGTCATGCTTTATAATACAAAACTATAGAATTTTGCTTCATGAAATTAACATAACTCAAGTAAAAGTGAGATAACAAAACATGCAATACCTATCATGCATAATCAAGTAACCTTAAAATCACATGATCAGGTATTATTTCCATTTTCCTGGTTCAAATCTCTACAACTTTGGTGAAGAGCTCAGGGGCTGAATTAGACGTCTACCTCACCGTCAATGGCAGTTCTCAGACAACTCACATGCTGATCTGAGAGTTCGGGTACTGTACAAAAGGAGCTTCAAATTTCAAAAATGTCTAGATCCGCATAGATCCAGGTCCTCTCTTTGGGCCTAGATTGAAGGATTTTAAGAGAGCTTTCCAATGATAGCTCCTGTGCCCCGATCCAACATCGGGATTGGTCGCAGCAGCCGATCTCGCCGGAGCGCGCGCCGGAAAATAGAATTCAAAATCCGTGGACAACAACTTCAAGAGGTGGGGATCGGAGCCGAACGGCCACCGACCGGAGTTTCCGGTTGACCGCCGTCCAGGGAGGCGTGCCACCAGGAGTCCCCATCATAGCGGGCCCCATCCCAGCAGGCCGGGGGGACAGCGCCATCCGTGGGCCCCACGGACCCGTAGATCGCGCCGTCCGGAGCGCACGAAAACGCGGAGTTCGGCACCGTCGGGCGACATCAAGATGCTTCCCGTCAACCCGATTCGCGTGATTCCCTGGCCCCACATGTGACCTATTACCTCCCTGCGTGGAGTGGGTCAAATCTTTGTACTGCTGTAAACTTGTTTAACCGGGAGTCCGTAAATCGGCCGGGGTTGTCTTCGCCACGCCGGGTGCGTGGAGGTAACGATCTTACCTTCTTGGCATTCATTTGCTTAGATAGTATTTGGTCATATGCCGCTGCGAGAGTGTAGGTTTCTAGCCCGTGTGTTCATGTCGCCACTGTGAGTGCGAGAGTGACCCGTCCCGCGACTCGATCCGAGTCCGGAAGTTGAGTCTGACTACCCTGAACTCTACCGGTTCTTCAACCGCGCATGATCCGCGTTTCCCACGCGTGGGACGACGAGTGAGTTTGCACTTCTGTTAGCGATGTGTAGCCCATAGGAGCTCTTAGTGTCGAGCCGAGGTTGCTCTAGTAGTCATGTCTTTGCTGGTCGAGTCGTGTCCGTCTCATATAGCGTCGTCTCCTCAGTCCGTCCCGCATCAGTTTGGTATCAGAGCGAGTTGAGTCTAGGGTAGTCTTGCATAAGTCTTGCATGCATCATGGTCTAAGTCGAGTCTAGGATCATCATTCTTTTCAAAAAAAAATGTGTTTTAAAATTGCATTTTTCATCCCGATAACCCGGTATATCAAAAGGTGTTGTCCGAACGTTAGGCTACGCCTATCGGGAGGGCCGCACACTTGCGCGAGTGATCTTCGGATCGGTTATCTCCGCCACATACCGGATATTGGTTAGGTCTAAGTGCATCATCTAGTGTGTGTTTGCATTAGTCGGTTTGTCTTGTCTCTTGTCATCATGCCCATCTTGTAGTTCCGAGTTTCCAATGGACTCCCGGTCGCCCAGGCGATATGACCGTTGGCCCACCCATGGGCTTGGCAACCATCCTCTCCGCTTCTGTAGGCCTGAAGCCTCAGATTTTTTTGGCTCCAATGACCCGGGCATCTACCTCAAGTGGGAGGCCACCATGGACACCTACTTTGATTGTTATACTATGTCCGAGGCAATGCAATTCTCTTTCGCCAAAGAGCGGCTTCTTCATGAGGCTGCCGAAAAGTGGGATTACATCGAAAGAATGAGAGAGGTTAGGAGGCAATGGCCCATCGAGTCATGGTGGGACATGAAAAGAGAGCTTAGGAAGGTCTACGTGCCCCAACCGGTCACCTCCAACCGGCCCCACCCAATCACTTCCAACCAAGTGGGCCCTAGTCGGAGGCAAAGAGCCTGTTGGGTCCCGTAGTGCAGGAACACGGATCTAGAGGGGGGGTGAATAGATCCTTGTGCTAAAAACTATGTCCAATTAAAAACACAAACTACCACACAGCAGAATTTACAAGATTGATAGGATTGAGAAAATTAATCTAAACAACTTTAAACTTAATTCACTCAATCTCACCGAGCTCACACGATTACATAACTAGATAGTAGAGAACACACAATCACACAAATCAAACCACAAAACACGGGGATTTTTAAGGTGGTTCGGGACCACGACGGGCTCCCTACGTCCACCCGTCACCAATCCGGTGAGGCTTCACTACACGCTACAAAGTGTAGCAACACGGGGAAGAACCCCAACACACACACGCTGCTTTCGCAGCAAACCACACGCGAGGCCTCGCCTCAAACTACTGCCACAGCAGCACACACACACACACACACGTTGGGGAACACACCCCGAACTGTATACTTCACACGGAGACACAACTCTGTCCACACACACGTAGGACAATGCCTACACAACCACACGGGAGAAAACTCCCAACAACACACGCAGATATACTCCGCACCAATCGACACACAACAGACCACACACACACTCGGAGACCCCTTTCTCCGAACACCCACACAAGAAAATCATTTAGGAATTTATGTGGAAATCAGATATGCATACAATCAACCCAGAACAATTTCTAAACACTAAACCACACAACAAAACTGAAATGTAAAGCTCCCCCTCTTTAGAACAATCTGGCTCTTCTCAGTTCGTAGTCGGATGAACATGATTTTGGCGTCCTCTTGTTCTTCTCCTCGAACCGCTTCTTTTCTTCTTCTATCACGAGCTCCAAATCACAAGGGAAGTAGATCAGATCTACTGTTGAAGACCTCTGGAGCTTCTCCACCCTTTCAGCCCTTTCTTCTCCTAAAAGGAAGAACACACTTTTATTAGGGTTAATACCTTATGAATCTCGTAGCTCATATATATATATAACTTAGAGAGCCCAAAAGACACATAAAACCCTCCTCACACATGTTAGAAACACCCTAGTATGATTAGGAACCATTGGGGGGTGTTTTGGTAAAGTTTCAAGAGGTTTAGGATGAGTTTTAAACACTTTCGTAAGTCCCGTCCGGAAGGGGTCGACCCTTGGGGTCGACCCTCGGCAACCAGGTTGCTGGAATACACAAAAAGAGTCCCTCTGTTACAGGGGTCGACCCTTGGGGTCGACCCTTTCAGTGGGGGTCGACCCCTGGGGTCGACCCTTGGCAACTAGGTTGCTGTCGGGGCCAAAAAAAGAGCCAGATTTAAAGGGGTCGACCCCATGGGTCGACCCTTTCAATGGGGGTCGACCCTTTCAGGCAGGGTACACAAAAACAGCTCTGCGCGCTTCGGCGGCAGGAATTAATTCTCCTAGCTCCGAACTCCGATCGAAGCGAGACTAGAAGCGTTGGAAAGAGGACTCCCAAGGCTACAACATAAAATTTTAGAGGGGAAATCCAATGGTTGGATTGAAAATGGTGAAGACGGTAAGACAGTTTGAGTTTGAAAAATAACTAAAACCTCCATCAAACCAAAGGGAAACAATTGATTAAATGTTACCATAATCTCATGAAGATCAACCATGATTTTTCATCCTGAAAAATATGATAAAGCAAGGTGTTAGTTGACAATTAAGATCTTTACATCAAGCATTAACACTATGACCATGTTCACAATAAATTGCTTCGTTGAACCTATTCCAAGAGTGAATGATGAACGAGATATCTATTTAAATCCACATAATAACACTTACCTCATTGTTTTACCTGAATTCACATTTCTTGTTGATTGGTTGAATCATTCATACACATAGTCATGAAATTCAAAATCTCATTCTCCATTGACTGATGGTATGCATGTGGATTTCAAAGAGTAAGGAGCCAAGCCACATAGAACAATATTGAGTCACATTCAATTTGATCATCATCCAAGCTTTCAAACCACACATCATTACCTTGGGGGCAAGCAATGATATTTGCATCTCAATCATTCATTTAGCATTACCAAAGTCCACATTCATACTATGAGGCTCAATAAGACATGATGCTTAATATGACATGATGCTCGAGTGTGATTTTCACAAAGGCCTTTCACATTGAAGATAGAGCAACCGCACCAAGTGTAGATGGATTGTATATGTAATGTGCTAACCTCAAAGCACGTATGAACCTCAAAGAGTCATAGATGCATTGACATGATGATAAGCCTTGTAGAATTACAATGCATCCACATGATGATATCCCAATAGAAATAGTTTATGATCATTTCCACAACCAATTCAAGTGAAGAGCATTCACGCACAAGGCTAAGCAACAAAGGTATTTTGTAATCATCAAAATCACATACACAACAATCTCCCCCATTTTGATGATGATAAAATATTATGCTATAATGCTCTCTCCCCCTTTGACATAATCAGAAATGAGGATCATGATGGGGAATCCAGAATGGCAAGAACCTATGGACAACCGGAGTATGAAGAGAACCAATGAGCACAATATGCATGAACGAATTGCAGAACTGTGGGATACCAAATGTTGAAATGAAACTCTTATACCAATTGTCTGATACCAATTGTTGAAAGTGGAAATGCAAAGCTCCCGCTTAGACATAGACACATTTGAAGACTGTTTTTGATTTTCAAATTTTTGATTTTTAGTTTTCTTGTGAGATGCATGATACAGGATGTATGAAAATGATGAGACATGACATGCATACAATGTAATCAAGCAGATATCTATAGATACATGTAAGATAACTCTTTCACAAGAAGTGATACCAATTGATTTACAAGAAGGAGATAGGTGTAGGAAAAGTGCAAGTGAGTCATTAAGTTCAGAATGCTCATGATTACACTTAGAGGATTGTGCAGATAAATAGGAGAAGACGTACAGCAGGTCATTGCAATTAATCAAATTTTCAGAATACATATCAAATCAAATTACCATGTGCAAGTGAGTAACATGAGAATGAAGCTTAGCCATATGGATAACCAGATTTTCAAGTAAACACAATAGTAAGTGTACAAACTGCATTTCAATCTAGAGAACAGCGTATTGGAGGCTTCGCTCTACCTCAATCGAATATATCATCAGAAATTTTCATACTGACAATCTAAATTTTTCTAAGAAGGATTAGGTTCAACATAATTCCTTTTTACGCGAGGAGACACATGGAGCTCATGCCAGAATCTCCGGTTACTCAGAATACTTAACATTGTCACCTCATTTGAACAAAGATACTATAGTCAACACTTTTCAGAAATGAACCGCATCACGTCTCAGGTGACATGTGCCCAGTTTACTCAGTGAGACTTAGCATTGCTCTGCCTTTTATTTCAACCAATTTTTTTATGTTGAGGCAAGCAGCTTTTTTCTCAACTGTCTCTTACCATCCATGCAGCAAGTTGAATTACTTTAGAGTGTTGAAATGAAATTCCTATATCCTTATGAATAACACTCAATTTCACATTAAAGTGCATGAAGTGTACGAATTTGATTTAACATGTATGGAGAAAATTTAACTTAAAACAGGATAGTGTAGCTCCCCCTATGTAAATGCAATACGCATGAAATGCTCCCCCTGAGAGTTTGACATGAAGCACACTTGTTAAGACTCAGATGCAACATTATTTAACAATGGAGTATTCGGTCTTAGAAGTTTCAAAGGAAGGGGTTGAATAGTATATAATAACATGCAAGCATACAATGGAGATATGCATATGCAATGCAAAATGAAAAGGTATGCAATTTCAATGCTTGAAATGTTGGCTTCACAGATATGATGACCAATGATGGAAGTATTCTTTTTGGCATTTATGTAACATGAAATGTTGAAGATGATGCATTTCAAAATATGCACTATATGCATGCTAGAAATGCCAACCATGTAACAAGACACACGATGAGCTTCATCTTCCAAAAGTACTATGTGAATGATATGTAGAGAGTGATTTGTAAATATGCAATGTGATGCACGATTCCAGATTTCACATGACACTCTATATGCACCTAATGCAACTAATGCATGACATGTATTACTAAATGTTGAAATGTGAGGACACCACTTTATTCTGAAAAGAGAATTCAGAAAATTTATTCAGAGCATCAAAACCATCACATGTGAACGTTTCTTGAAAATAGTTGTGCTATTAACCAAAAAGATGAGTGGCACATTGGTAAAGACCATGGAACATTGATCAACTTCAGTCCTCAAAAAGTTCAGCCACAGAACAACATCATCATGCTGAGAGAATGGAAAACATCAATCTCAAAATTTTCAGCATGTAAAACTCCCCCATAATCAATGCATGATTTCAGAAAATTCATTTAAGTTGGATGCCATATGCATAGATGATTCATGGTACCGAGCGGAGGAATGTTCTCACGCATGGTGATAGCTTTCAGACAGGCTTGACCTGCCCTTCCACATGTCACCATTTTATATACCATGTAATCATTGAATTGATGATCATAAAAATACAATGCATTCCCATATGACATCGGGGGTTTAGCAAAAGGCATTCAATGGCTACACTCTCATATATACTGCTCAGATGTTTCAATACCATTCAGCCAAACATTCATTTTTCACATGGTCAAGAGCAACTAAAGAGTAATCAAGATTTCAATATCACTGTCTGTCAAGAGATAGCACTAGCATCAAGACCATAGAACTTCAGCCGAACACTTTATTTTCTCACCTTTACCTTTATTGACATCTTCAAATTCTTTACTTTCTTTTGCTTGTGTAATCTTCATCAATAGCTCCTTTCTTTCTCTCCTGCAAGAAATAGAATGATATTAGCCAAAAGAAATGGAAGCAGATCAAATCTTGCATTGAAGTCCTCTTGACCACCTTTCTTTCTGTCCATTATGTCAAGGGTTGATGGCCATTATAAATTAAACCTGCACTGTAAAGAGTTTAATTCATGTCAATATTAAGCCAATACATATGAAGAAACTAACTTCAAGACTTTTCATCACATGTGACTCTCTCTCTCTCAACCTGCAAATTAGAGAGTTAAATTCCAGCAACATAAACTTAGAATTCACAACTTGATGTGCACAAACCTGAACAACCAACTTACATATTAGTGTCAATTCAAGGACAAGCCCATGTTAACCAAGGCATCACACCAGAACTGGCCTAGTAGACTTAAAGCCTTCCTCTTGGTCACATGGCAATCCTGCAACAAAGTTCTCATTTGGTTGTTTTGGGTATCCAAACCTTCTTGGGTCCCGGATGGTTAGTTGCACCTCTAGTGGGTGCCTTCCACTGTTTTTGGGCATGCATATCATCAAAATACTTTAAGGAGCAAACATTCATGGTATGCCCAAACTCACCACAATAATGACAACAACCAAGAAACTTCACAGAATTCTCATAAACATGACAATCAAATTTCGGTGATTTGGCATGAATGTTATCACTATAAGCATGGAAATATTTCTTCTTCACAACAGGATGAGCATGAAGTTTTTGTGAGTTTGCAAAAGTATAATTGTTTTTGACTTTGAAAATCTTTCTTTCATTTGCTTGCCAACACTGTGACACACGGTGTCCTAGCTTTCCACATGTAAAACAACCACCCCTTTTTCTTTTGGAAACAAGTTCATTTTTGCATGCTTTCAAATCATCTGATTTCATCAAAAAACAATCATGCATCATATGACCAAGTTCACCACAATAAAAATATGAGATTTTCTTTATGGATGCATGTGTGTGTGCAACATGATTTTTCATGGCATTCATTGTGACACCAACAATATTTTTAGCCTTTTGATGCAGGTTTTGTTTCTTCTTCAGACTTTCATTTGATTGCTTTGTTGTTTGAGGAACAGATTGATTTGGAGACCCATTTGATGTGCTGGCTATATTAGAACCATGGACAAATAATGTGTAGACTTTATTTTCAAAGTTCTTTTTGTTCACAGGATTATAGCCCAGCCCTTCTCTTTGGAAATTCACTTTAGTCCCCAATATCTTGTTCAGATTTTCTTCCCCATTCACAAACTTAGATAAAGAAGCATTCAGATCAAGAATTTCTTTTTCAAGAGATGAAATATGCAATTCATAGGAAATGATCTCATTTTCACAAGAAATGACTTTTTCATTCAATTGAGCATTGATGGTTTGGTAGCTTTCCATCTTTTGTTCTAACACAAGCATCTTGTCAGATTCATCAACAATCACATATTTTCCTTTTTCAAGTTTTTCAAGATTTTTCAATCTACTTTCAAGCAGGGAGATCTGAATTAGCATTGCACTATTCTCCTTTTTGAGTTCTTCATTTTCATTTGCAAGTTTATCATTCATAATCAATTCATTACAAATATCATGATCAATAGAGTTTGACTCCATTTTGTTTCTTAGATCTTTTTCAGTTTTCTCCAATTGATCAATTGTGTTTTTGAGGGTAACATTTTCATTTCTCAAACAAGTAATGGTTTCTTTGTGACATTCAACATCATGCTCTAAAAGATCATTGAAGTTAACAAGCTCAGAACATTTATCACAAGAACCATTTTCATGGACCAAGTTTTCAGATTTCTTTTTCAATTTTCTATTTTCTGACTTGACTTTCTTATATTGTTTTGCCAACTCATCATAAGCTTCAACAAGATCGTCAAGAGTAAATTCTTCAGAATCATAATTTACCTCTTCTGCATTTTTGTCACTTTGTTGATCAGTATCATCGGCCATGAGACATTTTTGTCTTTCCTTTTCTTGAGCTTTAATCAACCGGTCCATAAGCTCCTTTGCCGTCCTACAAGAAGATGTAAATGGATACTTGTTACTACTTACAGAAGCTTTCAATAAACTCAAAGCAGTAACATTATCATGATGCATCATTTTATCATGATTAGACCACTTGGTCTCATCTAGAGGTAATATGTGTGGACCATGACAAATCAATTTCTAAAGACTATGACTAATAGAATTGATCACCTCATATAGTTTGCCTAGCCATGAATCAAAATTCAAACTAGTGAAGATTGGCAAACAGTTCATTGATATATGTTCAGTAGAAAAATTCATGATTGTGGAATGCACTGGGATCACTCTGTATATCGCAAGATCTAGGGACAACAGAGCCTCGCTCTGATACCAATTTTTGGGTCCCATAGTGCAGGAACACGGATCTAGAGGGGGGTGAATAGATCTTTGTGCTAAAAACTATGTCCAATTAAAAACACAAACTACCACACAGCGGAATTTACAAGATTGATAGGATTGAGAAAATTAATCTAAACAACTTTAAACTTAATTCACTCAATCTCACCGAGCTCACACGATTACATAACTAGATAGTAGAGAACACACAATCACACAAATCAAACCACAAAACACGGAGATTTTTAAGGTGGTTCGGGACCATGACGGGCTCCCTACGTCCACCCCTCACCAATCCGATGAGGCTTCACTACACGCTACAAAGTGTAGCAACACGGGGAAGAACCCCAACACACACACGCTGCTATCACAGCAAACCACACACGAGGCCTCGCCTCAAACTACTGCCACAGCAGCACACACACACACACACGTTGGGGAACACACCCCGAACTGTATACTTCACACGGAGACACAACTCTGTCCACACACACGTAGGACAATGCCTACACAACCACACGGGAGAAAACTCCCAACAACACACGCAGATATACTCCGCACCAATTGACACACAACAGACCACACACACACTCGGAGACCCCTTTCTCCGAACACCCACACAAGAAAATCGTTTAGGAATTTATGTGGAAATCAGATATGCATACAATCAACCCAGAACAATTTCTAAACACTAAACCACACAACAAAACTGAAATGTAAAGCTCCCCCTCTTTAGAACAATCTGGCTCTTCTCAGTTCGTAGTCGGATGAACACGATTTTGGCGTCCTCTTGTTCTTCTCCTCGAACCGCTTCTTTTCTTCTTCTATCACGAGCTCCAAATCACAAGGGAAGTAGATCAGATCTGCTGTTGAAGACCTCTGGAGCTTCTCCACCGTTTCAGCCCTTTCTTCTCCTACAAGGAAGAACACACTTTGATTAGGGTTAATACCTTGTGAATCTCGTAGCTCATATATATATATAACTTAGAGAGCCCAAAAGACACATAAAACCCTCCTCACACATGTTAGAAACACCCTAGTATGATTAGGAACCATTGGGGGGTGTTTTGGTAAAGTTTCAAGGGGTTTAGGATGAGTTTTAAACACTTTCGTAAGTCCCGTCCGGAAGGGGTCGACCCTCGGCAACCAGGTTGCTGGAATACACAAAAAGAGGCCCTCTGTTACAGGGGTCGACCCTTGGGGTCGACCCTTTCAGTGGGGGTCGACCCCTGGGGTCGACCCTTGGCAACTAGGTTACTGTCGGGGCCAAAAAAAGAGCCAGGTTTAAAGGGGTCGACCCCATGGGTCGACCCTTTCAGTGGGGGTCGACCCCAAGGGTCGACCTTTTCAGGCAGGGTACACAAAAATAGCTCTGCGCACTTCGGCGGCAGAAATTAATTCTCCTAGATCCGAACTCCGATCGAAGCGAGACTGGAAGCGTTGGAAAAAGGACTCCCAAGGCTACAACATAAAATTTTAGAGGGGAAATCCAATGGTTGGATTGAAAATGGTGAAGACTGTAAGACAGTTTGAGTTTAAAAAATAACTAAAACCTCCATCAAACCAAAGGGAAACAATTGATTAAATGTTACCATAATCCCATGAAGATCAACCATGATTTTTCATCCTGAAAAATATGATAAAGCAAGGTGTTAGTTGACAATTAAGATCTTTACATCAAGCATTAACACTATGACCATGTTCACAATAAATTGCTTCGTTGAACCTATTCCAAGAGTGAATGATGAACGAGATATCCATTTAAATCCACATAACAACACTTACCTCATTGTTTTACCTGAATTCACATTTCTTGTTGATTGGTTGAATCATTCATACACATAGTCATGAAATTCAAAATCTCATTCTCCATTGACTGATGGTATGCATGTGGATTTCAAAGAGTAAGGAGCCAAGCCACATAGAACAATATTGAGTCACATTCAATTTGATCATCATCCAAGCTTTCAAACCACACATCATTACCCTTGGGGCAAGTAATGATATTTGCATCTCAATCATTCATTTAGCATTACCAAAGTCCACATTCATACTATGAGGCTCAATAAGACATGATGCTTAATATGACATGATGCTCGAGTGTGATTTTCACAAAGGCCTTTCACATTGAAGATAGAGCAACCGCACCAAGTGTAGATGGATTGTATATGTAATGTGCTAACCTCAAAGCACGTATGAACCTCAAAGAGTCATAGATGCATTGACATGATGATAAGCCTTGTAGAATTACAATGCATCCACATGATGATATCCCAATAGAAATAGTTTATGATCATTTCCACAACCAATTCAAGTGAAGAGCATTCACGCACAAGGCTAAGCAACAAAGGCATTTTGTAATCATCAAAATCACATACACAACAGAGCCCCACACGTAGATGAGCCAAGACCCAATCCTAGGACGGTTGACTACGGGTGAGTCCACCATGATATCCCTATTCCAACCCACTCCGTTGCCGAACTTATGCAAATGATTTTGGACCGGTTGGATGGGGTGGATAGGACACGTACTCATAGTGATGTACTCCTACCCGAGCCTAAGGAGGTCATCGCCGGTAGTCTTAACCCGACCCCATCAACGGAGTCCCCAAGCCCTCTCCCCATCATGGAGGATGCCCACTCCCCATCCGAGGGTGACAATTCATCAAGGCCTTCACCCATGGAACTCCATACGGAGCCCATCGTGCTCCTAAAGGGTGAGGTAATTATTGATGAGCCATTAGCCAGTTGGCTAAGGAAGGGTTTATTCCTAGATACCACACTCCCTTGCTACCCTCCCATAGAGCCAACCCTACAGATAGTGTCCACCACAACTTTTAGCACCGCTTGCCAATCCTCTTACTTTGTGGACACTATGAATGACCTACTTAAGGGATTAAGTAGGCAAATGGAGCTGACCAGTCTGTTGGCTCTCAGGCCCGACCCACCTAGGTGCCTTAGCTTCATATACCCATCCTTGGGTTCTATCACCTCTGTCTACACGGTGGGTCCCTTCACCAGTGAGCTCATCTTGCTCTTACCTCTACCAGACGAGCTCCACTACTTTCCCTTCCATGACCCCTTCTCTCCCATAGGGAAGTCCCCCCATCCTAGGGAGACAGCTATTTCCCTGATCCCCTCAGGTGACGAGGGGTTGGCTTACATTGGGGATTTCTACCCAGGGTCAAAAGA
Organism: Amorphophallus konjac; assembly: GCA_022559845.1. Taxonomy (NCBI): domain Eukaryota; kingdom Viridiplantae; phylum Streptophyta; class Magnoliopsida; order Alismatales; family Araceae; genus Amorphophallus; species Amorphophallus konjac. Next base: position 253,976,476 of record CM040128.1, on the reverse strand, counting down.
GAGCCACATCACTGGATCCATAACTCTTCTTGATCCTTTTGATCCTTTTCCATGGGAATTCATCACGGTAGGTCACACTTTTCTCGATCCTGTCAACCCCTTCCCTAGGGAGCCCCGTGACCCACCACTTCCCATCCACGCCCTTTCTCCATAGGCCAGCCCTTCAGTTCACTCGAGAGATGGAGAAAGTGAATTTGGCTTCCCGGGTCCACCTAGACCACCCGAACCACTCGACCCTCCCACACCCAAGTCTAATAGGACGTCATTGCCAGGCTGGTTTATACTTGGGTGTCTTGGAGCCAACCATGACGTCAACCTCCTGTTACATCAAATACATGCATGGTACACATTCGGGTGTCCTCGTCCGCCGTCACATATGTACAGGTCCGACTAATAGTAGGTTTGTCTAGGGTCTTGTGTGTCTGTACATACATGTGTCTAGCATATTAGGAGAGCATAGTGAGTCTTCCGAGTCGTTTGCTAGGCATGTTAGGAGTTTGCATGATGACATCCGTCGTCACATTGAGGCCAGCAATGCACGGTATAAGGAGCTAGCCGATGCCCATCGACACCACTGAGAGTTCCAAGAGGGCGAATATGTCATGATCAGGGTAAGACCTGAATGGTTTCCCTCTCGAACCGTTAAGAAGTTGCAAGCTCATGGAGCCGGTCCATTTAGAGTATTGAAATGCGTTGGATCCAATGCGTATGTTGTGGACTTGCCCGAGGAATATGGTATAAGCTATACTTTCAATGTATTGGATCTAGTTGCATATAGGGACCCAGCGGTGATCCCTAGTGACCCTTTCAAGCCATCTCCTCCCCTTGAGAGTGATCACACACCTGAGTGTCCACCTCCAGCCCCTTTATCGCGGCAGCGTGAGCATATAGATCATATACTGGATGAGCAGGTGACAGTTACCAGGAGTGGATCCTACCCGCGCTACCTAGTGCGATGGAGAGGACGGCCCGCTACCGAGGACACATGGATCACGCATGGCGAGTTGCAGCAGATTGATCCGGACCTTCTGGAGTAATATCGGAGCGATGCAGACCTTTACTCGACAGGGTCGAGTTTCTCCCACCTGGGGAGAATTGGTGCGGACACCAGAGCGAGCGAGAAGCACGAACCGGCGAGCCGTCGGTACAGTATGCGGAGCACCACTCGAGCCACATCAGCTTCTCTTTGGCTCGGGGATAGCCTGGAACCCCTGCCTTGATTCTTGGACACTTTTAGCATTTACTTACCTTGTGTTAGCAATTATTTGCATTGTAATTGGGCTTGTAATGAATGTTTTATTTGGGTTTTTCATTTTGGGGTCATTGTAAGGCTCTTAATAAGCCAATTGGGTAAGTCTTTTAGAGTCCATTAAGGGTTGATTGTCATAATGGGCTATGAGGTTTCATTAAGCTTCATATTGGATCTTAAGCCACTTAAGGCCCCATTAAGCTTCCCTTCCACATGGGCCATCTAGGTTGGAGTGGAATGGGTTTGTGAATGGCCTTAGATGGGCTTGAGCCAACTTGGCCCAAGAGGGGCCCAAGAAGGGGGCACACCATCTTTTGGAAGCATTAGGCTAGGTTATTTGTTTTTCTTTCTTTCCTCTCTTTCTTTGACCACATGTGTTAAAATTAGGAATTGGCTTCCCCTTAATTTTTTATTTGTGTGTGTTGGTCACATCTCATCCAAGCCATCCATTCCCCCATCCCTAGATCCAAGGGTGGATATTGGATTTGATATGTAACCTATAAAACCTTGTATTTTCCCATTTGGAAGATTTAATGCATTTGAAATCAAAGAAATTGCTTGGAGCAGCCTTGGGCGCCCCCCTCCTCTCTCCTCCCTCTCCCCCTTGCAGCTAAGACAGTTGCTCTTCTGAGGTGTGACGCCTCCCTTATCATTCCGGTGATCGCCGCCGCCGCCATCGTGCCGCCATCGCACCGCCACGGTCTTCATCGGTATTATGTATGTGCAGTGCAGCAGCAGCTTGTCCGAATTTTGCAGCCCTCCCTCATGATCTTCTGGGCACCAAATTTGGAGGGGATGTTCTAGGGATGTCCACCACACCACAGAAAATTCGGTTGGCCTTCTAGTTCATTTTTCCTATTTTTTCATTTTCGTCCAACTTTCAATTTCAGTTCTGCCAGTTTCAGATCTGATTTCCAACTTTCCTGAGTTTCACGCCTTCGACCCCTTTTATGATTTTTCCCATAGCTCCCAATTTTATTGGGCGTTCTGACCATCAATCCCTCCACCCAATATTTTTATTGATTTTTTATAAGCGCCCCATTCATTTTTCAAAAATCTTTTTCAAAGCCATCTACAGTTCTGTCCACCTCTGTCCAGATCCGACCACTATCCAGTGCAAAATTCATAACAAATCATAGGCTCCACCAATCCTTCCACAAAAATTATTTCCATTTTCCTGGTTCAAATTTCTACAACTTTGGTGAAGAGCTTAGGGGCTGAATCAGACGTCTATCTCACAGTCAACGGCAGTTCTGAGACAACTCACATGCTGATCTGAGAGTTCTAGTACTGTACAACAGGAACTTCAAAATTCAAAAAGGTCTAGATCCGCGTAGATCCAAGTCCTCTCTCTAGGCCTAGATTAAAGGATTTTAAGAGAGCTTTCCAACGATAGCTCCTGTGCCCCGATCCAACATCGGGCTTGGTCGCAGCAGCCGATCTCGTCGGAGCGCGCGCCGGAAAATAAAATTCAAAATCCGTGGATAGCAACTTCAAGAGGTGGGGATCGGAGCCGAACGGCCACCGACAGGAGTTTCCGGCTGATCGCCGTCCAGGGAGGCGTGCCACCAGGGGTCCCCATCACAGCGGGCCCCACCCCAGCAGGCCGGGGGGACAGCGTCATCCGTGGGCCCCACGGACCCGTAGATCGCGCCGCCCGGAGCGCACGAAAATGCGGAGCTCGGCACCGCCGGGCGACATCAAGATGCTACCCATCAACCCGATTCGCGTGATTCCCGGGCCCCACATGTGACCTATTATCTCCCTGCGTGGAGTGGGTCAAATCTTTGTACTGCTGTAAACTTGTTTAACCGGGAGTCCATAAATCGGCCGGGGTTGTCTTCGCCACGCTGGGTGCGTGGAGGTAACGATCTTACCTTCTTGGCATTCATTTGCTTAGCTAGTATTTGGTCATATGCCGCTGCGAGAGTGTAGGTTTCTAGCCCGTGTGTTTATGTCGCCGCTGTGAGTGCGAGAGTGACCCGCTCCGCGACTCGAACCGAGTCCGGAAGTTGAGTCTGACTACCCTGAACTCTGCCAGTTCTTCAACCGCGCACGATCCGCGTTTCCCTCGCGTGGGACGACGAGTGAGTTTGCACTTCTGTTAGCGACGTGCAGCCCATAGGAGCTCTTAGTGTCGAGCCGAGGTTGCTCTAGTAGTCGTGTCTTTGCTGGTCGAGTCGTGTCCGTCTCATATAGCGTCGTCTCCTCAGTCCGTCCCGCATCAGTTTGGTATCAGAGCGAGTTGAGTCTAGGGTAGTCTTGCATAAGTCTTGCATGCATCATGGTCTAAGTCGAGTCTAGGATCATCATTATTTTTTTAAAAAATATGTTTTAAAATTGTATTTTTCATCCCGATAAATCGGTATATCAAAAGGTGTTGTCCGAACGTTAGGCTACGCCTATCGGGAGGGCCGCACACTTGCGCGAGTGATCTTCGGATCGGTTATCTCCGCCACATACCGGATATTGGTTAGGTCTAAGTGCATCATCTAGTGTGTGTTTGCATTAGTCGGTTTGTCTTGTCTCTTGTCATCATGCCCATCTTGTAGTTCCGAGTTTCCAATGGACTCCCGGTCGCCCAGGCGATATGACCGTTGGCCCACCCATGGGCTTGGCAACCATCCTCTCCGCTTCTGTAGGCCTGAAGCCTCAGATTTTTTTGGCTCCAATGACCCGGGCATCTACCTCAAGTGGGAGGCCACCATGGACACCTACTTTGATTGTTATACTATGTCCGAGGCAATGCAATTCTCTTTCGCCAAAGAGCGGCTTCTTCATGAGGCTGCCGAAAAGTGGGATTACATCGAAAGAATGAGAGAGGTTAGGAGGCAATGGCCGATCGAGTCATGGTGGGACATGAAGAGAGAGCTTAGGAAGGTCTACGTGCCCCAACCGGTCACCTCCAACCGGCCCCACCCAATCACTTCCAACCAAGTGGGTCCTAGTAGGAGGCAAAGAGCCCCACACGTAGATGAGCCAAGACCCAATCCTAGGACGGTTGACTACGTGCGAGTCCACCATGATATCCCTATTCCAACCCACTCCATTGCCGAACTTATGCAAATGATTTTGGACCGGTTGGATGGGGTGGATAGGACACGTACTCCTAGTGATGTACTCCTACCCGAGCCTAAGGAGGTCATCGGCGGTAGTCTTAACTCGACCCCATCAACGGAGTCCCCAAGCCCTCTCCCCATCATGGAGGATGCCCACTCCCCATCCGAGGGTGACAATTCATCAAGGCCTTCACCCATGGAACTCCATACGGATCCCATCGTGCTCCTAAAGGGTGAGGTTAGCTAGTTGGCTAAGGAAGGGTTTATTCCTAGATACCACACTCCCTTGCTACCCTCCCATAGAACCAACCCTACAGATAGTGTCCACCACAGCTTTTAGCACCACTTGCCAATCCTCTTACTTTGTGGACACTATGAATGACCTACTTAAGGGATTAAGTAGGCAAATGGAGCTGACCAGTCTGTTGGCTCTCAGGCCCGACCCACCTAGGTGCCTTAGCTCCATATACCCATCCTTAGGTTCTATCACCTCTGTCTACAAGGTGGGTCCCTTCACCAGTGAGCTCATCTTGCTCTTACCTCTACCAGACGAGCTCCACCACTTTCCCTTCCATGACCCCTTCTCTCCCATAGGGAAGTCCCCCCATCCTAGGGAGACAGCTATTTCCCTGATCCCCTCAGGTGACGAGGGGTTGGCTTACATTGGGGATTTCTACCCAGGGTCAAAAGAGAGCCACATCACTGGATCCATAACTCTTCTTGATCCTTTTGATCCTTTTCCATGGGAATTCATCACGGTAGGTCACACTTTCCTCGATCCTGTCAACCCCTTCCCTAGGGAGCCCTGTGACCCACCACTTCCCATCCACGCCCTTTCTCCATGGGCCAGCCCTTCAGTTCACTCGAGAAATGGAGAAAGTGAATTTGGCTTCTTGGGTCCACCTAGACCACCCGAACCACTCGACCCTCCCACACCCAAGTCTAATAGGACGTCATTGCCAGGCTGGTTTATACTTGGGTGTCTTGGAGCCAACCATGACGTCAACCTCCTGTTACGTCAAATACATGCATGGTACACATTCGGGTGTCCTGGTCCGCCGTCACATATGTACAGGTTCGACTAATAGTAGGTTTGTCTAGGGTCTTGTGTGTCTGTACATACATGTGTCGAGCATATTAGGAGAGCATAGTGAGTCTGCCGAGTCGTTTGCTAGGCATGTTAGGAGTTTGCATGATGACATTCGTCGTCACATTGAGGCCAGCAATACATGGTATAAGGAGCTATCCGATGCCCATCGACACCACCGAGAGTTCCAAGAGGGCGAATATGTCATGATCAGGGTAAGACCTGAACGGTTTCCCTCTGGAACCGTTAAGAAGTTGCAAGCTCACGGAGCCGGTCCATTTAGAGTATTGAAATGCGTTGGATCCAATGCGTATGTTGTGGACTTGCCCGAGGAATATGGTATAAGCTCTACTTTCAATGTATCAGATCTAGTTGCATATAGGGACCCAGCGGTGATCCCTAGTGAGCCTTTCGAGTCATCTCCTCCCCTTGAGAGTGATCACACACCTGAGTGTCCACCTCCAGCCCCTTTGTCGCGGCAGCGTGAGCATATAGATCATAGACTGGATGAGCAGGTGACAGTTACCAGGAGTGGATCCTACCCGCGCTACCTAGTGCGATGGAGAGGACGGCCCGCTACCGAGGACACATGGATCACGCATGGCGAGTTGCAGCGGATTCATCCGGACCTTCTGGAGCGATACCGGAGGGATGCAGACCTTTACTCGACAGAGTCGAGTTTCTCCCACCCGGGGAGAATTGGTGCGGACACCAGAGCGAGCGAGAAGCACGAACCGGCGAGCCATTGGTACAGTACGTGGAGCACCACTCGAGCCACATCAGCTTCTCTTTGGCTCGGGGATAGCCTGGAACCCCCGCCTTGATTCTTGGACACTTTTAGCATTTACTTGCCTTGTGTTAGCAATTATTTGCATTGTAATTAGGCTTGTAATGAATGTTTTATTTGGGTTTTTCATTTTGGGGTCAATGTAAGGCTCTTAATAAGCCAATTGGGTAAGTCTTTTAGAGTCCATTAAGGGTTGATTGTCATAATGGGCTATGAGGCTTCATTAAGCTTCATATTGGATCTTAAGCCACTTAAGGCCCTATTAAGCTTCCCTTCCACATGGGCCATCTAGGTTGGAGTGGAATGGGTTTGTGAATGGCCTTAGATGGGCTTGAGCCAACTTGGCCCAAGAGGGGCCCAAGAAGGGGGCGCACCATCTTTTGGAAGCATTAGGCTAGGTTATTTGTTTTTCTTTCTTTCCTCTCTTTCTTTGACCACATGTGTTAAAATTAGGAATTGGCTTCCCCTTAATTTTTTTATTTTTGTGTGTTGGTCACATCTCATTCAAGCCATCCATTCCCCATCCCTAGATCCAAGGGTGGATATTGGATTTGATATGTAACCTATAAAACCTTGTATTTTCCCATTTGGAAGATTTAATGCATTTGAAATCAAAGAAATTGCTTGGAGCAGCCTTGGGCGCCCCCCTCCTCTCTCCTCCCTCTCCCCCTTGCAGCTGAGACGGTTTCTCTTCTGAGGTGTGACGCCTCCCTTATCATTCCGGTGATCGCCGCCGCCGCCGTCGTGCCGCCATCGCACCGCCACGGTCTTCATCGGTATTCTGTCCGCGCAGTGTAGCAGCAGCTTGTCCGAATTTTGCAGCCCTCCCTCGTGATCTTCTGGGCACCAAATTGGGAGGGGATGTTCTAGGGATGTCAATCACACCACAGAAAATTCGGTTGGCCTTCTAGTTCATTTTTCCTATTTTTTCATGTTCGTCCAACTTTCAATTTCAGTTCTACCAGTTTTAGATCTGATTTCCAACTTTCCTGAGTTTCACGCCTTCGACCCCTTTTGTGATTTTTCCCATAGCTCCCAATTTTATTGGGAGTTCTGCCCATCAATCCCTCCACCCAATATTTTTATTGATTTTTGATCAGACCTCCATTCATTTTTCAAAAATCATTTCCAGAGCCATCTACAGTTCTGTCCACCTCTGTCCAGATCCGACCACCATCTAGTTAAAAATTCATAAAACATCATAGCCTCCACCAATCCTTCCACAAAAATTATTTCCATTTTCCTGGTTCAAATCTCTACAACTTTGGTGAAGATCTCAGGGGCTGAATCAGATGTCTACCTCGCACTCAATGGCAGTTCTCAGACAACTCACATGCTGATCTCAGAGTTCGGGTACTGTACAACAGGAGCTTCAAAATTCAAAAAGGTCTAGATCCGCGTAGATCCAGGTCCTCTCTCTGAGCCTAGATTGAAGAGTTTTAAGATACCTTTCCAACGATAGCTCATGTGCCCCGATCCAACATCAGGCTTGGTCGTAGCAGCCGATCTCGCCGGAGCGCACACCGGAAAACAGAATTCAAAATCCGTGGACAGCAACTTCAAGAGGTGAGGATCGGAGCCGAACGGCCGCCGACCTGAGTTTCCGGTCCACCGCCGTCCAGGGAGGCGTGCCACCAGGGGTCCCCATCACAGCGGGCCCCACCCCAGCAGGCCGGGGGGACAGCGTCATCCCTGGGCCCCACTGACCCGTAGATCGCGCTGTCCGGAGCGCACGAAAACGCGGAGTTCGGCACCGCCGGGTGACATCAAGATGCTGCCCGTCAACCCGATTCGCGTGATTCCCGGGCCCCACATGTGACCTATTACCTCCCTGCGTGGAGTGGGTCAAATTTTTGTACTACTGTAAACTTGTTTAACCGGGAGTCCGTAAATCGGCCGGGGTTATCTTCGCCACGCCAGGTGCGTGGAGGTAACGATCTTACCTTCTTGGCATTCATTTGCTTAGCTAGTATTTCATCATATGCCGCTGCGAGAGTGTAGGTTTCTACCCCGTGTGTTCATGTCGCCGCTGTGAGTGCGAGAGTGACCCTTCCCGCGACTCGATCCGAGTCTGAAAGTTGAGTCTGACTACCCTGAACTCTACCGGTTCTTCAACCGCGCACGATCCGCGTTTCCCTCGCGTGGGATGACGAGTGAGTTTGCACTTCTGTTAGCGACGTGTAGCCCGTAGGAGCTCTTAGTGTCGAGCCGAGGTTGCTCTAGTAGTCGTGTCTTTGCTGGTCGAGTCGTGTCCATCTCATATAGCGTCGTCTCCTCAGTCCATCCCGCATCAATCTCTCTCTGTCAATAGAGTCAATTCTATAAGTGCATGGCATATATTCCGGTATGATGTCATTAGTTTACACTTTGCACTATAGGAACACAATCTTGGACATGAGGACCTCTCTATTGGATATTCCTTCCAATGGACTAGGAAATCATTGTTTCAAGCCCTCCGTAATTCTCCGCGAGCCTGGGATTCCCACTAGGACGTCGAGTTGGTTGTACCATTAAAGACCATTAAAATAGAATACACTATCGTTGTTTCTGATTCTAGTAATGTAACGGCCTTGCACTGGACCGTCAGGCTCACGTAACGGCCCAATGCCGACCGTCACATGTCTCTGAGTCTATTTTTATCTTTCTGGACTCGGATCACTGTAACGGCCCATTACTGGCGCGTCACATGATGTAACGGCCCAGTAAACAACCGTCATAATGCTAGTATATGTTAACCCAAGGTTTGACTAAGGGTTGATATTTCAATGATTCTAGATAAACCTTGATGATCTAGAACTGATCATATTACCTAATAGACTTAATGTAATGAATGGAAGTTAAGAAAAATATCGTTATGCTGTCGATTTATTTCTAAGAGCATGACATTGTTTAAGTCATTCTCTTGACTCATACATCCTTATGTTGAAGCATTCATTCATTTGATTATAGTTATCATGGAATTCTTGAAATGCTACACTCTTGGCCATACTTTACTGTTATAATGCGTGGAAGTAGCTTAATTTATAACTGAAGATGCGATCGAGCACTGATTGTGTTCAAGGGCTCTATGCTAGTCCCCTCGGCTGATTGCTGGAAACATACTATTTTATAAACCATGGGGTATGATGCTACTGGCGTCGCATTATGCTGGGAGTACTATTTCTATAAATAAGTGAAGATACATGACACGACATGACATTCTTGTACATGACTTTCTTGCTTGATATTCCACAGAAATTCACGAACTATGTACTCAAAAGAGACTAGCGTGATGAATATGTGGCTTGCTCGTTACATTCTTGCTCGTTAAAAAGGCCAAATATCATGTTCATGTTGCATTCTTGATAATTCATTCTTGATCACTCTATCTTACATGATTATCTCGTACTTTGGTTTAATCGCATGATTGATTCGCATTTGCATGATTTTATTGATGCGGGACGGACACGGGGACCGACTCTACGTGGTATGGACCTCGGACTCTAGACGCGGACACGACCAGCAACACATGATAGGAGAGACACTAAGCCCGACATGGAGAGCTCCTATGGGCTATACGTCGCTAACAGAAACGCAAGCTCACTCGTCGTCCCAAGCGAGGGAAATGCGGATCGTGTGCGGTTGAAGAACCGGCAGAGTTCAAGGTAGTCAGACTCACTTCCGGACTCGGATCGAGTCGCGGGACAGGTCACTCTCATACTCACAGCGGTAACATGGACACACGGGCTAGTACCTATCGCTCTCGGTAGCGGCAAAAGACCATATACTAGCTAAGCAAATGAACGCCAAGAGGTTCGGACCATTACCTCAACGCACCCGGCGTGGCGAAGACAACCCCGGCCGAATCACGGACTCCCGGTTAACAATTATTACAGAAATACACTAAGTCGACCCACTCCACGCAGGGAGGTAAAAGGTCACATGTGGGGTCCGGGAATCACGCAACTCGGGTTGACGGGCAGCATCTTGATGTCGCCCGGCGGTGCCGAACTCTGCGTTTTCATGCTTTCCGAACGGCGGCTTCTACGGGCCCGTGGGGTCCACGGACGGCGCTGTCCTCCGGATCTGCGGGGGTGGCACCCACTGTGATGGGGGCCCCTGGTGGCGCGCCTCCACGGACGGCGGTCGGCCGGGAACACCGATCGGGGGTCGATCGGCCCTGATTCCCAACTCTTGAACTAATAACCCACGGATTTTGCTTACTGTTTTCCGGCACGCGCTCCGGCGAAAACGGCCGCTGCGATCAATCCCGACGTCGGATCGAGACGCATAAGCTATCGTTGGAAAGCTCTCTTCAAATTCTTCAATCTAAATCCAGAGAGAACTGCTGGATCTGGTCGGATCAGAACTTTAGTGAATTTGCAAGTCCCTGTTGTACAATAACCGAAATCTCAGATCTGCAGGGAATTTGTCTAAGAACTGCCATTGACCTCCTAGTAGACCTCCGATTCAGCTCTTGAGTTCTTCATAAAAGTTATGGTATTTTGGACAGGGAAGACGGGGATATTTTTTGTGGACTGATTGGAGGTGGATGTGATTTGTTATGATTTGTTTACTGGAAGGTGATCGGATCTGGGAACAAGTGAACAGCACTGTAGCTAGCTCTGATATCAATTTTTGAAAAATATGAGATGGCCTCACATAAATTCAAGAAAATTTGGGGACGGTGGGGTTGGTGGAAGGAACTCTCAGTAAAATTGGGAGGTTAAACAAAAATCAGAAAGAGGCCCGAAACCTGGAAACACAGGGCGGATGGAAATAGAAACAGACAGCAGACAAATCTGAAAATTAAGGTTGGACGAAAATGAAAAATATCAAATGGGATCTTTATGACCAACCAAATTTTTTGGGACGTGCTTGACACCTCTGGAACATCCCCTAAAATCCCCAGGTCGATCTGAGCTCGTGGCGGACACAGAGAATTCGTGGAAGCTGCTGTGGTCGGATGAAGGTAGAACTCCGACGATCTCGGCGGTGATGCGATGGCGGCTCGTGGCGGCGGCGGCGGCGACCGGAATGATAAGGGGAGGAGTCACACCTCCAGAGGGAAGCCTTCACAGCTTCAAGGGGGAAAGGGAGGAGAGAGGAGGGGGCGCACTAGCCCTTGCTCTTGGAATTAGTTTGATTCAAATGGCATTAATTCATCAAAATGAGAAATTACAAGTATTTATGTGTTACATCTCACATCCATTGTCCACCGTTGGATCTAGGGGATGGGAATGAGTGGCCTGGATTGAGTGTGACACACACACAAAATACAATAAATATTTAAGGGGGGGGGGCGGCCCTTGGACCAAGGGGAGTGGGCTTGACTTGGTAGGTGGGGTGGGTGGCCAAAATGTGGACTTTCCAAGCCACTTGTCCCCCACTTGGCCCACCCTTCTAGAAGCCTCCATGTGGAAGGTTGACTGACCCCACATGGGACCCTAGGCTGAGGTGGCTCAATGGGATGAGGCCTGGGGGGCCCGTGGGGCCCATGGGGTCCAAATTGCACATAAGCCACTCTTACAATCAAAATAGCAAACCGAATACAACGAAATAAACACAAATTACACACATAAAGTCTAACTAAATATGATAAATGGGGAGGCTCAAGGCGGAGTCTCCAGGTTGTCTCCGAGCCAGATGGACGCTGAGGTGGCTAGAGTCGTGCTCCGTGTGCGGTACCGGTGGCTCGGCATATCACGCCGCTCAACTGCTCGGGTGTCCGCACCATTTATCTTGTTCTCTAGAGCTAAAATGTTAATTACTTTAATAGTGCCTTCATGTTGATGCGAAGATACCTACTGGGCAAGTGTGCTCATGACCTATTTCTAATGTTTTACAGGAGATGGAAGTGGTTCGGATCCGGGCTATACTAGTAGCGGGTCCGGAAGTGAGTGAAAGTGTTATAAAGATGAGAGTGAAGACATAGGGAGTTATAATGTCTAGATTGAGTCAATGTAATTTTCCTATTTATTGAGTCTAGTGAAGTGGATAATGATGGAAAGAAAGTTGTATTATGAATATTGATCATTTTATAAAATAAAGTTGGAGTTTGATTTAATCCTGTGCAATTGCATTTACTTATGTGATTGTCTTGCGCTCTGATTGATCTTGCTTGCAAGAGGCTTACCATGCCGGCTGTTCGCACTCCCCGAGCGAGTCTTCCGCTGTAATTAAAGGCTCGGGGCATGACACCGTTGATCGGGATACCCTACCACCCCTCCCTGGTGGGTCGACCGCGTCGTAGGGCCACGACTAGTGGCTCAGTCACAAGGAAAGTGAGAGAAACAACCCTACTCGCATAACCACGCACGAATCCACATAAATCATGCTATTCACAACTCTGCTTACATGGGCGGTCTTGCTCCAGCCGCCTAAACATAAACAGTCCTCCACTGGCCGCCCAGGGAGTTAAACGGTCTACCCATGGCCGCGCCACTGGGATAAACGGTCATTGCTCCGACCGCACAAGAAACAACGTAAAAAGATGAACGGTTCTATCCGCACCGCACATGTAGATGGGCGGTTCCTTGCTCACCTCCTAAGAAACATGAACGGTCACCCTGTGGCCGTATAAAATGATGAACGGTCACACTGTGGCCGTATAACGCCGAACCAAATTAAACTAATTTGTAGAAATTAAACTACACCAGGAAAATACCATGGACGGTCGTACGATAGACCGTATAAAGGACATGGACGGTCTGGTCAAAGGCCGTTTCAACGAACCGCCATTGAGGGTCAAAGGGATGTACGGTCCTGGCAGGGCTGCACAACGGGGATGGATGGTCTAGGTCTAGACCGCACAAGTCTATGAACGGTCTGGGATTGACCGTAGGGAAAACCCCTCCTAGAGGTTCCCGGGGTTGAACGGTCCAATCTACACCGCCTAAGGGGTTTGAACGGTTGGGCTTCTATCGCCTATGAGGATATGCGGTCCAAGACTGGCCGCACAACTATGGACGGTCTCCCATTAGCCGTAATGACGGCGTGACGGCGGGTCGGGTTCGGTCTCAGCCGAAACACCGCCCGGATGGGCCAGAACGAACAGAAAATGAAAATAAACAAAACTACAGCTACCACACCATCATTCCACAGCTAAACATGCAATCAAAACTCAAAATAGAGCTCAAATCGTCGATTTTCCCAAAATCATGCTAAATTACACTAACATGGAAAAATACACAGAAAACGAGGAAAATGCCAACGGACGGCGATGCATGTACTACCTATGCGATCCTAACGAGGTAAGGATTCTGTCACCCTACCTGGTTCGCGGAACCGACGACAAACACCACACGAACTTCGAGAAAACCTCACGACGAACTCACGCTCCTACGCGACACCTCGGCCGATGATCTGTGACAAGGCTAGCACCTACGCGATCCTATCGTCGAGCCGGACCCGTTGACTGCCCTGGCACCACGATCGGAGGTCCGCACGTGCGAAAACCGAGAAGGGGGGTCACCGTGAGAGAAAGAGAAAGAGAGAGAGAGATCGAGAGAGTGAGGGGAGAGAGGGGGTGAACGAGTGTGTTTTTTTAAAAAAATTTAAATATATATTTTTTGAAAATTTAACTCTAATTGTAAAATAACCTTAAAAGATTAAAAATTGTGTTTACGCCCTTTTTTCAATTAATCTTAAACAAATTCAAATAAATGCCAAACGGACGCCTAAAAATCTGCAAAAATAGCCAAAACGATCAGGGCAAAGCCTAGATCCAAACTGCTACGAATCCACTAAAGCACGGGCGCTACAGTTAAAGAAATTTCATCCCTGAAATTTAAACAGAAGGTGAAAGGAGGCAACTGCAAAATTAAATCGTACCTTGGAAATAGAAAGCCGGTTTCCCCCGTGGCATGAAGTAGATGCGCTTCAATCTATAGTTAACCACGGCACCGTACCTCTCGAGCCAATCCATGCCCAGAATAGCATCATAATCCACAAACTGCAGCGCATAGAACTTGGCTGGCATCTGGTGATTACTGACGACAATCGGAGAATCTTCCAGGCACACAGGAGTAGCCATAAAATCTCCCGATGGTAGCTCGACAAGCAGGTTACAGGACACTTCCACCAACGGTTCCTCAACTCGGGCAAGAAAATCCTCGGAGATAAATGAATGAGTAGCACCTGAATTGAAAAGAACATGCGCTGAACGACCAAAAATCAAAACAGTACCTTCCACCAAATTAGATGTGATAGCCTCTGCACGCGTGATGTGGGTAACTCTGCCTCTCGACTGATGGCTGGGGGCAGAAGACTGTTGCGAAGGCGCTGGCGCTTGCTGATAAGAAGGCGGAGGTAACTGTGGCATAGGTAAACGGAACTGGAACTGCTGCTGCGGCTGGGTAACTTGCGAAAACTGTACTGGCCTCGGCCTCTGCGCACAGTCTCGTGGTATGTGACCCGGCAGACCGCAAGCATAACAAACCACCGGTAAAGAGCACGGAACACCGGGATGGCTGCCACCACATCGTGAACACAACCTCGGCTGACTGACAAAAGAACCCTGGCACTGCTGAAAGGAAGGCGCCTGCTGCACAGTGCCAGAGGGAGTTTGCTGGTCAAACCGCTTCTTGAATTTCTTTTGCTTCCACGAAGAACTCAGTCGAGAACCAGACGAAGAACCACCAGAAACAGAGACCACGGACTGAACTCCTGAAACAACTAGCTGAGGCTGTGCGGTCGGCTGAACTGCAACAGGAAGCTGACCTCGAGACCTCGCCAACTCCATCTCTAAAGTCACGGCTGCCTGATATGCTGCATCTAGATCTGACACACGGGTAGCGTACAGCGGCAATCGTAACTCGAGCCTTAATCCTCGCAAAAACTGATGTGTCTTCATAGCTTCATTCGTAAGGATATGGGGCGCATACTGACCCAACTCCAAGAACTTATTGCGGTATTGCACCACGGTCATATCACCATGAACTAGCTCCATAAACTGGTACGCCTTAGCCATCTGGAGACAAGCCGGAGTGAAAGCACGTTCAAATGCAGTAACAAACTCTGGCCACGAAATCTGCAGAAGCGGCTGGGAACGAAAAGCAACTTGCCACTCGGCCTTCCACCATGTCAGAGCTGCACCCTGGAGTTGAAAAGTTGCCAACATAACCTTCTCGTCCTCCACGCACTCCATTGCCACGAATACGCGCTCCGTCGCATCAATCCATTGCCTTGCTGCCTCGGGATCAGACTGACCATCGTACGTCGGTGGGTTGAAAAGCAAGAATTCCTTGAGAGCTCTGCCACGACCACCCGGCGCGTCAGCTTGAGGAACAACAGCAGGGACTGGTGCAGAAACAACAGGAGGATGAGAGGCACCACTCTCTGCTCTTGGGATATCCCTCGGAACACGCTGCGGCACATTCCTTGGGACACGAGGAGGTCTTCCTCGGCGAGGCGGCATATTAAATCTAACAAAGTAACGAATCATCAATTAGCAAATACGGAAAAACAACTACCTAAGCCAGCAGTAGACGACTCGATGGACTTGCTCTGGACTTGCTCAAGCAATTACAATTCCTTATACAATTCCCCAACACCGCTCTGATACCAGCTGTGACAACCCAGAGTTCAGGATACCGATATACCGATAAATCGATATACCGATACCAAGAACTGGGGAAGCCACCCAAGGGGCTGATGAGGCCCCCGAAGGGTTAAAAAGGGACGTTGAGGGATTGCATTACGAATTGGAATTACTGCGCATAATATTAAATAATTTGTGACAGAAAATGATATGAATGCAGAAGCGAATTTAAAATATCATAGTGGTAAAGATATACACTAGTCCAGATTTACAACCTAGCACAAGTCCAAAAATAAATATACAACTACACGGGGCATCCCCCGGCCAAAAGAACAACAACAGACGAACCGACTACGCTGGCAGCTAGACTCGATCACCCAACAGTCGCGACGAGGAAGCGGCGGGAGGCTGGGGCGGCTCACCTGTAAGAGGAAGGGGTGAGTCACAGCCAGACTCAGTAGGGGTCACGCGGATCCCTATAATGCACTATATGCAAGCATGCGAAAACAAGGACAACCAGCATGCAATAAGACAATTAAACAGGCAAATGCCATAATTAAAACAATTAATAAGAAAGCTGTAAATCTAACTACGCAGGAAAATAAATAGCTAACCAGCAACCAAACACCAAACTTAAATAAAACACGCTATGCTGAAAATAAATCTAGCTCACTGTTCCCAAGTGACAAGAGAAGTCTACTGCGACGTAAAACAAGAGAGTCCACCAGAAGGAAGAGACTAGATGCGTCCCAGACGACTTACTCTGCAGCCTCTGCAACTCACGTGCCTCGAGTCTGCACGGAGAGCGTAAGAAAACCAGTACCGAACCGAGTAACTAGTCAGAGCAACACTCTTCAGTGCCAATCCCTGTCTCTGACCACGTGTGCACACACTGACTCTCGCCTGAGCCAGGTCCTCCAGCTAGTTTTCCCCCTCCGCAGGACGCTACGGCCAAGCCGGGGGCCCACGGAAACTAGCTTAGAAACCGTTGATCGGGATACCCTACCACCCCTCCCTGGTGGGTCGACCGCGTCGTAGGGCCACGACTAGTGGCTCAGTCACAAGGAAAGTGAGAGAAACAACCCTACTCGCGTAACCACGCACGAATCCACGTAAATCATGCTATTCACAACTCTGCTTACATGGGCGGTCTTGCTCCAGCCGCCTAAACATAAACAGTCCTCCACTGGCCGCCCAGGGAGTTAAACAGTCTACCCATGGCCGCGCCACTGGGATAAACGGTCATTGCTCCGACCGCACAAGAAACAACGTAAAAAGATGAACGGTTCTATCCGCACCGCACATGTAGATGGGCGGTTCCTTGCTCACCGCCTAAGAAACATGAACGGTCACCCTGTGGCCGTATAAAACAATGAACGGTCACCCTGTGGCCGTATAACGCCGAATGAAATTAAACTAATTTGTAGAAATTAAACTACACCAGGAAAATACCATGGACGGTCGTACGATAGACCGTATAAAGGACATGGATGGTCTGGTCAAAGGCCGTTTCAACGAACCGCCATTGAGGGTCAAAGGGATGTACGGTCCTGGCAGGGCCGCACAACGGGGATGGACGGTCTAGGTCTAGACCGCACAAGTCTATGAACGGTCTGGGATTGACCGTAGGGAAAACCCCTCCTAGAGGTTCCCGGGGTTGAACGGTCCAATCTACACCGCCTAAGGGGTTTGAACGGTTGGGCTTCTACCGCCTATGAGGATATGCGGTCCAAGACTGGCCGCACAACTATGGACGGTCTCCCATCAGCCGTAATGATGGCGTGACGGCGGGTCGGGTTCGGTCTCGGCCGAAACACCGTCCGGATGGGCCAGAACGAATAGAAAATGAAAATAAACAAAACTACAGCTACCACACCATCATTCCACAACTAAACATGCAATCAAAACTCAAAATAGAGCTCGAATCGTCGATTTTCCCAAAATCGGGCTAAATTACACTAACATGGAAAAATGCATAGAAAATGAAGAAAACTCCAACGGACGGCGATGCATGTACTACCTATGCGATCCTAACGAGGTTAGGATTCCGTCACCCTACCTGGTTCGCGGAACCGACGACAAACACCGCACGAACTTCGAGAAAACCTCACGACGAACTCACGCTCCTACGCGACACCTCAGCCGACGATCTGCGACAAGGCTAGCACCTACGCGATCCTCTCGTCGAGCCGGACCCGTTGACTGCCCTGGCACCACGATCGGAGGTCCGCACGCGCGAAAATTGAGAAAGGGGGGGGGGTCGCCGTGAGAGAAAGAGAAAGAGAGAGAGATCGAGAGAGTGAGGGGAGAGAGGGGGTGAACGAGTGTGTGTTTTTTTTAAAAAATTTAAATATATATTTTTTTGAAAATTTAACTCTAATTGCAAAATAACCTTAAAAGATTAAAAATTATGTTTACACCCTTTTTTCAATTAATCTTAAACAAATTCAAATAAATGCCAAACGGACGCCTAAAAATCCACAAAAATAGCCAAAACGATCCGGGCAAAGCCTAGATTCGAACTGCTACGAATCCACTAAAGCACGGGCACTATAGATAACGTGTTCGTCCATACACTGCATGGGTAGCAATAAATGTTGCATATATGCATTTAAAGCATTTGAAATTTAAAATTTATTATGATAGCCGCTTATTCAGTTTATCTTTATCTAGCATAGTCAATTTAACTAGGATAATTTCATTAATATCATTGACCAAGTGACTTTTGATATAATCGTTGGTTTGTAGGTATCATAGTCATAAAAATATAGTTGAAGATTAGAGTGAAGATAGCTTTAAGATAGGCGAAGATAAGGAAAGATAGTCGATGCTTTTGTACGCCTATGTGATTGGCTATGTCAAGTTTCATATAGTCGTGCGATTTTAAGATTGAGAAAGTCGTTTGATTATATGCGATATTTATCTGACTATATGTTATGATAGACGGTCTTATAGTCTTTCTAAAAAGATCGACTAAACAAATATAGTTTTGAGTTTTTATGACTAAGTGAAACTTAACTTTATTTTTGCGACTAAGTTAATATAACTCTGAGTTTCTACAACTAAGTGAAACTTTAGCTGACTTTTTGCGACTAAGTGAACATAGCTCTAAGTTTCTACTACTATGTGAATATTATTTCGACTAAGTGAAACTTAGTTGAGTGTTCTTGTGACTATAACTCTAAATTTCTGCGACTAAGTGAATGTTCTTTTGACTAAGTGAAACTTAGTTGAGTATTCTTACGACTAAGTGAACATAACTCTAAGTTTATGCGACTAAGTGAATGTTCTTTTGTTTAAGTGAAACTTAGCTAAGTGTTCTTGCGTCTAAGTGTTACTTAGTCTTGTTTTCTTATGCCTATGTTATATTTAGCTGAATTTTAGACTTCTTCTTCTTCTAACTTAAGTATTTGTCATCCGAGAGGTTTATTTATTGAAGACTTTGCTATTTAAAAGTTTTGTCAATTCAAGACTTTGTCATCGCCAAAATCACTATAATTAGGTTAATATATAGATATCAACCCAACAATCTTCAAGATTAAAATTAATACTTAGGTATCATCCCAACAACTTTGAGTTATGGTTTGTAATAGATCAGTGACGGTAGAGGTGCAGTGCGACCTTCACAAAGATTTTAAGGGTATTACGATAAATATAATAAAGGTGGGGATATAGTAGTTATTTCGAAAGATCTTAGAGATAGAGTGATAATTTTTTCATAAATATTTGATGGACAAATAATTTGATATATGTGTTAAAAAATTAGTGTTGCTTTTCTTATTCTAAACAAAGAGGATGAAATAATATATAAATCTTTCTCTAAATTTTTTAATAAATGCATATCTTTGTCTTACGCGTTTCCAAAACAAGAGTTTACAAACTAGTTCGGTACGAGGTGAATCGTCCATACTAGACTATACTAGTCAGCGACCGATACGTACGATCGATCTGTGATACCTATTTTATATTAAATGTGGTTTCATAGATAATTTAGTTAGAAATATTTTTTTGAAACGTTGAGACCTAGGTTCGAAACACACTAGCAATATTATTTTCTTACTTTTTTCATTGTCCTATAAGAAAAATAAGTCAAACAATACATGACACTTGTGAGATTCGATCTTTTTATCTCACACACAATTAACACACGTATTAACCATTAAATTACACATAATACTTTATTATATTTTACAATGACATATATTTATTAAATAATTCTTTATTCTTGACACGTTATGATATACTGTGATATAATGTCATACCATATCGACATAAAATTGATCTGATCGAGTCGATAAATCTTGTTCCAAAGTAGATGGACCACCAAATTTTCGATTATCTTACATTCAAACCCATGAGTAACGGGAGTACAAAAGTTGTGATACAAATTAAGTTCTATCTTCTAGATGTATTTCCTTCACTGGTTGTTATGATTCGAAGAAAAATTAAATAATCCGCCCGCTGCAAGGTTACTTAGAAGTGTCTCCTATCATAACAACATGAGAAATACTTGCTAGCACCATTCTTTTTAAAAAAAAAATAGCAGGTGATTTTTTATTTTTTAATCATGCATGCCCCCAGGTTTGCCGATGCGTGCATGGTGCTGGGGGCGTGTTTAACGTCGGCACAGCCCCCATGTGGAAGTATCCGTACAATGACACGGAATTAAAAGGATGCAATCCACGTGTCGCACCAAAATAGTGCTGTGAGTGTTTTGAGAATAATGTGACGTTCACATCATTCCTTCCACATGTTGGCTAATCATGATTCATGATGGAGAGAGATCATGCAATTAATTAATAGCCTCATTTTAAAGTAAGGAAATGCCACATTCCAGTTCCATGACGGGCATCAAGTGGAGTACTTAAAGTCTCGCTTTGATATAGGGTTAAATCTGAGTTATTCATCTACGGTTAAATCTGAGTTATTCATCGTTTAATCTAGGATTAACTCTTTTTGAAATCTAAATTATTTTATATCTAAATCTGAACTAAATTTAGAGGATGAGTATTAAATCCGGAATAACTTTAGACTTCAAAACTCACCTCCAGAGATGGGTTAAGATGAGTTAACATAACAATCAATGTTCAATAAATGCAACATCTCTCTCTCACACCCATAATTAATACTCTCTCTCTAAAAATAATAATAATTAATAAATATAATAGTATATTAATAAAATAAATATAATACTGATAAAAATAAAAAAATAATTAATAAATCTAATGCTATAATAATAAAATAATTCTAAAAATGATAACTAATGAGTGTAGCATGGAGAGAGAGAGAGAGTGACGTGAGAGAGAGAGGAGGGGAGAGGGAGAGAGAATGAGAGAGATATTTAAAATTACAAAATGAAAGATAAATGCGATATTTTACTTATAAATATTATTGGGTTAACCCATTACCTACCAAATCACAATAGATTGAAACTAAGTTAGTCCACCTACTTACTTATGAGTAAATACTCTTGCTATCAAATCAAAAATATGTTAATCCTAAACTAACATAAGTAACTTAACCCAAACTCCCTACCAAAGTGAGACAAAAGGACTTGTTATAACAGAGCTTGGGTGAGATACCGTATTTGACTTCAGAAGGTCGAATACGGTGTCTTAGAGGGTCGAATATGGTGCCCGACTCTGGTTAAGGAGAATATGTGTGAGGGGAAAGTATGGATCTCTCACAATTCTCTCTCATCGGGTTAAATATCCACTCTAGATATTTCGATAACAAAAACGACCCTTAAAGAATGAGCCCAACATTATTTATTTGATCTAATTTATTTTTTATTTTTTTAAATAATTTAATGATGACATAATTTACACTTCAAATTACTTTATTTTAAAATTAATTTTAGTTTTTAAAAATAAAAAGTTTAAAGATACTACGCACGCATGACCTAACTAGATTGTTATATATCTCAATCATGCACATTACATTTTGAAAAAAAAACTGTAGAATAAATATGTTTTTTACATTGCACGCCCTATAAAAGTACCCTCAAATAATGGGATGTAACTTCTACCATCCTTGTCAATGATTTTCTTGAGAAATAGCAGAAGAATGATATATTTGATGATATTTTTTTACTTTTTATTTATTTGATAATCTTAAGCATTGGGGATATTATCCATAAAACTAGCAATTAAGGAAACTGGTTAAATTTGGATGCTATATTTAGCGTTTTATATGCAGATTAAATCTTTCAAATTTGAGGATGTAATTTTCCTGCCTTGCTGTGATTGTAATAAGTAGGGGTTGGGTTTAAATTCCTCCCCACCCACCCCTAATGTTAAAGCCCTTGCAATCGTCATACTTTTGAAACATGTCAAGTTTGTTTTTACTAATTTGACCAGTTTTTAAGAACACAAAGCAAAAAAAAAAACTTTATTTCTCAAACCAAAAATATCGGAATGTGAAATTTCTACGCGGCTTTTTCAGCCTGAGATAGCGCGGCTTTGCGATCGTCCCCCTCCACGTGGCTCTATGCTATTGGTAGGGAAACAGTTCCAACCGCGAGCTAAGCATTCCGCGTGACCAACTTACCTTACTGGTGCCGGTCGGAGTTGGAAGGGGGCTCCCCACTCGTCTATAAATAAGAGGGGAAGGGCGCACAGACGGACTCGTTTCAGCCGTAGTTTCGTTTGGGATCGGTTCCTCGCCAAACCCTAACCCTAGCTTTACCGAGGAAGAAGAGGCCGAGGTCGCGCTCGGACCATCTACGGGTCCGCAGCTGCTTCCGAATCTTCTTCCCTCTCCTCAGCTCTGTTGCTAGGGTTTTACGATCGGGGCGAGGGATTCTTCCGCCGGAGTCGCGGTAGGGCGAGATGTCTCGCTGCTTTCCGTACCCGCCCCCGGGCGATGAGAAGAGGGCGGCCTTGATCGAATCGATAAAGGTTTGTGTAGCCGCCGCCGCCGCCGCTGCCATGATCGATATCACCAAAACGATGAATCGATGCCTGCTGTGCAATTTGTGTTGTTGCGCCGCGTTTTGTGATCTACCTCGCTCCCGGCGTCGATCGCTTTATGGATGTGCTACTTGTTGCGGGCTTCTTGATCTGGGTGTGTGCGAAAACGGAGAAAGGGTTCAAGAAAGATAGGCGCATACAGGAAACGAAGAAAGATGAACCAGACACCTAAGTTTGCGGATTTGGTGCAGGGTGGTTTGTTCTGGGGTTCATTTTGGGATCGGTTGTTTTGGCATTCTTTCCCATGCATTTGAAGGATACCTAGAGGATCCTTTTCATGCGGGGGAGTGATCAGGCTTGGATAGCTACGTTCTTGGTTCTTGTTACGTCATTTATGATCTAGGACTGGGGGCTGGTGTTTCGTGGCCAAAGGGAGATAAATGACTTGCGGTGTGGAGTAGATGCGGAAGTACTAAAAGATCATACTTGGTTACTGCATAGCTATGTGTTTTCACCGGGCTGATAGTAATACTGCAGTTCACCCTTTACTGACATGAGGGTTGACGAAACAAGCTTTGCTGATCATTGAATATTGTACGAGCTGTAATGTGGGATCAGCGTACAGCTGCTTTTTGGCAGAAGGCATAGTCTTCCCAAAGGTTATTGAATTACTGCAAGTGATAATTTTTACACGAACCATAGATTTCCTGGGAGGCTAAGGTGAATAAAGCAAAGGTTGTTAGAACCGGAAATTCATCAGATGTTTGGACCTAGATGATATGTTGTCTACAGACGTTTCTTGGTTATTATTTATGAAAGCCTTCATCCATGATGAACTGGGCAGGGGACATTTTGTGCTCTAGATTTAAGGTGTTGAGGTTGTTTCATGTGTCGTGCTTTGTTGCTGTCTTCTTCCATGTCATGTCAATCAGGCCTAGAATGTTGTATGGTGTGCAGTGAAAAATCAACGACAATGTAGCTGGAGCAAATTTGGAGAAAGTGGGTATATGGATCAATGTTGGATGTTTCTGGAGACAACAGATATAAAATTGATAGAATCCTACGGGTAAAGGATATTGTTAAGACAAGATTCGTGATCATTCTCAGTTGCTCAATTCAAGTTTGTTTTGAAGTTTAGTAAGCAATTTAACCTTTTGAAGCTAATTGAAGAAGCTTAGTTTTAGCATTACCTTTTTTATTATAGAGATATCAGGGGTGAAGCCACTAATAGTGAAAAACTGTGGAAGATGGACTCTTGTTGATAATGTGAAATTGTTAATATTGGAATTAGTCCCACTATATTAAGGTGTCTCACTCTTGCTCAGGTTTTGATTCTGGGAGGGTTGAACTGTTGATCTTGCTGGAAACCATGGAATGAAGTTGTCTGCTGAGTGTCTCTCATTGATTAGGTTGTCATTGGGATTAGTTAGAAGTTTTTAATATAGTCATGTACTTTATACTGTTATTTCATATAGGGATGATTTGTCCAACTGTCATTCCTACAACTAGTGAAATAGCTTGCTTCTAGTTTATCCTGATGTGGTTGGCCTTCTTTCTTGATATTACTGAATTATAGATGTTACTAGTGAACACCATGCGGTAAAATACAATTTCCAGTCACTAAAAAAGAGCTATATTGCTGCAGAAGAATATGGGATCGTAACTGATAGGATTGAGGTCAACGGCCTTTCAAGTGTTGGGAATTTTGAACTGAAAATGAGGATGCTAGGTTGCTGCAGAAGAGTATGGGTTTATATCTGACATAGGATTGAGGACAGTGGTCCTTGAAGTTTTGGGGAATTTTGAACTGAAAATGAAAGATCAGAGCAAGGTTCTCTAAACTGGGATTGGTCCTGCAAGCAGGTGTGCTGATTTAGAATGGGGCCCGGCCTGTTCCGGCAGAAGACTACCACTTTCCAATGATTTTTAAAGAAAACATGTAGAAAAATGAAGAGGAAGGTGGGGAAGAAGGAAGAATGAAGATGGAAGAAAGAAAGGGGACAGGGAGGAGGAAGAGGGAAAGAGGAGCAAGGCAATAAAGTGCAGCAAGGACAGAGGATAGTATGCGTTAGAGGAAACTTGGATTACATGGGGGGCATGGTGTCCGAGTCGCCGGTGTATGGTGGTGGCAGGTGAGGCTATGATGAACAGGCAAGTGGATGCAGCAGGAGAGGCTACACGAGGGGCTGGGCTGTCAGTACTCAAGTCTTTGTGGCATTTAACCCCTTAGGGATGATTGTGAAGGATCCCCTTTCATATAACCCAATAACATATTAACCTTTGTGTTAAATAAAATTACAAAAAATCTAAATTTAGGAAATTGGTTGGTTCTGACCCCAAAGTTGGCATGACTGGATTGGGGCCCACCGGTTCTATCTAATTTTGGCCACTCCATTGGAACTGGCCCGTTCTGCCAACCATGGATCAGAGAAGGACATTCATCCAGAATAAGAAGTATATAGTTTGGTTGTTGCTCAAGCAACAAAGGATCTGTATAGCATGGCTGAAGTGGATGGCATCTTCAATCAACCAAGCTGAGAAAATCCTCTTTATTTACGAATTTAACTGAGTTATTGATTCCAGATTTCTCTTCATCTGTTAAGTTCATAAGGAATGATGATAATAAGTTTCTGAGACCTTCGAGATGAAGGGAGGAGAGAGGGATGCTTGGTTCCTATCTCATCAGATCATTTTCATGAATTTCTTTAACCCCCTTCCCTCCCTCCTTAGAGGATGTAGATATTAGCAGGGTGTAACTGGAGGAAAAACAGAATAAAAAGTAGCTTTGTCTTATCTTGTGTTTTAGACTGATATTAGGAGGCAGAGTGGCCATATGCATTTAGATTTGTGGAAAAGATAATAAACCTTTTTTTTCCTAGAGAAAGTTTCAGGAGGCTGTTCATTGTATATCTTAGAGGATGTAGATATTAGCAGGGTGTAGCTGGAGGAAAAACAGAATAAAAAGTAGCTTTGTCTTATCTTGTGTTTTAGACTGATATTAGGAGGCAGAGTGGCCATATGCATTTAGATTTGTGGAAAAGATAATAAACCTTTTTTTCCCTAGAGAAAGTTTCAGGAGGCTGTTCATTGTATATCATGAGGTCGGCATCCTTGTCAATAATATCATGGTAATAGAGGATGAGCCTTTTGGTGATTTGGAATCATTCATTTCAGTGGCTTGAAAGAACAAAAGAGAACATAAGCCTTTTGCTGACATTGAATTTTAAACATCGAGAACACTTCATTCTGGTTATAGTTTGCCAACCATGCAATTTTCTGTTATTTAACAAGCCATTTGCCATTTATGTCTCTGTTACAGAATTCATACTTACGAGATGAGGTGTGCATGCCATTCATTTTACCTTGAAAACTGTGTGGTGTGGACAATTTGCAGGGGAGGTAGTTTTGCATGTCACCTTACAAAAACAATGCTTCATTTTGTTTGTTGTGACTGCATACTGAGTTCGAGGATTGGTTGATTATGACTGGTTTTTCTCATTGAGTTCACCTTAGCAGAAGTTGCCATTGCATCTGTTAATTAGGGCTGTCAATGGGCCAGCCCGGCCCGACTAGATTCACGAGCCGGGCTCGGGCTTTGAGTTCGGCCCGTGGACCGGCCTGGTCTATTCTCTTTTTTTTTCTCCCTTCAAATTTTAAAAATTATTTTGTAAAAATTATGTTATTTTATTTAATTAAAAAAATTTAAACTTTTTTCACACAAATTATATAATTAATATCAAAACTCTAATTAATTTAGTGAAATTATAAGTTTTATATAATTAAATATATTAATTTTTATTTTTTTTAAAGTTGTCGGATCGCGCCTGACCTTAGTCAGGCTTTATAACTTTTTAATAGTGTAGGGCCCGGCCTAGCCTAACCCGACATAGCTCGGGCCCGGGCCGGGCTCGGTTTTTAATATTGATAAGTTGGTCTTGGGCCGGGTTAACCTAAGTCCGGTCTTAGCCCGGCCCATTGACAGCCCTACTGTTAACTGGGTTTATGGCTGACTTGTATTGGCCTACCCATCGTGAGGCATTCTGAACCATACAGGACTTTCATAGAGGGTAATGCTATGATATCTGCATGGTCCACTGCTTTGTGGCCGTGAACATTGGGCTCCCCTATCTGGCCATTCTTGAGAATTCCGGCTGCTAGAAGCAGAATATAGTGCTGCTCTATTGAGACGTGATTATAGGTGTTAATTGGAAGTGCTGCCATATGCTTATGCTTTTTTTTCCCCCTTTAACCCCATTTTCTTTCAGACCCCTAGTCAAAAATGCTTTTCTAGCCTTGATGAAAAGTTGAAAAGGTCCTGTAAAATAATAGTGGTGTTGTTTGGTGCTCCATCCCAATGAAGGATTTATAGATGTTTTAGTCAAGTCTATGTAAACATTTCGTTAGGGTCTGCAAATGTGGGATTTGTGTTGTAATCCTTTCTTATTGGTATTTGGGGGTTAAACCTTTAAAAGCAGGGAGTGAGAATGTATTGAAAAAAAGATTGGGACTCTTCTAGAAACATGGCACTCCTTTTCCCCCTTTATTTTGGATCTGGGGAATGAAATGGTTGCTGTTGGTTCTTTAATTCAACTCTAATGTTTTTGTGGGAAAGAAAGTGTAAGTAGATAGGGGATGCTGCTGTGTCATGTGCGTGTGTGAACTGACATCTGATGTGTCATGCGCAAACTTCTTCCTTTCCAAGAGCATCTAGCTACGAAATATCTTTTCTGCCCATTGCTTCATGCATGTTCAACTTTTCAGTTTTTGAGATAGCTTTAAAGATGTCCTGGTAAAGATAACGCTGTAAATTTGTCGTCAAACAGTGTGAGATATTTCTTGGTGTCTTTTTTCCTCTCTTTCTTGCCGTCTCCTTTGTTGGGAGAGCTCGCTGCTATTTGAATATGAAAAATGTAAGCTGCCATCCTGGAAAGAGTTCCCTCTCAATGAAACCACCTACCTGGGCATATCCAATGTTGCAATCCCTTGTGTTTGCTATTGCTATATGAGCCTTTGCGTCCATTCTGTTGTGGAATTGACGATTGTCTCCGGTGCTGTGAAGCTCCAGAAGGGAAAGGAGAAGGCAAAGAAAGAGAGGAAGAAAGAAAAGAAAAGGGGAAAGAAAGAGAAGTCCAGGGGGGATAATGGAAAGAGGGAAGAGAAACAGCAGGACCACAGGAAGAGACCATACGAAGAATTCGTCCAGGCAGATAATAAACTAAATGGCTGCTTGAAGACAACAAGAGAGGATGAGTCCGCAGCACAATTGGAGAGAAGCAGCCTCACAGAAGAACAAGGTCCAGCTGTGGCTCAGAACATTTGTGATTCTTCTGACAGCACCCAGAACAGCAGCAAGAGGAGGAAGCATGAGTCTCCGGAAATCAGCCATAGCAAACATGGTAATGGTAAGCACGTTTGTTTTATTCTCAATCCTAGCTTCAGCTTGCCAGCCAAGTAAAAGCCTGTTTTTTTTTTTTTACTTTACCATAATAATCTTAACGAATCATTTCTACCTTGTTGTCTTGTAGGGGGTTTAGGACTTCGTATTCGGTTGCCGTTGGTGAGGCACAAGGACTTGGAACCACCACCACCACCACCACGTAGCTCCGTTGAGCGGCCATGTTTCTCCGGGAGGAGGATCGAAACTGTTCCTGCCCAACGAGAAACTAGAGCCACCGGACACGACCCAGGTTTACTACTACCACCTTCCTCGTCCGAGCAGCCGTGCTTTTCTGGGAGGATCGGTGCCACCCCATCCGAAGAAGCATTGGCAAAAGAAGTTGTTCATGGCAAGCCTCCTTCGGCAGATGCCGGCGGCGGCAGACACCACCACCACACCTGTGGCTGCAGCTGCGATTCGCACGCGAGGCGGCAGTACAAGAAGTTAATACGGGACTGGAATCCACCGCCGCTGCAGGCGGAAAACCCAGAACCCGATGATCAAGACTGGCTGTTTGCGAGGAAGGCTTCCTCGCCACAGCGCCTGCGGCGGGGTGAAGAACCCGGCGGGCAAGTAGCCGGTGAAGATCTAGATCTTGGGAACGCCCTGTGTGCCTGGCCTCCCCGTGCGTGTTACTTGCCCGAGGTGGGGGTGTACGCTTTGCCGTACGTAGTTCCTCTCTGAAGACAGTTTTGGAGACCGTTTATAGTTCATCCGAACCCAGTTTGGAAGAAGCTTGGGAAAGAAGAAGATATTATTTTTTTTTGGTTTTTTCCTCCGCCCCTTCTCCGCCTCTAATTTCTTTTTCTTTCTTTTGTGTTGGGAGAGTGTTGGCAGGCAGGCAAAGCAAGCATTTGCCTCTCTGTGATTTTGTGGGGGGGGGGGGGGGGGGCGTCGTAACCGAGTGATTGTTACCTTAATGACGTGGACGGTGGGTGTACCTCACACTCCATTTGTCGGTGGCCAATATGAGTCGTCATATTATTCAATTCAATGACGAGGAGAATTTCATCCCGTCCGCATCTGATTACTTTATGACAAGAAGTGAAAAAAGAATGTTCCAATACTCGTTATTGTTGCTTGTCCACATGCTGTATTTACCGTGGAGACGGGTCCATTTTGTGATTGATTATAATATATAGCCTGTTGGTCGGTTCTGGGAATTTAATTAATACGGTCGGCATCTGGTATATATAAAAACTGCATGCGCCATCCCGTACGTAGGACGTTAAAAGATTGTCGTTGCATTCCCCTTTCTTTTAGGTTTAGGGAAATGTGGGGCGGATTGATTTGCTATTATTAGTACGAGAACCTGGGCTGACGGTATATATATATATATATATCACGCGATATTAAACAAATGTAACAGTGTTTTTTGGGAGGAATATACAACCCGAGATGTCTCAACTTCAATCTTCCGCCGACACCATCTCAACAACTTTTACATCATCTGATTATAAAAGATGGGCCAAACAGAAGGGTCACATATCTATTTATAAACTTCGCCTTCAGAGTATCAAAACACTGGGCATGCCACACAAAACACAAACTGGGGGGGGGGGGGGGGCGACGCATCCCTGGAACTTTCAGGAACCCTATCAAACTTCCTTCGTTTTTATAATGTGTATGTAATTATTATTATTACCCACGCCACGGCTTGCCAACAAGGGCGGGCGCATGTGTTTCATCTCCAACGCGCAGGCCAGAGTGCGCCGGTGGAGTCCGTCTTCGCCTGTAAACATAGCAGAAGAACGCACGGTGCCACGGAGCAACACCGCCTCCTCCTCCTCCTCCTCTTGATGGCGGCCTTCGACGACGACGACGATGACGACGACATGATGGTGGGGGCATTGATTGCGCTCACCAGAAAAATTGCCTACTAATAAATAAAACAACACACTAGTGAAAGCTGGACGACCGGCTCCATCTGCCCTTGAGGTAGTCCTCGAGGGGAGCCTGGTAGCTCTGCTCGGCGCTGCTGACGGAGGCGCTGTCGTCCACGTCGAGCAGGGCGAGGCCGAGGTGCGACGCCACGCTCGACGGCGGATACACCTCCTCGTCCTGGTCCGCCGACTCCTCTGCTGTGGTGCTGCTGCTGCCGCCGCCGTGTGAAGCCATCCACGCTTCGATGTCTTCTTCCCCTTTGAGCAGCCTTAATACCTGCCGAAACATGAAAAAAAAAGACTCAATCATCAAAACCCCATTTTGACCCAGAGACCACCACCTTCTTATTAATTAGCTAGTGAGTAGTAGTAGTAGTAGTAGTCGTCGTCGTCGTCCACCGCTGTTCATGTTCAGTACCTCGCTCATCGGAGGGCGAAGCCGAGCGGACCTTCTCAGGCAGACGGAGGCGGCGAAGACCACTCTTTGCACTTGTGCTTCGTCATACTTGGCGCCGTCGAGATTGGGATCCAGTAGCTTCGTCACTTCCCCTTGCTCTAGCACCTGGGTTGCCTGGTATTTGACAAGAAAACAGTGATTGATTGATTGAACGCGTCCTTGTGAGCCAAAACAAACCTTAAAATGTGCTAGTAATTGTCAGATACGCCGACGATGGAATGAGGATTGTGACCGATTCCTCCTTGGAATAAATAAATCCAGCGAAAGATCCGTTCTTTTAACGTAATTTTACCGGACTACTAGCAGCAAATCCGAGCTGCCGTGTGTTCTGTTCTTGGGGAGACGGGAGAGGCTTGCTTACTTACCCACATGACCAGGCTTCCTTGGCCCCTGGAGAGGTCGTTGCTGATGGGCTTCCGTCCAGTTACAAGTTCAAGTAGGACAACACCGAAGGAGTACACATCTATCTTCCCGCTGACCTTCCCATACATGAAGTACTCTGGAGCAAGATAACTGTGCGTGCAAGTAAACAAAAAAAAAACGAGTTAGATTCGAACAATAATTCATTCGGCAATAACCATGGGGTGAGGGGGGGGGAACTTGCTAGGTTGGGGACACGAGACATACCCAAAGGTACCCACGACGTCGCTGTGTGTTGTATATGACGAAGTTGGTGCCCACAAAGCCAGACCGAAATCTGATAACTGTAGCGTGTCCAGAGAGAGGAGGGGGAGAGAGATGAAAGCGCGAGTTACTGAAAAGTTTAAAGAGGAATGCTCTTTTCAGTAGTTTCAGTTCATTTTGTTGAGAAGTAATCGTACCCGCGGCTCGTAATCATCTGACAGGAGAATATTCGAGGACTTCACATCTCTGTGAATGATGGGTCGAGGGCAAGAACCGTGGAGATGGTGAAGAGCCTCGGCAATTCCGATTGCAACCTTGAATCTGCTCTCCCAGGGCAGCGGATCTTTTGATCTTCTACCTGTTTTCCAGATCACAATGAGAGGGCATTGTTAAGAAAGAAGCATTAATACGTAGAAAACAACGTCAGCACTGAAAAAAAAATTGCTACTTTTTCTGCGCGGGACATTAATTACCATGCAGGTTCTCCTCCAAGCTCCCCCTGGAAAAAATCTGTAAACGGAGACGAGATCGTTGTCCTCGACGCTGATCCCAACCAGGGACACGACGTTCCTGTGCTGCAGCGAGGTGATTATGTCGACCTCCGACAGGAAGTCCCTCGCTGACTCCGCAGTCAACCTCGCGATCTTTACCGCCACCCGCTGGCCATCGGGGAGGCATCCCCTGTACACTCTGCTGGACCCTCCCTTCCCGATCAAATTCTCTGTTTTACGCACACCCAGACACACAAATTCTTAGCAGAAGCAGGTAAAAATTAGATCTTGATGGATCAGGGATGCGGATCTGTAAAGGGGAAGAAGACCTGAAGAGAACTGATCAGTGTAGTTCTGAAGCTCGACATGGCTGAACCATCTGCAGCTGGAGGAGTTCTTCTCGAGCACAGCTTCCAGCTCTTCGCGCAGACCCACTGGTGCAGAGGGGCTTCCCTGAGCAGAAGGACTGGGCGTTCCGTCCGGGGACGCCTCCGGCGGCAAGGATCGGCTGGGCAGGTTCATGACCCACTGGACCACCGACATATTCCGGGCGGGGTCGTTCACCCTCGGAGGTGGCCCGGGGCTCGGCAGCACCGCTCTTCTGAGGAGGGGCCAACCTCTCGTCGGCTCCGGCAACTTCCTTACGAGCAGAGTGACGGAACCCGGCTCGGCCTCGGGCCTCCTGCAGTAACTGGGGCTGGGGGCGTCGGACTCGTCGGCGTCCTGCCTCCGTGGGTCGTGTCTGAGCGATTCGGCATCGGAATCCCTGGAGGCGTCCTGCTCCGAGCTGGCCTCGGTAGCTGTGGGGGCGGCCATGGCGTCTATGTGGAAGCTAGTGTGTCGCATGCTCGCATGAGTCGTCTTTGGTTCTCCCTCTGCTCGTCGGCACCCATGAGAATAACTAGGATTAGAAGAACAATCTAGCACACAGAATTCCTTCCCGCCTTGACATGATTCAGAGGCTAACCTGGAGGCGGCATGGAAGCTTCCCGCTCGAGGATGACCTTGCCGTCGTGGACGGCGACCACAGACGTCGTCGGGGGGAGCTTCTTGGCGCAGTACCTCGCCACGGAGATGGTTCCCCTGCGAGAAAAAAAAATCTCTACTTTAGAGCAATGAGGGGTGATGGCAGCATCTGCAGACATGGTTTATCCAAGAAGGAAAGGTCAGGATCAAAGAGATTCCCCAGCGCGCACCTACCCGAAAGGGGTACCCTTGTTCACGCCGACCACCACCGCCGCCGCCGAGCAGAGCTTCGCCTCCTTCACCAGCGTCCTCCTGATGGAGTTGCCCCTAGAGACCCGTCCCACGAGCGCCACCTGACAAGGCACGGAAGCCCATGATCCTGTGAGCTCCTCTGCAGATGGACGGTGGCCAACCGACCACCCTGTCTGCAATAATGCCAACAAGAGATAGAAAGGGGAGGAGGTGGAGGAAGAGGCCCACCTGCTTCAGGTTGCAGAGGCCCTCGTACTCTTCCAAGTACTTCTCCAGCGATTTGATCATGGAGAGCGGGCAGGAGCCACAGCAGCTGCGGCAGACGTGCACTGCGAGCACGCGGTCGCCTTGCTGGGCGACCCTGCTGAGCGCCCAGTCCAGCAATTCCCGCCCGCTGCCGTCGAGTTGGACGCCGACCAGTACGGTCCTCCTCCCCTCGTCGACATCGCTACCCACCGCTGCCTCCTCCACGGTCATCCTCGCAGGCCTACCCCCGCCGCTTCAATTATGAAATCCACCGCGATTCCGACCCAGTTGGTGTTGAGACCACCAATAAATGGGTGTTCATGGGAAATCTGAGTGGGAATTGTGTCGGAATCCCATAGGTTCTCCTTTCACCAAATTCCAGGACAAAGGTGAGTTTTTTTTCTCTTTGAAACACTTGGGTCGGTCAGAAGCAGATGGGAGAACCCCCGCAAAATCCCCACGAGGAACACCCTCCTGCGACAAATTTAAACACAAGAACAACAAGACCCGTATCAAGAAAGGATTCAAAGGAGGAAAGAAGACTCCCCACCTTCTGTATGTAGTCCAGAACAGAGACCTACCGTGACAGGGGAACCGAAAGAAGCCTCAAATGAGAGAACGCAACAAATAACACAAGAACAATAATACATATCCCAGGGCTGATGCGAGAGAGAAAACCCACCTAGAAATCTGGTTCCTTGGTCACAGTCCTGCGTGTCCCGCTTTTAAAATCCGAGTTGCCTGCCATAGATCATCACCTTTTACCTAACCCCAACTACGATCAAAATTTAAAAAACCCCCCGGATTCAGAACAGAGCATGCAAACAAGAGGAAGCAGCGGGTGGGGGGAGGGGTCAGGTGGAGGTGTGTTTAAAGCTACTACTGATGTACACGATGACGACGGGGCTTAGTTAAGCAGCAGCAACAGCGGCAGTTTTCTAACCGGCACACCCATTAATAAATCCGGAGCAGATGCAGACGGAGGATTAAAAGAAGGATGATTTAAACACATCTCAGACGGGGGAGACGCAAAGGATGCTGCTTTGAGAGAGAGAGAGAACAAGTAAAAGGGGAATTTTTTTTCTGAAACAAAGGAGAGAGAGAGAGAGAGAGAGAGAGAGAGAGAGAGAGAGGAAAGGAAGGGTTGGGTGGGGGGGGGAGGGGACCGGAATAAGTGGGAGGTGGTGGTGTTCATCCGATCCGTTCCGACGATGGGCCTCTTTTCGCGGTAAGCCCTTTGAAGGCGGTGGCCCCGGCCCAACCCGGGCGACACTTGCGCCGGGGCCCCGTCACTGGCTGCGGTGGGGAAAGAGAAGTCGCGCACCCGCCGGCGCCTAACACCCGCCGGCGCCTAACGGTACAAAAACTTTGCCGGGGTGCGACCCCCGGCCCAACTTTGAAACGACCATCATCCACCCCACGGGGTGGGGTGGGCGGGCGAGCTGATTCTTACCTGATGGCCCCAATTCCCTGTCAAACCTACGAAGTGAGAAGGAAGCTTCATCGTCGGAGAAGACTAGAGACGGGGTTGGATTAGATGATCGCTGTTTTGTTCGTTTCCCATTGTTTAAGGTTTATTTAATGAGATTCGGTTTGAGGTTGATAGGGTGGGCGTTTGGAGAAATTATCACCTTTTCAGTGAGATTCATGAATTTTGACTAGTAGAAATCCTAGTGAGTGAGATAATAATTCGTGAGGTTAATCGCAGAAATAACCCTCTCATATGTATAAATATAAAATTTTAATCTTCGTATAGCTGTTAATATTAATAATCTCATTATGCCGCAATACTTTCACAGAGTTTGGGAAAGAGATAAAATTACCCATAATCCCTAGTCATGCTAAACTCCTTTTCCATCTTTTTTCCGCAGAGTAATATTTTATGCACCGAATCCGATGCACAAAATCACGTCAATTTATAACTTTTGTTTTCGTTGAATTAAAAAAAGGTGAAAAGATCATTTCTACGTAAAAATGATAACTCACGTCGGAATGGTACGATCCCATTTTTCGTGCATCAAAAGATGAAACACACCCGACATAAAAACACGTGACTGAAATATTTTTTATAGAAGAATGAAATATTTTGTTATATGAACGAAACATTTGATATAGAATTGAAATATTTTATTACTTTTATTTTTATAACAAAATGTTAAATTTATGTAATATTTTATCTCTATAACAAAAGTTTCGTTCACGTAACAAA
This sequence comes from Amorphophallus konjac, assembly GCA_022559845.1. NCBI lineage: Eukaryota > Viridiplantae > Streptophyta > Magnoliopsida > Alismatales > Araceae > Amorphophallus > Amorphophallus konjac. The sequence goes on along the minus strand of CM040128.1, from coordinate 253,941,298 downwards.
ATGTCTCGTTTATGTAGTATTTTATTCTGAGTATAATAAATATTTCGTTCACGTAATAAAATATTTTATTTGTATAAAATATTTCATTAGTTTATTTTTGAATTCAAACAAAATATTTCATTCTTGTAACAAAATGTTTCACTCAAATGTAAAATATTTCATTCTTCTACAAAATATTCCAATCATATATTTTTCTATCGAGTGCGCTACGTCTTTAATACGCAAAAAAATGGGCCGCACCATTCTGATGCGGATTGGACATTCTACGTAGAAATGATTTTTTCACCTATTTTTTAGGTAGACGAGAATAAATATTATTACAAGTTGACGTGACATTATGTACCAGATTCGGTACATAAAATATTGCTATTCTCCGAGTATCTATCCGTTCATCTCTCCCTCTCTCCTTGACATAATGTGAGTAAAAACAATATTTTTATATAAAATCTAAATTTGATTGATTAAAATAAAATATTCTTCACATATTGAACGGACGACATGCACGTGTAAGTACGAGCGGAGGAGACCCAGATCAACGCATTGGAGATCCCGTCCCCTTTTAAGATCCCCACGGCCCCATAAACTTCACAAAAGACGAGTAATAATTTTAATAAATAGAAGAAGTCGCGGAGAGAAGAAGTGAGGGCAGAATTGCCAAAGTCACGGCGGAGGACGTTGCGGGGTTTTGTACGTAGTGGGGGTGGGATTGGAATATTAACGGTGGAGAAGGTTGGGCGCCGCCGTGCCGGTTGACGCTGACCCGTGGGCCTTTCGTTACCAGACTCGACCAGATACGACGTCATACCAAAGGAGGAACCGTGGAAGTTGACCAACGTGTTCGGTCTGGTCTCATGACCCTTACTCGCCCTCGTGTGGGTGTGGGAGTATCTCATACATTGGTCGGATAACTGTTCGGTTTATACGGACGTGCGTTCCCGGGGGGCGGGGTATTCTATTCCAATCGGATTGGGTTCGTGCGAGTAGGCAGTAGTAGAATAAGATGCAAATGTCGAATGTTAAGCATGGTCGTTAACGTGATCACGCTATACACCGTCGCCATCTTAATTTCCAACGTCTATCCATTCACACACGTCACTCGACCACATGGACGTGATCTCAAGTTCTCAACCATCGCGTACAAGATAACGAAAAAGAAGCTTATCTCTTTTGCAATAGGAGAACAGAAAAGGCTTGTCTATATATATATATATATATGTATATATGTATATATTTTGTTCATACAAATTAATTTGTTTTCGTTGTCAAACTTACATGTGTATGCATGCATCGCTGTGAAAGAAACGTGGCAATGCCTCCCGGCCCCTTACCCATCTCTCTCTCTCTTTATCTATTCATCTGTCTAATATCCGTCAACGATCACAATTTTGACTTCTCTAATCAGGGAATTGCTCTCTTCCCAACTTGTTTCGTGTAGAAAATTCTTTTCCCCCCTTTGAAAACGGATAAACTGTTCTTCTTTGGTTAGCGTAAACTGTATGCGAAGAAAAAAGAATATGTGAACCCCACTTAAGTATTTATATTATCCTTTCAAAATTGTGACTATATATATATAAGTATTTCTATTATCCTTTTAAAATTGTGACTATATATATATATATATATTTGATTCATACTGATACGGAATAATGGCAAATGATCGATCGAGATGGGAGAAAACAATTAAGCAATCATGGACATGGAGTTCTCCTAATGATGGTGATGTAACGAAACACCAAAATTAAACGCAAATCTTTAATCCTCGGTTATCAAATAAAGGTGACGGTGGTGGTGGTGGTGGTGACGGCGACCAGGGCTGTAATTAATTAGTTCGCATGAGATCGACCAAAAGCGACGACCAAACATTGTCCTAGATTGAGCTCGACTATTAATTATAATGAGCTCATCCCCTCACGTAGTTAAAGAGACACCTTATTAATTTTTAATAATGAGAAAATTAATTTTACCTTGATTCTAGAGACAATATATATGATCTTTTACAATAATAATAATAACTTCTCACAGTATTGACGTCGTTGGCTATTATGGGCCGGAACTTTAGCCCCCCATATACATAAAAATGAAGGCTTAATTAATTAATTAAATAACTGTACATCAATTATAGCTGAGAAGACAGTCGTGTATTTATTAATTATAAGATGTGTCTTCACATCCTCAGTCGACACATATGCCTCTTTTAAAGGGCAAAAATTCTCATCCAGACCTTAAGAATAATACTTATTTTTTTTAAATTTGATGGTCCACAAAAATTTCCCCACAACAAAATCTATCAAAAGAAATACATCTAACTGATATGAACAAATAATTTAGGGACGAATTAAGACTCCTTCGTTGGGATGCCGTGAAACATTTTTCACCGCGAGAACTAGCTATAAGAAATTAATGATGTCTAACTGGCACCTAATCCAATCCCCCGTGCATCCCCACTCTAAAAAAATGACGCTTTTATGTTTTTATGCAGAGGCATCTCACTCATCCCCAGTACTCTCTCCGTTGTTTGCCACCGATCGAAGAGAGACTGCCAAAGCCTTCTAAATATATACTCTTTAGAATTTGTGCATGGAATCTTATTGGCCAAAAAATAAGTTGAAAAGATTATTTTTGCACAAAATATGACACCATCATCAGACTCGCACGGTCTAATTTTTCACTTATTAAATGCGGAGCGCACTCGACGGTAAATATAAGACTGAAATATTTTATAAGATTGAAATATTTTATATACGAAGGAAATATTTGGTATAGAATTGAAACAAATATTTCTTTCAACGCACATAATCGAAATGTTTTATAAGACTAATATATTTTACATATGAACGAAAACATTTGATATAGGATTGGAATATTTTGTTAAGTTTATTGTAACAAAATATTTTCATCATATAATAAAATATTATTTCTAAAAAATATTTTATATGTTTACTTTTGTAGTTATATAAAATATTTCTAACAAATGTTTCATTCTTGTAACAAAATGTTTCGTTCAGATAGTAAAATATTATTTTTATAAAATATTTTCATTGATTTATTTCTGTAATCAAATAAAATATTTTATTAATGTAACAAATATTTTATTATTATAATAAAATATTTTATTCATATATAAAATATTTTAATTTTATAAATTATTTTAATTCTATACTTTACTGTCAAGTGCGCTTCACATTTAATAGAAAAAAAACAGATCATACGAGTTTGACGCAAGTTTCATTTTATGTGCAAAAACAATACTTTCACTTAATTTTTGAGTCAACCAGAGGTGACATTGAATAATAACGTGTTCTTGTGCACTGAATGAATTCGATGCATATAACATTACTCTTCCACTCTTTCATGACAACAAATTGGGGTTAAGTAGCTCGTGAAGAACAAAAATATCCACCACAGATTTCAAAAGATTTGTCTGACGTTTCTCCACTGAAATAAAAAAAAAACTGTGGGCTTTCTCTTATTGTAACCAATGGTGCCCAAATGATGTATGCACGTGCATCGTCGACACAGTCGAGGTGAAAGCACTGCCCTTTTCACTGAGATCATGGCGACGAGGAACAGACCGGTCGGAAGGAAGTAACAACACTCCCCCACCAATTTAATTAATACCACCTCCTCCGACGGCAACCGGCAAAAATCTCCGGATCCGCGGTTTAGTGATGGCCAGTGATCGGGGACCCTCACCAGTCTCCTCTCCCAAGTACCGGAACAGAGGAGCTAGCGTCGGCGCCCCCCCCCCCCCGTGGGCCCTTCCGGCCACCTCGCTCCCCAGGAGGCACCCATGCAGTGTTGAGACTATCCAAGGAAGCTAGTATAAGAGCTAGGTCCTCTTCTGACGCCGAGACCAGACTGACCACTTCCCACCGACGGTGGTGATCCCCCAGTGGTTGAGGGGTCTCTTTTTGGCTTGTCATATATGTACTCTCTCGACCTCCACCTCTGTGTGTGCTGCTCAGAGTCCATGGCCACAACGAGACAGGGAGGAAGAGGACGAGGCGGCTGCCGACACTCACCCCAGCATGGAGCTAATTCCTGCTAGACCGGCACCGCCCCACAGCGCATGGAGCTAATTAATTCCTGCCAGACCCGCTTTCTAGTTCTACGAACTGCAAGCAGGTGGTGGTGTTTAATGACTAGGAGAAGATACCATTGCATGCTCACGGTAAATGCCCACATATGCATGGTAAGTTCTGGGTGTGGGAGCCATTAACGGCCGGGGCATGCACCTAATTCCCATATGCATATATACTAGTACTGAATACTGATCATGAGGTGGTGGTGGTAGTACTTGGAGCCCTGCATATAGCAATTTCTCGCTACCAGCAGCAGGCCATGGTGGTCCTCCACGGCGCCCTTCGTTAATGCCAGCGCGCGGCGGCCTCGGACCTCTGCTTGGCACACAGCGTGGGCGGCAACTGCGCATGCATTGCCGTCGTCTGCTAGTGCCTATATATATATATACATAGTGTGGTAGGTCGCGAGGTTGGATGCGCTGCTCTGCATGTTCACTACCTGCAGCGAGCTCATCTATCCCGTCTCTACCTAATAAGAGGGCAGCATGAGCCTCCCAGGGCTCGTCGGCTTTGTCGCGTACCCTTCTTTGGCATGCTCCACCAGCCACTGCACTACCTGCAACTAGATCTTGCGTTCGAGTGGGTGGCTATGTATGATAAAATATATGGATGGGCTATGTACGACAAAATACAATTCATTGTAAGTATATACAAGATCGACATTAATATAAAGAATACGAGGATATTCGATCAAGAAAATATAATTAATAGATTCCAATAAAAGTTTGTATGCTTATATTATTCATTTCATCTCAGTGTCTTTATGGTAGAAAGTTTTCATGAGATCCCAGGCCCACGTACCGTACAAATTAATAACCTGTATATCTACAACTATATATAGTCTCATTAATACTCCCACCAATCTCTCTCCACGGCCGGTCTAGGCTCCAGAGAGCCCCAGTGGAGACCTCCTGTTCTACATATTAAAATCACAGGGCCATGATCGGTTACTTGGGGCAACGGTGGAGCCTACAGATTCCAATCACTCATAGGAAGAGATTGTGCAGTAAGTGGTGGTTGTTCATCGTTAAATTATTCACAGGATATACAGCTAGACTCCCCAAGTTTCAACCAGCGACAGGACCACTGGTAAAGGAGTGGGGGGGGGGGGGGGTCTGCTTCGGACCCAGTCTACTTGATTTGGAGTCAAAGGCGTGCAAAGAACGGCAAAATCCACCAAAGCTTACATGCAGACAGACCCTACACAAGTTACCACAACTTTGTGAATGTTTCCACCACAGGGTTAAACATTTGACTACATATTATATTATAGGGTGTTTGGGAACACTTAAAAAAAAACTCTTTCTATCTTAAAAATTATAACATATCAATTTTTTACTTAAATTTTAAAATTAATAAAAAGAGTATCATGTTGTTTGGTAAAAACATCTCAATATTTAAAATTAATGAAAGGACCGTCTGGTGAGCACCCCCACCTCCACCCAGAAGGGGTTCGCGAAGGTGGGCACGTGAGAGGCGCCGGCGCCCTCATCTTTCTGCCGTCGGCGAGAGGCGCCTGCGAAAGTACCCTTTATCTTATACTTCTTCACCTTGGAAGTGACTGGCGTGACCGGAGCACGCGATTTCTCCTTTGCCGCGTAGTCTCTCTTCTGCATCATCTGAGTGCCCCAATTCACCAATTCGGTAAACAAGGCCAGAAACCCACAAAACCACGAGACAAAATGGGGGGGAAAACCGATGGTGGGCAGAGGAAAGAGAGGCGGGGCGCCCCCCGAGCAGCCGCTGCCGGCGGCGATGGCGGCGAGGGGGCGGAGCAGCCTGCTGCATCATCTCTGCATGGCTTCCTCTTCCACGGGCGCAACCGAATAAAAAACTCTCGTATGTGGGAGAGAAAGTAGGGGATGGAGGCGGAGGCGAGAGGAAGGACAGCCGGCAGGAGGGAGAGGGAAGGGGAGACGCGGGGGAGGGGAGGGGGTCGCGAGTGGGAGAGAGAGAGAAACTAGAGATATCTCGAGTGTTTTTTTAAAAAAAATTGGTCCAATGTTATTTTTTTTAGAAAGATTTATACGGGAGTAAATTCTCTCTCTAAAATTTAGGAGAGACATATCAAATAGGGTTATAAGATCTCTTACTCTTTTTTTTTTTAAAATTGAGAGAAAAAAAGATAAAAAAGAATAATCAAACACCTGTTAATCTTTAGTTGAATGCAACAAAGACACGAAGAGATGCCCATCCCAATTAGGTCAAGCTCTTCCTTCTCTATCAATTTTTTTTCTCTTTGTTCTCTAGCAAAGTTTGGTGTTATCATGACTTAAGAATGAGAAGCATAAGATTAGAATGAAAATATTAAACATCAGTCCCTACGTACAGCTTCCTTCAAGAGGGATCTGGTGGACGATTCCATCTGTTAATTTTCCCAATAGGTTGTTCAACTCAATGTGCATTTGACAAGAGTGTGTCCCCCTCCTTGTGTTTGTGTGGGTAAGAAAAAATGAATGGGTGTTGCGCTGTCAAGCAAAGTTGCCCAACATTTGGTACAACAACGGTACAAATCCCCCCTTTTTTTGCCCCCGAATTCCTCTCACCCACTTTGGTTGCTTTAAAGGATCCGATTCCTTCAAATCGGGACTAGCAATTATTATTAGTACGGTGGTTAAATGGTGTTACCAAAACAAACTCGGGCTATGACCCGTTGAACACGATAACGCTTAATTAGTACCTATATTTGAACTCTCTATATAAATCCCTACTCTTTTTACCCTTTAGATTAAGTGACTTGTGTTTGATAGAATTGTACAAAGGCTGCGTGCATATGGGTCAGGTATAGATAGCTTAGATTCATCTCGTCAACATCATAATATTGACTTATTTTAGTGGTGCTGGAAATATTGTCGCTGAAAATATAAATAATAAATAACAAACAATTAGATCTGAATAAATAAAAGAGTTAGAAACATAGTTTATCGGGTTGAAGAGCGTAGTCACTAGAACTAAGAGTTATATTCACTATAAGAAAAAGTGGTATTAGCGACAGAAATTTCAGACGAACAAATTTTCGTCGCAAATGCGTTTGTAAATTCAGACGGATAATTTCGTCGAAAATTCCATCTGTATTTCGGACAGAATATTATCTGTCTGAATATCCGTCTCAATTTGCGACGGCTATTCCGACGACAATTTTAACGTCTGAAATTGGAGATGGATATTCAGTCGAATAAGATTACGTCTGAAATTTGAGACGGATATGCAGACGAATAATATTATGTCTAAAATTTGAGACGAAAAAACGTTCCGTCCGAAGTTCCGTCGTAAAATTTCTCCCACCACGATCGACACCCCCATTTCCCCCCCCCCACCTTCCCTCTCACTCTCACTCTTTATCCTCTCCGTCGTCGCCGTCGGAGCCGCCGCCGTCCTCCCTCCCACTCATCGTCGCCGCCCTCCGTCCCTCTTGTCGTCGCCGCCGTCGCTTGCCTCCTCCCTCCCGCCGGCCTGGTCACGGGAGAAGCGCCGGTGCCATGATCGGTTGTCGCCGGACTGCGCTGTCACCGTCCTCGGCCGACATTCTCTCCGGTAAGTCCCCTCCCACTCCCTCGCCGACGCCAGTGCCGTTCTTCTTCTTTTTTTTTTTAGGTTGGGGATCATCGGAGGGGTTCCGGTGGGGGGGGGAGGGGGTTCAGGGAGAGTGGGGGGAAGGGGGAGGTCGTTGGTGGGAGGGGAGGGGGGGTTCAGGGAGGGTGGGGGGGAGGGGGAGCTCGGAGGGGGAGGGAGAGCTCGTCGGTGGGAGGGGGTTCAGGTAGGGTGGGGGGGGGGAGGGGGAGCTCGCCGGTGGGAGGGGAGGGGGGGTCCAGGGAGGTCGTCGGAGGGGGAGGGGGGTTCAGGGAAGGTGGGGGGGGAGGGGGAGCTCGTGGGAGTGGGAGTTCAGGGAGGGTAGGGCGGGGGAGGGGGGGGGGGAGCTCGGTGGGGAGGGGGGCTTCAGGGAGGGTGCGGTGGGATCCGCGTGGCGTCTGTGGAGCCGACTGAACGGAGGGCGGCTGGGGCGAATAGGCCAAGCCTGGACGGGGCCAACGGCGATGGGTGGTCGGGGATGGCGTGTAATACCCTGGATTCTTATCGAACATTTAAGATCCTTGTTGGAGAGTTTCGGATCGCTTTTGTGGGTCCTGAGTTGAGTTTTACGATCCACGTAGATTTTTCTCTCGTACAAATTACGGAACCCTGTGGTGAGTTTATTTCTCAGTTCATCGACTCGAGGACGCTACAGTTGCGATACTCTTTGAGAGGATCGTTTTCACTATTTTTGCATAATTGTCTGAATTAGTGCATTTTCGGGCCAAAAATAGGAATTTTTGGAAATTAGGAAAATTTCCTAATTTCTTTTCTTTTTATTCTTCTTCCTCTCTCCTCCCTTCTCATTTGCCGCCGCGACCCTCTCTCTCTCCCGTTTTCTCTCTTCTCTCACCCTCTACTCCGGCTGCAGATGGAGGAGGCACGGGCAGGCTGAGGAGATGCCGTGGGGGGTGGTCCGGAGCGCGATGGGGCGAGGATCAGACCGTTTCTAGCGCGATCCCAAAGGGTGGATTCAAAGTCGACGGTCGAGCTCGCGATACAGTTTTCGACGCGGTTTAGTCGCTTCGGAGCACGGAATCGTCGGTGGAGGTAGGGAGACGGATCGCCTACTCCTCTACAACGTTCCCTCGTAGTTTCATGCCGAATGGTGCAAGAACGAGTGGGTTTTGTCTCGTTTGGGTAAAACCATGCTTTTGGGGTGTTCGTTGGGTTTGCCAAAAAACGGCGACGATTTTCAGCTAAATTAGCATCATTGGAACCCCCAGCATGTTAGCATTCCATTCTCGCAAGTTTCATCACAATCGGTGGCCATTTGGGGCCGGTACGAGCCCGGGAACCCCGGTGACTCGATTTGGGTCGATTCGGTAGAATTGCCCGTTTCTTACGTTTTTGATGTTGCATGTGTCCCTTCCGGCCTGTGGAAGGTGTTTTTCATCGTCTAGGGTTGTTTCCCCTGCGTTTAGACACGTATGGGGCGTGTGTGATGACCCGAATCCTGGATACCGGATATACCTGATAGGATTACCGAGCAGACCCGATACCACTTGGAACCCGCAAAGCCTCCCAAGAGCTGTAAAGCTCCGAAGGGATAAAAGGAATGTCATGTAGTATATTGAAGTCGCAGATATAACAGTAAGCAATAATTAAATTTCATTAATCGGGTTTGCTAAAGTAGCATAAATAAAATTACTTTTTAATTAACAGTTTAAATTAACAATTATAGCAGAGTCCAGTCCAAAGGAAAGACAAGCAGTACAATCAAATAGAAAGAAAAACGTACACTGAGGTCGGGGGAAGCCCGACGCAGGTACAGCTGGCCACTACGAATGCCACACTAGGAACCTCGGAAGCAGAACGATGCCACCCACCTGAAAAGCAGGGGTGAGCCTCGTGTCACTGGCCCAGTAGGGGTCATGCGGATCCCCACTGAAAAACAACGCAGTAATACGCTTAAAACAGCAGGTAAACATCAGGAGTAGTAAAGCAGGAAAACTAAACTACAAAGTTGTAAAGAAGAGGAAGCAGGAGTAGGGAGCAAGTAAGGAAGAGGGAAGAAGCCGTACCTGAACGAAAACACGGCTGTCGAACTAACCTCGGCCTCCCAAACTACTCCAGACAGCAACAGGAGGGCGAACTCTGATCTGACAAAGTCAGGAGTTACCGATCTGCCGGGCCTACAAAGACAGGCAAAAAGCCAAGAAAGGACCCAGACAGACACAGACAGACTCTAAAGCACACACGACTCGATTGCCGTGCACGCTCTCCTAAACACGACCACACACGACTAGAACGTCGTGCACACAACAGAACAGTGACCTTGGGTAAAGCCACGAGAAGGCTAACCCGGAAAGGTCACGACGTACGAGAAACACGAGAGTCACGTGTCAAGTGACAGGAACACCTCCTCACTAGAAGAACAGCCAGCTGCGTCCACTAAAGTCTTATGCTGCGCCGCAGGTATCTCAGTCGTGTCGAGCACGGCCACTGAGACACCATACCAAGAAACAAGGAACAACAGTAACGAGTGACTAGTCAGGGTCACGCCCATCGACGTCAGTCCAAACGCCCATGACCACGTGTGCACACACAAGCGCAATGCCTTAAGCCATACCTCTAGCTAGTTTTCTCCTCCAGCAGGACGCTACTGCAAGGCAAGGGAGCCCACGGAAACTAGTCTACAAACTATATCTCGGGAACTGCCACGCCACCACTCCCAGGTGGGCCGACACTCCGTAACGTGCCGTAAGGCTACGACTAGTGGAGGCTCACTAGACACAGAACTCTGAAACAAGAGTGCTATAGTACAGACAGGCGAAACACGCACTGTCACACATACTACGAAGCACAGGACACGAGGTAGCATACCAGACTGCCACCTCACTCAGGACAGTCAACTAGACCTGTAGACACAACGATCCTTGAGTCAGAAGACTCGGGTCAAGATCGTTGTATAAAGCGGTACAAGCCGCCAATCGATCTAATCCTAAGCCAGAAGAAAACGACACCATCAAAGGAAACGACTCACGAAGACCTGAGGAAACTCCAAGACCCTCAGCACACTTGGACACGTAAACCGAGGTAAGATGATATCTCGAGACATCCAGAACCATGTCTCAAACTGGACAGAACCGCCGAGACACACACAAGGTTGCTTGTCAACCACTAGGTCTAATCGGGTTAACCAGAACCTGACAACGACTCTACAATAGCACAGAAACCAAAGCATGCCGGTTTACCTTCCGACACCCCAGAAACATGGACACGGAACTCACAGGGTGTCCGGAACACTCGCGAGGCCATAGGTCGGTCATTGGGTCTCAACCGGATCGACCAGGACTCGAAACGGGCAAAAATACAGACTTCCGGTCGACCTGAACCCTAGGGTCGGTCGACCTGACATGGCCGGTCGACCGGCTCAGGTGGTCCGGTCGACCGGACCATCGGCTGAACTGACACGGTCATACGAACGCCCGCCGTTCGACCGGCTCATCCGGTCCGGTCGACCGGTCACAGCGGAAAAACGACGGAACCCTAACCTCCGGGCCCGATTCCACGCCCCGTTCGATTCCAATTGAAGGGGAAAACAACCACAATAATCATACCAACCTTCCACAGTCCGGAAGAGATCAAAAAGACGCACAAACGGCTTGAAATGGGCAATTCTACCAAATTTACCCTAAATGAGTCATCAGGGTTTCTGGGCTCGTACCGGCCCCAAATGACAACCAAACGACACGAAATCAGCCGATATGGAACGCTAGTATTCCAGGGGTTCGATTGATACCAACTGATCTAAAAACCATCGCCGTTTTCCGACGAACCCTGCGAACACCCCAAAAGCTTGGTTTTACCCGAACTGAAAGAAATCCGCTCAAACTCACACCGAACAATGCAAAATTACAGGGAAAACGTAGAGGAGAAGTAGAGCTTCCATCTCCCTATCTCCACCGAAGAAACCGTGCGCCGAAGTGACTAAATCGCGCCGAAAATCACGTCGCTGTGAGCGACGTCACGCGGTTCGAGGAGTGAAGAAGACGCGGAGCGCGCGGGCTCCTTTTGTTTGCTGCAACACAGAAATAAGAGAAAAGAGAAGGGGCCACCACGGGAGATTACTCCAGCGGGGCGAGCGGGACAAATGTAATATAGCAAGATATTGGGGTTAAACGGCCATAGCGGGAAGTGACTCGCCGCGGCCTCGGGGGGACGGGAATGGTGCAGAAATCAAATAGCAAGAATTGAAACGGCCATTGGGGAAGTGACTCGCCGCGGCCTCGAGAATATGAGCAGATAAGAATATAACAGAATATAAGGAGAATATAAAGAACGGGAATTTAAACGGTCATTGGGGAAGTGACTCACCGCGGCCTCGAGAATATGAATAGATAAGAATATAACAAAATATAAAGAGAATATAAGAACGGGAATTTAAACGGCCATTGGGGAAGTGACTCGCCGCGGCCTCGAGAATATGAGCAGATAAGAATATAACAGAATATAAAGAGAATATAAGAACGAGAATTTAAACGGCCATTGGGGAAGTGACTCGCCGCGGCCTCGAGAATATGAGCAGATAAGAATATAACAGAATATAAAGAGAATATAAGAACGGGAATTTAAACGGCCATTGGGGTAGTGACTCGCCGCGGCCTCGAGAACAAGATGTGATCGCCAGGGGCCAAAAGACCCCAAAATAAAGAAAGTGATCGCGCCTACCTCAAGAGCGGGAGATGGCGGGTTGCTTCTTCCTCCCCCTTCGGCCGGCCGACGGAGAGGGCTTTCCTTGGGTACCCTTGCAAAACAACGACAAACAAGTAACGAGTGGATTAGAAAGATGAAGGTGTAGTATTCAAATCCTTGCGATAAAAATAACGAAATGATGGCAAGACACACACCTGGTTGGTGTTATCTTTTAAACCCCTCTCGGATACGAGTAGGAGGAAAATACTTATGATGAATGGCGATTATGCCGACGTAGGAATAGAAAAAAGACTCCCTTATAAGGGGGATGGAGGATGCGATATGATGAATGCAAGATAACTATGAAAGAAAAGGAGAGAGTGGCTTATTGGATGGCCGATAGTGAGATCCGGCGGAGCTTCGATAGCGTAGGGACGACGTGGAAGTACGGTGGACGAGGACAGCCTTCCTCCTGCGAGCGCGGGCACCCGAGAAGCCGGCAGAACCTCCACCTACAAAAGACCCCACGGGTTAGAAATGACTCCGGTAGCCTCTGGGCTCCGGCAGCCTATCGGATCTCTTAGAAGCTCCTCCAGAACTGAGGGGGTGGGCCTCTATTTATAGGGCTCCGGAGGGTGGAGGCGTCCAGGACCCTGGACACCTCCATCAGGGCCGAAGTAATATTTTATTTTATTTTTATTCATTTTTTTTGAATATTTTTGTGGAGGCGTCCAGGGTCCCTGACGCCTCAATAAGGTCCACCGAACTCCACCGAAAGCCGCACGCGGTTTGGCACAACGCGTGGTTTTGTGAGTGGCGCCTCGTGATTCAGAAATGGGCGCGTCCAGTTATCTGGACGCTTCCATAATTGGCTTTTTTCACACACGACAAACCGTTGGTCGGTAGACGGGGCCCAATGGGCAAGTTGATGGAGGCGTCCAGGGTCCTGGACGCCTCCAAAAAAAAATATTTTTTATTTTTGTTTTATTTTTATGCCAAAGCTAGCATTTTTATATTTTTTATATTTGTTTTCATGGAGGCGTCCAGGGGCCTGGACGCCTCCATTAATATATCATTTTTATGTATTTTTGGTCTTAAGAAATAAATTAAAGTAATGGAGGCGTCCAGGAGACTGGACGCCTCCATTAAGACCACCCCGGGTCCGCTGAAAAGGCGTCGACAGCTCCCTGACAGGCACCCTTCTTGGTTTCGGAACCTTCCGGTGCGTCCGATTGGTGTTGATGCCGTCCGAATGCCGCAACGAGATGATTTTCGGATGCCGAAAAGGGCAGAAGAAGACTCAAGAAAAGGAAGCACTCGAGCGATTCAAAATGCGTAAGCCGTCGCGGGGCGTCGTATAGTAATATGAGACTTTCTCAGGAGACGTCAGGAATGGCGTGTCTACAGCTGCCCCGCCTTGGCGTCTCCTTTGCAAGGGAGCGACACGTAGTGGAATGGTATCGAAGTGGAGTGAAATGAAGTGGGAGCGGACTGATAAGTTGAAGCCAAGGTGTGATGAGACACGCTTTTGACGTTACTGTTTGGAATCTTTCCTGAAGTTTCAATGAGGCGACCTTGAAGAAGGTCTTTCAAATATTGACGATTGCTTGGACGGAGATCAAATAAGGGAGGGTGAGATGTGTGCTCAGGCACGAAAAATAAAGGAGACCAACTTCTCGGTGTGGAAGTACCTGGGTCATAAACCCGCAGGTTTCACATTTGGTGAGCGGTTACCAGCCAATGTGGAAGTGCTGCGGCCAAGGTGGGTCAAACAAGGTAAAAAGTAAAGAAATATCTGAGAGTCTGTCCAAACAAGGGTCTCCTTTGGAAGAGCAGCGTAGGGCCGTTTCAAGGAAACTCAGTATTTCATTCGGAGTGGAGTATCTCATATTTGTAGGAATCGAAACACAATGGCTTTCACAATCGAATCACTTGATGATCTTCCGCAATAAACTCAAAGTCCTATATGAATGCATGCTGGGTTTAAATAAAAATTTAAAACAAACTAAAATAGAAAATAGCCAAGGATAATATTGTCAACTTGTTAAGAATGGGTCAGGATACCGATTCGGTGAGCCGACACTGGGCTGGGGCCCGTTTATCCGCGCACCAACTCACTGAATGGAACTGTCGTCCCCATGCTACCACAAATTAACGGCCTATCCGTACAACCCAAATTCTTCTGGGATCATCACCGTTTTTGTTGAAGGGGAACTCAAATCCCAGATTCGTTCGGGCCGCAAGGTCCTTGACATATTCTAGTAACGTAGGTATCATATACTATGATGCATGACACGGTGGGACCAACCAATGAAAGGTGGGACAGGAGACAGGACGAAGACGTCCGTTAGTAAAACCTGCACAGAACAGCAAAGGTTAGCAACATAGAAAGTAGCAGAATAGCAGAATCGCACCACAGTACAAAGGAGATCCAGACAAAATCCTGACAACTGACTACTGACGTGACATGTTCCGTCCTGTAGCGCCCTACCCTTCCTATAAGTATCTCCCTTAGGCTAGTTTCTCCAAATGCACCAAGGAGAGTTTTGAAAGCTCAGGAGGAAAAGGAGAGGAGAATCTAGAGATTTCAGGATGGAAGGAGAGTCTTCCCGCGTTATGAAGAGGAGCAGGCCTAGCAGCGAGATCAGGCGACTCTCCGACCTCGAGGGTCATCTGAGTGGGATGATCATGTCGCATATGGTAAGCTGATTCATTTCAAATTTCTCCACGTGAACCTTCTTCTTACTTCCTTCCTTTCTTCTTCTTTCTTTTCTCTTCCAGCCATATCCACTCTTCCCAGGCCCGAGGAAGTTTTCCAAACTGCCATGGCTTTCAAAGCTAACTTCCAACATCTCCATCGGCATGAGGGCCATACTCTCGAGGTGGCATCTTCAGGGGCTCCTTATTCACGCCAAACACTATGAGAGAATCCGCATGGACTGGGCTGCTATGGGCGCATTAGTGGAGATCTGGCATCCCCAGACCCACACGTTTGTCTTCCCGACCTTCGAGGCGACCATCCTCCTCGAGGAGGTGGAACTTCTGCTTGGATTGAAGAAATTCAAGAGTGACGGGAAGGTGAAGGCTATGCGGATGCTGACACGGGGGACTTCCGAGAGTGTCCTTGGAAGCTTCATGCGGCCCGACGCAGCGAAAAAGGTCCGTACTCGATAGGGAATTGATTTGCAAAAGCTCGCGGAATGGGTTATGGATGCCCTGAGAGGGTCACCAGATGATGACTATTTGGAAGGAATCATGAAAGGGTTCACCATTTGTCTGGCGGGAGCTCTCTTGTTCCCTCATACTGACAACATAGTGGAAGAAGACCAACTGAGTGCCATTCGCGGATCTGGAGTGGAAAGAGGGTGGGACCCGCCGTCCTTGCCTACCTTTACAGTGGCCTTACTGCCTCAAGTATGGGTAAGTCTCCTTTCGGTTGCGCACTTGTCCTGAATTGCTGGCTTGATTTACATTTCAAATTTGATCACCGTGAGGGAATGCCAACCGCTTCGAAGCTCTTCCAACAAAGCCCCCTTCATCACATAGCCGATGTGTTAGGCTTCGGTGGCACTGTAGCGAACCGTGTTTCGTGGCTGAAGAAACGTGAAGACTGGCGGTCTTACTTTCACACCGTGACACAAAGCTTCTTCACTTGCGCACCGGCATGTCTACTCTCGCTTGAACTCCTTATGAGGTCTTCTCCCGAAGTTGATCTCCAACTGATCGGCGCGACCGAGTTTGTCCTTTACAACGCGCATCGGTGCTGCCTCCAGATCGGCATTCCGCGCCATTCGTTCCCACTACTGACTGGCATCGTCCCTTTGAAGAAGAGGGATTTGGGCACGGAGGCGGATGCGAAGGAAGCGAAAGCCGTAAAGGCATGCTGGAAAACAAGTGTAGCGGGAAAGGCCTTAGCGCATGTGGGGGAAGAATGTGAGCTGTGGAGAGCTTATATAACCGAACTGGGGAAGTTAAGGCCTAGAGTGCCTAAGCCCCTGATGTAACTCGCTCTGCTTTCTGATGGAATAAAATCTGGAATTTGACATTCTAGACCACTGTTCCCCTAATTATTATTTTTATGATTTTTTATTTTTTATTTTTTATTTTTGTGTTTTCTTTCTTTTTATGTATCTATTTATTCATAATATGATCATATATAAATATATATATATATAAATTTTTATGTTTAATGGGGGGGCGTCCAGAGGCCTGGATGCCTCCAATTTTTCTTTTTTCTTGTTTATTTATTTTTTTATTTGGGGGCGTCCACCGGCATGGACGCCCCTAGTTTTTTCTTTTTTTATTTTGTTTACTTTTTTTTTGGGGCGTCCAGGGGCTTGGACGCCCCTAGTTTTTCTTTTTTTATTTTGTTTAATTTTTTGTTTGGGGGTGTCCAGGCGCCTGGACGCCCCTAGTCTTTTTTGAATTTTTGAAAAAAAAATAAAAAGTGGGGGCGTCCAGGCGCCTGGACGCCCCAAAAAAGGGTGATTTATTATATAAAGGGGGGCCTCACCCCCCTTTCCACTTCTACTGTTCATTCTGACGACTTGTTCACTCTAAACGACCCATTCCCAGTTCCCAATGGAGCAAGGAGGCCCGAGCCAGGGCGGGGAGAGGCGGAAATGATGGGCTCGTCATCCGAGGAGGTCGAGGGATCATGCAGAGGAGGCTGCCGCAGGAGAGGAGATTGCTGCGGAAGAGGAGATAGCCACAGAACAGGAGGCGCCTCCTTTGGCCGTGGAGGATCCTGCGGGTGCTGGCGATGCGGGAGAGGATGAGCATGACCCGGTAAGCCCCTCAGAACCCCAATTTATTGGTTTAATATGCTAAACAGGCGGCCGAGAGCCAGTGGAGAAGGCCGGGGAGTGGGGGAAGGAGGCGTCCAGGGGCCTGGACGCCTCCAACTTTCTTTTTTATTTTATTTTTATTATTTATTATTATTATTTTTTTGGGTTATTATGTAAAATAAAAATAAGGAGGCGTCCACATGGGTGGACGCCTTCATGATAAAATATATTTTATTTTTGGTTATTTATTTTTTTGGTTTTGTTAAAATAAAAAGAAAATAAAAAGAAAGCGTCCAGGGGGTTGGACGCCTTTAAATATATATATATAAGTAAAAATAATTAAATATTATGTACAATGTTGTTGTTTATTATTATCCATGATGCTGATGTGTTCCTTTTTGTTTATTTTTTTGTGGTGTGCAGGGCGTGATGAAGAGCCGGATCAGCTGGTCCCTGGTGGTGGCAGCGTACCGTGGGCTGCCGGACTTCCAGAGGGCGCGTGTGGACGCCATGGGTTTTGGAGCCTTCCTCAGGATCGAGCCCTTCCGGCTCGACCTTCCTCTCATTCAGGCGTTGAGGGAGCGGTGGCACGCGCCGAGTCGGGCGTTTCTGATGCCCTGGGGGCACATGGTGCCGACACTAGAGGACGTAGCTCGGATCACCGGGCTACGAGTTGACGGAGAGGCAGTCAGCGGGGTCACCTACCCCGACTACCGAGAGAGTGCCCTGGACCTGCTGTGGTTAGAGACGAGCGTGACTGACAGAGACAGCCGGGTAGTTGGCCGAGTGGAGATCATGGAGGCGCTCGGATTCGGTGACCCGCGCCAGCGGGTTAGCGAGACTGGAGCTGAGTTTCTGGCACGACTCGAGGGAGACGCTCGTGCCGCTTTCACCCAGGACCCGAGCGAGCGGGAGCTGGTGGATCTAGACCTCCGGAGGTTCCTCTTCTTCTTCCTGGGCCGCCTTCTGCTGGGGACGAAGGGTGACGGCATCCACTGCCGCTTCCTCGGGATCCTGGCGGACCTTGACAGAGTGGGGCACTACGCGTGGGGAGCGGCTCTGCTTGCCCATTTGATTGCTGATCTCTCCCATACTTCAGAGAGGGAGACGACAGTCAGCGGCTTCGCACCTTTTCTCCAGGTACACAATTTATTTATGTATTTTACCGTAGTTAAATATGCAATTACTCGTGCTAATGATGTATGATGGATGCAGGTGTGGAGTTATTACTACTTCCCGATGGGGAGGGCCAGGCAGGGGAACAGGAGAGCCGTTCCTCTAGCGCAACAGTGGAGGCAGGTCGTGGTAGCGGCACCACACAGCTACCAGCTGGCGTCACTTCGTCGGGAGTTGAGCAAGTACCCCGAGGCTATGGTATGATGCGTATGATTTCTTTGTATTTTTTATGCATGCGACCTAATGGCAACTAGTATAATATATGTATGGTGATGTAGGTGGTGTGAAGGCCCTACCTGGGTATGGCCGACGCTGGCCAGCCCTGATTGTAGCGGGTCTTCCTCGTTTTGGGCGGGACGTGTGGGTCCATTACCTGAACGAGATCGAGCCGCTTCGACTGAGGCTGGTTATGAGGACGTTGGGGCTGGCCCAAGAGTGGGTCGATGTAGATGAGCCGGTCCGCATCGGGCGGAAGACCAAGGGGAAGGCGAAGATCGTGGACTGGCGTACGCGCTTCCCAGCACAGTACCAGGACTGGCAGCAGGGCGGGGCCCCAGTGGTGTCCCATGTACAGGACATCACTGATTACATGAGACGGTATCGAGCTACGTACGGGGACCGCCTCTCCCTCGGTGGTATGGCAGGGGTAAGTGTGAAATGAAAATGCTTCATTCTTCTATGTGTATATGCATGTGATACTTACTTATATGCCATGCAGGATGCTCGTGACGACATGACCGCCGACCTGCAGGCCCAGTTGGCGGACGCCAGGCGGTAGTTGGTGGCCATCCGACAGGAGTTGGAGATCCTGGTGAGTCTATGCAATGCATTTTTTGTGACCTGGATTTCGATGCTTAGCCTCTGACTGTCGTTTGCCCCGTGTTTCAGCGGGCCCACCAGGCAGCAGCAGCCGGGACGGCTGGTGGAGCGGGTTCCAGTTTGTGGGGCCCTCCCCCGGAGATCTCTGCCCTTCAGGAGCAGCTGGCGTATGCGGTGGCTCGGGCTGAGGAGGCCGAGCGTGACTGCGAGGCTCGAGTGAGTGTCTGCCTGACCCCGACTCTCCTTCTAGCTGCTTTCCTTTTATCACTGCTCTCTTACGGTGCATGCGTGTTTGGACAGGTGGCCGAGATTCGGGAGGCCCTGGCCTGTGCTGTTCGTGCCGAGCAGGAGCGCGATGCTCGGGTGGCGGAGCGTGACGCCCGGATTATGGAGCTGGAGGAGGAGCGGCGACGGGAGGCTGAGGAGCTCCCTCGTGACGTGTTGGATCTGCGGATTGCCCTCGAGCTGTCGAGGAGAGAGGCGATGAGAGAGAGAGAGGAGAGGGAGAGGGATAGGGAGATCCTAGAGAGAGAGAGGGAGAGGGATAGGGAGATCCTAGAGAGAGAGAGAGAGAGAGGGATAGGGAGATCATAGAGAAAGAGAGGGAGTACAGGAGGGCAGAGTGACATCGAGATTGGGACGAGAGGAGGGCCTTGGAGGCCCAGGTGAGGGAGCTCCGACTGAGTCTTGGCACTGCAGAGGGGAGACTTCGGGAGAGTGAGGAGCGGTATCAGAGGGTGAAGGAGCGCGGGGCGCGACTTCGTCAGTCTGGTTCCTTTTCCGTGGGCAGCTTTCTAGTTTCTTCCGCCGAGGAGCGTCGCCGCACCTTGGAGGTTGGCATGGTGCCACCTGAGGAGGCGAGCACGGCTTCTCAGGGTTCGCAGAGGCCCCCTAGGGATCCCCGTCAGAGGAGGGAGGAGAGAGATGACCAGGAGGGTGATGGCGAGAGTTAGAGAGTTGCTTGTACACTCCACCCTCCTTACTGCATGATGTACTTTTGACTATTATATGAAATGAAAATGGCTTTCTTTTATCGTTTGCACTTTCCCTTTTCCACGCTTCTTCTCTTGCACCGAGTTGTTTCGAGGCACGCTTCACGAGACCTTGCCCTGAAAAGTAGGGAACTACGCCTTGCACGGAGAGATCATCCTTCTTTCTTTTCTTCCTTCTTGGGCGCGTCCTGGCGTGAGGATGCGTCTTATCATTCGAATTCAATTTTAAAGCGCCAGGCGGCCTTTCTTTCTTCGTGCCTTACCCGCAAACGAGCCTGGCTCCTGTCGAGATTTGCTCGCCCCTTTCCGTCTTCTTCCTCTCTCGATCGATGGAGTTCGGTGGGCCGGACCATGGTGAAGGTGGAGAGGGACGTGGGACTCCTCGCCTGAGGAGGGACACGCAAGAGCATGGAATGGCGTCCATGGAGGAGGAAGGGTCGCTTCGGGCCCCCGAGGGACCCGAGGGGCCCGATGTCGCGGAGGGAGGTGAACACGGTCTGGTAGGTCCTCCGATCTCTTCCTCTTTTGATCTATTTTGAGTTTTGAAGCGAGCCGTGCGAGGGGGGAAAGGGTTCGGCGAGTGTTGCACTCAAATGATGGATGCGTCCTAGACAGGGGACGCGTTCTTTGTTATGATGCGAGGCCCTTCTTTCTTGGTGCAGGACATGGCGACGACCCTGGGCCTGGTCGATGAGTGGGCGAGTGCAGACGAGCCGAGCCACGTTAGGAAGGAGAGTCGCGGCAAGGCGAAGCTCGAGGATTGGCGCATACGTCTCCCTGGACAGTAAGGGAGCGTATTGGTGCAGGACAGTGCCGACTTCCTGCGGCAGTAGAGAGAGAGTTATGCGGGGCTTCCCCAAGCCGGGGATACGCGCGACGTCAACGGCTCGCGTGCCCAATTAGCCGAGGTCAGGCGGCAGCTGGCCGCCACTCAACAGGAACTGTCGCTCCTGGTAAGCTAAGTGCTGCATTTTCTATTTTTAAATGTGGAGCTTAGCTGACTGCTATTGTTTGTTCGTTCCAGCGTGCCCAGCAGACAGTAATGGTGGGAGTGGCTGGCGGCGCATCTTCCAGTTCCTCGGCCCTTTTTCTTGAGATTGCCTCCCTCCGAGAGTAACTTGCCGGTGCGATGGCTCGGGCTGCCCGGGCGGAAGAGGAGCGTGATGCCTGGGTGGCGACTGTAGCAGAGCTGCGACATCGCGGTGAGGAGAGACCTTCTCCAGACATCATGGAGTTAAGGGTTCTTCTGCAGATGACGAGGCGAGAGGCAGAGAGAGAGAGATCCGAGAGAAGGGCCGAGCGACAGCGGGATCAGACCGAGAGGAGGGCCTTGGAGGCCCAAGTGAGGGAGCTCCAGCTGGGCCTTCAGGTCGCGGTGCAGAGGCTAGGACCGATGGAGACGCGCTACGAGAGAGCGCGAGAGTTTGGGGAGCGACTCCGCCAGTCCAGCCGCTTTGCTGCTATTGGCTTCTTCGCCACGCCAGGGGAGGAGCAGCGAGTCATTACTGTGGAGCCGGCGCCACGAGGCGAGGCGGGTGCTACTGCACGGGATCCAGGAGGCTTCTGAGGGACCCTCACCTCAGGGGAGAGGAGAGGGACGCCGAGAGGGACGAGCATGAAGATAATGGCAAGAGTTGGCGAGCTAGTGGACCCGCCTCCTCTCTATGATTGTGATGTTTATGACAGCTTATGTAGAATTATGAATGGAGTGATTTGATTTTCTGCTACTTGTTTGTTCTCTTGTGCGTTCCTTCTTCCCTACACTTCTTCTCCTTTGCACTGTTCCCATGTGATGGGTCTGCCGAGACTCCACCCCAAGCGGAGAATCGCGTCTTGTTGTGACTATTTTCCACGGGAATCTGCCGTCGAAGTCAATAATGACGGCCCTAGTCCCTTTTCCCGGATGTTGTGTCAAATTTTGCGGACGTCCTCCAAAACATGATAGGGTATCCCTAGACAACATAGGGGGCTAGTCGTCATATTCTTCGTCCAATCAATCACCCTGTGCGAGCGGTGAAGTGACACACGGGACCGCATGGTAGGTGCCTCATCGCGAGGGCTATCATTAAAGGTGATGGAGGCAATCTTGGCCTACACTCCTTCCATTTCTATAAATTCTTGTCCCTTTTATCCTCCCAGGTATATCGAGAGCTAACTCGAGGAGCACAAGTTCTCACGGGAGAGGAGGAGTTCAAAATTCCGAGAGTTGGATGGAGGGCGAATCTTCCCACTCCTCGAAGAGAAGCAGGTCCAGTGGTAGTAGTTCCAGGAGGCTTTCGGACCTCGAAGGGCACTTCAGCGAAAGGGCCCAATCACAACTCGTAAGCTGAGCTTTCCTGTCCTTTTCTCATTCTTTCTTCCTTCCTCTTGACAACACCCTTCTCCATTTCTTATGCACGCACAGAGTGTGATGAAATCACACATTTCATGGGAGTTAGTAGTGGCCGCATACAGGGGTCTCCCGGATTTTCAGAAGGCGAGGCTAGACGTGATGGGATTTGGCACCTTTCTTCGGATCGAGCCTCTCGAGCTCGACCTGGTCCTGATCTAAGCCTTGTGTGAGAGATGGGACCCAGTGAGTCGGGCATTCTTGATGCCTTGGGGGCACATGGTGCCTAGCTTGGAGGATGTGGTCCGGATCACAAGCCTGAAGGTGGAGGGCGAGGCAGTGACCGGGGTCACTTATGCGGATTACCGAGAAGGTGCTCGGAAGCTACTGGGTTTGGACCTAGATGTTCAGAAAAACAGGTCGGTAACTAGGGCGTCCCTCATGGATGCATTAGGGCTCACCGACACTCGTCGGCGGGACGACGAATCCTCAGAAGAGTTCATGGAAAGGATGGAAATAGGATGCCGTTCCGTGTACTGCATAGATTTCGGCAACTGGGAAAGATGCAACATAGATTTGAGGAGATTTCTCCTCTTCCTTTTGGGGAGACTGGTACTGAGCTCGAAAGGGGACGGTATCCAATGTCGCTTCCTGAAGCTGCTATCAGACCTTGAAAGAGTAGGATACTATGCCTGGGGAGCTGCCATGCTGGCACACTTGTTTACAGGCCTGTTCCAAGAAGCGGATCGTGAGATGGTGTGGAACGCGGAATTTATTTATTTATTTTATTAATTTATTTGTTGATTTATTGGCGTGCCAGTCACATGTGTGACGATTTCATTGTGCGCTCGATCTGACTTGGTCAGTCGATTGTGAGTGATCGCGTCTGGACCAGAAGTCCGTCATACCATAAAGGTTATGACGTTAATTACGCCCTTCCTAAGAAGGACAACCCTTGATTAAACGCCAAAATATGAGGCCTCGCGAGGTAAACATATATTCATGTGTGCAAATGTAACTTCATACTAGAGCCAGTCAGGCGGGCAAGATAACAACATTAACTGTAGAAGCAGACGATATCGTTAAGTCAGCGGTTCGAAGACCGAGTTAAAGGGAAGAAGGAGGATTTCAGTCACAGGCAGACTGAGCCGTGGCCATGATGGGGGTTTGAAGCATCGATCAATAGTTCAGCAACATTTCCCCTTTATCTGGATTATGCCCAGGGGGAAATAGGCTATCACCCACGGAGTGCCGAGATGAAAGCCAAGAGAGAGAGAAGTGTTGAACTTCCCGAACCGCATATTTGCCATGGGGCAATGTTTGATATTCCCTGTAGAAGCCGGCGGAACTCATGCAGTGGCAGAGCCCTCCCGAGCTAAAGGGGTTATTCATGAACCCGATGCGGGACGACGGAAAGTGAGCGAACGCTCAATGTTGCGCCCTCGCATGCGGATCGACCTGTGCGGTCAGGTCGCAGGGATCGACCTGCCCGGTCAGGTCGCGGGGGTCAAGGGGGCAGCGCCCCTTGCGGGGGTTTCCGGGGGCGGAGCCCCCGGAACAAAATTTGGATTGAAGGCTCAGTAATAAAATATTTGAGTAGGTTATGAGTGCAGTTCAAGGGTGCATAGGTTCCCGGCACGAAGGCAAAATGGCCAAGGCTCCTGGCGCAGGAAGGAGGGTTCCCGGCGCGCTAAGGGATGGGGTTCTCGGCTTGGCAGAATGGGCAAGGGGGCTTCCCGGCGCGCCAAGGGATGGGGTTCTCGGCGCAAGAAATCATGCGCCGAGAGCTGCTCATGACTTTCACTATTTGTGGCGCCGGGAGCCAAGATGATGCCGAGATGGTCTCTAAGGGTTTACGGAACCCTACTTTTGGGTTTCTCGACTATCCAGGCCATGGTGAATGGGTTCTTTTGGGATCAAAGTGGATCAGTTCATCAAATCTGAGCTGGATTAGATTTGGGCTTTACAGGAGCATCGAGATAGAAAAGGAATTTGGGAAGTCTAGGGTCGAGGGAAACCCTGTCACCATTATCATGCGGAGCCCGGGGGACAATCTGATGTCTACTTTCATCTTCCTGAGAGAATTTTGGCAGCACCTCCCCTGGACCGGGCATTTGCCGGAGAGTGGTATAGGCTGACATCCACGGAGTGCCGGGATGAAAGCCGGAAAATGAGTGAGCACTAAGGCTCGAAGAGACTATCCATGTCTCCGGCATCGGTCACTATTCCCCTTCTCGGAGACTGACGAAACTCATGTAGAGACAGGGTTCGTCAGACCCACGGGGTGGCATGTGAATCCTGTTAGGGACCTCAGAATGTAGGGGAGGTCAATCCCCAGTTAATTTATCCCCTGGGGTACGTATGACGACTCACGAACGCCCCAGAATAAATGGACGAAGAGGCCAAAGGAGTGGACAAAGGAGAGGCTCTCAGCATGGTTTTTATTGGCAAGAAGATGGCTCCCGGTGCGAGATTATAGGTTGGCCAAGGGGCTCTCGGCATGGGTTTACAGGTTGGCCAAGGGGGGCTCTCGGCACGGGTTTAAATTGACCAGAGGGGGGTCTCTCGGCATAGGTTTAAATTGGCCAGAGGGGGTGCTCTCGGCATAGGTTTAAATTGGCCAGAGGGGGGGTCTCGGCATGGCTCCAAATGCAAAAGAAGGGAGGAGGGAGGCTCCCGGCGTGGAGCCTCTCGGCGCGCTCCTCACCGCGCCGGGAGGCTGGCGCCGAGAGGCCAAGGGCAAAGGGGGGAGGTCTCGGCCAGGGGCTTCCCGGCGCGCCCATTACCGCGCCGGGAAGGTGGTGCCGGGAAGCTGAGAGCTGGGGGGGTTCACGTGGAAGTGGCCTGAAGAGATTTTTGTCGGTTTGCTGAAGAGGGAGGCCTCTCGGCAGCGTAGTTCTCGGCGGGGAAATTATCGCGCCGAGAAGGTAAAAAGGTTAAGGATTTCAGGGCTTGATTACGGCACTCTGTTTTGGGAATTTTCTCAGATTCTAGCTCGGATTGAGACCAGATTTGGAGTACATGATGGGGTTTCATGGATGCTTCTATTAGAAGGATGTCAAAGGAATTAGAAGGTGGAATCAACAGGGGGAATTGAGACCATCGCCCAAATCCTGTGGAGAGCTTTATCTGTTTGATGCAGGCCGTCTGGGGGGGAATCAAGAGATGACTGTCTCTGATCCCCCGGACGAGCCCTAATGGCATCTAAAACCGGCAACGGAGGAACCCTCAGCATCGAGACTCCAGACCCTAATCATTCAAGAGTTAGAATGGAGGGTTGAGAGATCGAGATCCGCTTGCTAGAACCTCGTGGGATGGCGTTCATCTACAGAGTAACGTATCCTCGTGCAGCCAGCAGTTCAGGGAAGCCAAGAGATTGATGTCTCTGGTTCCTGAACAGCACGAGGGGCATTGAGGGTCTTGAGAGAAACTCATACATATACGATGAATTTGCCATCGGGACAGGAGGGGAGAAGAAGACAGAACCCAATAGCCCATTGGATAGGGGTAGGGGTCCTATCTACGCTCCTCTGAAGAACAGATTTGTAGAGAGACTCTGAAACTGGGAACGTATAAACTATCAGACATTTAGGATAAAAGACAGATATATATACATGGAGGGACAAAGAGAAGGGCTTCAATTGCCCATTTCATTTCATCTCATAATCATTGCTTACATCAACTGCGAGGCTAAAGCCGAAGAACAGAAGAAAGGGGGGACAGGGGGAAGCGAGGAGAGCACCCTCGACATCATCTGAATAATCAAGCACGAAGACACAGACTATTACATACGGAGGCAGATCAAGAAGACAGCAAACATGGGGGGGGGGGGGAGGGTGGAGCATTGACTCCTCTCCCTCCCCCGAGCAGCCCACCTGGGGTGTTCTCTTTCTTCTGCTTCTTCTCTCAGGCTTCTTCTCTTTTCTTTCAGCGGAGGCTCTCTTTCTCTCCTTTCCTTTTTTCTTTTTGGCTATCCTTTCGATCTCTCCCTTTTTTCTTCTACTACCGCCCCCGTATCGCTCTGCGAAGGAGTGGGTTTTATAGACCCTGTTCACATCAATGGCCCTCGGCGTGCCTGCATCATTGGTTCCCGACGCGCCCATTCGAGGGGCTTCCCGGTGCGCATCCTTTGGAGGGGCTTCCCGGCGCACTCCCTTAGAGGAGCTTCCCGGCGCGCCCGCTGCCATGGGGAGGTTCTCGGCGCGAGGGGCATCAAGCCCATCCTTAATAGCACATTAACAGGCCCATTCCTTCCTTTGGCCTTGTTAATTCCTTTGATTGCATCAGCACTGACGAGGGCTGACTCATCGGCTGACATATCTTGTCGGCTGGGCTTCTTTCTTGCTCGTTCGGGGATGGCCCCGAGTATCTTCCGAGATCTTGTGTCTCGTTTCAGTGGTTCTCTATTAGAGCCGGCCGTCTCTTCTCTTCTTCTTTTCTTCTTCTATTCCTGAAAACAAGATAACAGAAATAAGACATTTTGTCAGAAATAAAGGTATTTTAGGGTTATTATTATTGTTTCATCGCTGCTATTATTATTATCTTTATTTTAGGCGTCAACAAATGCCCCCCACCCGTAGGTGGCGCGAATGAGGGACAAGTGAGCGGGACCTGCGGGTGCAACCCCATCTGAGAACGCGTCTTTTTATTCTTCATTCATGCGAACATGCAGGCACTTATTGATCACACGCATATCTAGATGTATATAGGATAGCTCCCTTGTTTTAGGTATAGGATAAGGATGGCATCCATGATTCATGGACGGAGTGCAGCTCACGAAGCACAACTAAGGGAGATGTGCATACGTAAAGGGGATGCCGCGTAGAACACATGCATAGCATAAATCACAATCCACACCCATGGCTATTCCTCCATAGCGTGAAAGTGCAATCATATAGGTAGTGAACCCTAGTCATAGGGACGTGCAGACGCTCTAAGTAACACTAGAGATTGGCTTATCACCTACGCACACATTCAGGGATCTCGATTTTTGGTAGTTTTGCACACCCCCCTTGTTGATTCTTAATTTGAGATTTCACTGTTCGGCGCGAGTTTCCTCATGTGTCTCAATGGGGATTCCCGGCTACTAAGATTCATCCCTTTACTGGCAGTGTTTTTTATAGACTTCACCATTCGGCACGAGTCTCCTCATGTGTCTCAATGGGGATTCCCGGCTATTAGGATTAGTCCTTTTGTTCATAGTGGCATAATGGATTTCACTGTTCGGCGCGAGTTTCCTCATATGTCTCAATGGGGATTCCCGGCTACTAAGATTCGTCCTAGTATTATTCACAGTGACATAATGGATTTCACCGTTCGGCGCGAGTCTCCTCATATGTCTCAATGGGGATTCCCGGCTACTAGGGTTAGTCCTTTTGTTCATAGTGGTATAATGGATTTCACTGTTCGGCGCGAGTTTCCTCATATGTCTCAATGGGGATTCCCGGCTACTTGGATTCATCCTAGTATTATTCAGAGTATTATCATGGACTTCGCCGTTCGGCGCGAGTCTCCTCATGTGTCTCAATGGGGATTCCCGGCTACTAGGATTAGTCCTTTTGTTCATATATTATTTTTTTTCCTTCTTTTTTTTTGGGGTGGGTAGGTGGCTTTTCCCTCACGGTCACCCTTTATGCGAGTGTAGAGATTTAAGCATCCAAGAAGTGTTAAGAAGAATTTAAGATGTCCCTATGACTAAGGACCATAGCTCATACCGTGTGTGAAGTGTGGGAGTTTCGTCTATGGCGTATTCTGTGAATTGCGCACGCAACGTAACCACGACTCTTTCCCCTGGCCGCATGCACTCACCGGGAATTGGCTTTTCATCTCTTAGTATGTGACGTGGCGCACACAGTCGTAGAATCTGGATAGCGTTATTTTAGCAAGGGAAAGCGGTCATAGAAATTTGAAGGAAGGTGTATTAATACTATACTTTAGGCAGACACACACGCAAAACATGCAAGCAAGCAAACCATGTTATTATTATATTTTTTTCTCTTTTATTTTTTTTATTTTGTTTGTTTTGTTTATTTTTTTTATCTCTTTTGTTTTGTTTTGTTTTCTTTCTTTTCTTTTTTTGTTTTTTGTTTCTTTCTTCTTCTTTTCTCTTCTTCCTCTTCCTCTTCTTTTTTCTTGTTTTCTCATCTCCCCCCTTTTTTCTTTTTTTCTTTTTTTTATCTCCTTTCTTTTTTTTTTCATCTCTCTTTTTTGTTCTTTTCTCATCTTCTTCTTCTTTTTCCTCCTTTTCTTTTATCTTTAGAACTCAGTGAATACATCCTTAGGTCGACTTTCTTATAAGTGGACGACCGATGCCATGGTGACAGGGAGAAGTTGTCACATGTTGTGACGAATCCCTGGAGGGACCAAGGGCTGGCGTGGAACTAAGGGGCCTTTTTGTTCATTGGTTAGGATAACAATTCCAAGCCAATGGTAGGATATTTGTTGTCTTAGCCTGAAGGTTATGATGTTGGGTGACTTGGCTTAGACATATGGTCGTGACACCAAGGTAGAATTTTTAAACGGCTTAGGCAAATTGCCATGACGCTATACAGCTTGGCTTAGGCGGAAGGCCATGACGCCAAGGTAGGATATTTAAACGGCTTAGACGTATGGTCGTGACGCCGTGCATCTTGGCTTAGGCAGAAGGCCATGACGCCAAGGTAGGATATTTAACGGCTTAGACGTATGGTCGTGACGCCGTACATCTTGGCTCAGGCGGAAGGCCATGACGCCAAGGTAGGATATTTAACGGCTTAGACGTATGGTCATGACGCCGTACATCTTGGCTCAGGCGGAAGGCCATGACGCCAAGGTAGGATATTTAATGGCTTAGACGTATGGTCGTGACGCCGTATAGCTTGGCTCAGGCGAAAGGCCATGACGCCAAGGTAGGATATTTAACGGCTTAGACGTATGGTCGTGACGCCGTACAGCTTGGCTTAGGCGAAAGGCCATGACGCCAAGGTAGGATATTTAACGGCTTAGACGTGTGGTCATGATGCCGTACAGCTTGGCTTAGGCGAAAGGCCATGACGCCAAGGTTGGAATATTTAACGGCTTAGACGTGTGGTCATGATGCAGTACAGCTTGGCTTAGGCGAAAGGCCATGACGCCAAGGTAGGATATTTAACGGCCTAGACGTGTGGTCATGATGCCGTACAGCTTGGCTTAGGCGAAAGGCCATGACGCCAAGGTAGGATATTTAACGGCCTAGACGTGTGGTCTTGATGCCGTACAGCTTGGCTTAGGCGAAAGGCCATGACGCCAAGGTAGGATATTTAACGGCTTAGACGTGTGGTCATGATGCCGTACAGCTTGGCTTAGGCGGAAGGCCATGACGCCAAGACAGAACAGTAGGTTTCATCATCGCTACTAGATTTATACTGATGTAAAGAAGTCCATAAGTTTCATCAGAATAGACGTAAGGTCTAATCTGGGTAAGTTTCATCCTTTTTTTTTTCACAGGTGGGACATGAGGATATATACGGGTTTCATCGTCGGTGGCACATATAGAAACATGCGGGTTTTGTCAGGATAGACGTAAGGTCTATTCCAGATAGGTTTCATGTCAGTCCAGACGGATGGTCTGGGTCAAAGGTGAAAGTTTCTTGTTGACTGACTGGATGAAAGGTCCAAGCCAGAGGCAGAAGGGTTTCTTTTTTTTTTATTGACTGACTGGACGAAAGGTCCGAGCCAGAGGTAGAAGGGTCTCTTCATTCATCGATTGGACGGAAGGCCCGTGCCGCAGATAAAATATTAATGTCGACCCGACGGGACATCAGAGTCAACAAACCTTGCTTGGACGGTATATCCAGAACAAGGGCAGACGTAAAACATCATTGTCGTATTGATGCCATGTCCAAATGCAAAAGAAGGGAGGAGGGAGGCTCCCGGCGTGGAGCCTCTCGGCGCGCTCCTCACCGCGCCGGGAGGCTGGCGCCGAGAGGCCAAGGGCAAAGGGGGGAGGTCTCGGCCAGGGGCTTCCCGGCGCGCCCATTACCGCGCCGGGAAGGTGGTGCCGAGAAGCTGAGAGCTGGGGGGGTTCACGTGGAAGTGGCCTGAAGAGATTTTTGTCGGTTTGCTGAAGAGGGAGGCCTCTTGGCAGTGTAGTTCTCGGCGGGGAAATTATCGCGCCGAGAAGGTAAAAAGGTTAAGGATTTCAGGGCTTGATTACGACACTCTATTTTGGGAATTTTCTCAGATTCTAGCTCGGATTGAGACCGGATTTGGAGTACAGGATGGGGTTTCATGGATGCTTCTATTAGAAGGATGCCAAGGGAATTAGAAGGTGGAATCAACAGGGGGAATTGAGACCATCGCCCAAATCCTGTGGAGAGCTTTATCTGTTTGATGCAGGCCGTCTGGGGGGGAATCAAGAGATGACTGTCTCTGATCCCCCGGACGAGCCCTAATGGCATCTAAAACCGGCAACGGAGGAACCCTCAGCATCGAGACTCCAGACCCTAATCATTCAAGAGTTAGAATGGAGGGTTGAGAGATCGAGATCCGCTTGCTAGAACCTCGTGGGATGGCGTTCGTCTACAGAGTAACGTATCCTCGTGCAGCCAGCAGTTCAGGGAAGCCAAGAGATTGATGTCTCTGGTTCCTGAACAGCACGAGGGGCATTGAGGGTCTTGAGAGAAACTCATACATATACGATGAATTTGCCATCGGGACAGGAGGGGAGAAGAAGACAGAACCCAGTAGCCCATTGGATAGGGGTAGGGGTCCTATCTACGCTCCTCTGAAGAACAGATCTGTAGAGAGACTCTGAAACCGGGAACGTATAAACTATCGGACATTTAGGATAAAAGATAGATATATATACATGGAGGGACAAAGAGAAGGGCTTCAATTGCCCATTTCATTTCATCTCATAATCATTGCTTACATCAACTGCGAGGCTAAAGCTGAAGAACAGAAGAAAGGGGGGACAGGGGGAAGCGAGGAGAGCACCCTCGACATCATCTGAATAATCAAGCACGAAGACACAGACTATTACATACGGAGGCAGATCAAGAAGATAGCAAACATGGGGGGGGGAGGGTGGAGCATTGACTCCTCTCCCTCCCCCGAGCAGCCCACCTGGGGTGTTCTCTTTCTTCTGCTTCTTCTCTCAGGCTTCTTCTCTTTTCTTTCAGCAGAGGCTCTCTTTCTCTCCTTTCCTTTTTTCTTTCTGGCTATCCTTTCGATCTCTCCCTTTTTTCTTCTACTGCCGCCCCCGTATCGCTCTGCGAAGGAGTGGGTTTTATAGACCCTGTTCACATCAATGGCCCTCGGCGTGCCTGCATCATTGGTTCCCGGCGCGCCCATTCGAGGGGCTTCCCGACGCGCATCCTTTGGAGGGGCTTCCTGGCGCACTCCCTTAGAGGAGCTTCCCGACGCGCCCGCTGCCATGGGGAGGTTCTCGGTGCGAGGGGCATCAAGCCCATCCTTAATAGCACATTAACAGGCCCATTCCTTCCTTTGGCCTTGTTAATTCCTTTGATTGCATCAGCACTGACGAGGGTTGACTCATCGACTGACATATCTTGTCGGCTGGGCTTCTTTCTTGCTCGTTCCGGGATGGCCCCGAGTATCTTCCGAGATCTTGTGTCTCGTTTCAGTGGTTCTCTATTAGAGCCGGCCGTCTCTTCTCTTCTTCTTTTCTTCTTCTATTCCTGAAAACAAGATAACTGAAATAAGACATTTTGTCAGAAATAAAGGTATTTTAGGGTTATTATTATTGTTTCATCGCTGCTATTATTATTATCTTTATTTTAGGCGTCAACAGATGGCTGTGAGTGGTTTCACACCATTCATCCAGGTATTTTTGGTTTCGCTTGTTTTGTATTTTTTTTGTGTTTTTGCAAGGTACTGATGACCTGCGCCGAGCAGCTGTGGAGCTATTATTACCTTCCCATGGGGAGAGCTCGGCATTGGCGACCCGCGATGGTGCCGCTAGCCAGGCGGTGGGAACCCATCATGAGTGCGGCACCCCTAACCTACCAACTGATGGTGCTAAGGCGGGAGCTATAAGAGTTCCCTGCATTGATGGTAAACTGGAGACCCTACTCAGACATGGTCGATGCCGACCAGCCGTGGGTTCTAGCAAGTCATGCCCGGTTCAGACGGGAATTATGGATGCACTGCCTGAATGAAATCGAGCCGCTTCGGCTACGATTGGTTATGAGGACTTTGGGACTGGCTCAAGAATGGGTGGATTCAGCTGCGCCACCTCGCGTTGGGAGAGAGACACGAGGACCGGCGACCTGCATTGACTGGCATGTGCGATTCCCCGAACAGTACGAAGACTGGCAACGGGGTGGCATAATCGTGGAATCGCAGGCACGGGATAGCGAGGATTACCTGCGTCTATACAAGACAAGGTACGCAGAGCGGTTCCAACCCCGGGGACTTACGGAGGTAGGTCTCCCCTTTTTCTCTTTTCTTCTTTCTCCTTTTTTTGGTTTTCTGGTGGAAATACTGACTCGTATGGCTACAGGATTTCCGTGATACGATGATAGCGACTTTACGAACTCGCTTGGCAGAGATGGAGCAACGGTTGGGCGATGCCCGCGGAGCTACGAGCGCCTTGGTAGGTGTACAGTGCGTTCCTAATTGAAACCCTAGATTCCAGGTGTTGGCTGCTAACTCATGTGGTTACAGCATGCCTAGATTGACGCAGCTTCCTCAACGATGGGAGTAGGCGGTGTCTCTTCCAGCTTGTGGATTCCTAGCTCAGAACTCGATTTGCTTCACGAGTAACTTGCTCGTGTCACGCAGCGTGCCGCGGAGGCAGAAGGGATGCTCTCTATACAGGTAAGAGTCTCAGTGTTGAGTTCTCCTTGTTTATGGCTTGCCACGTATCTTGAGATGGTACATCTAGCAGGAAAAGGAGACGGAAGACGTGCTTGCCCAAGCTGCGCAGAGGGCGGCTAGGATAGCAGAGCTAGAGGGGGAACTGCACGTCCAGATGACGACTCTTCCAGGGATGCTATGGAACTGAGGATCACTCTCCAGTTGGAGAGGGAAGACCGTGAGAGAGGACGGGCAGAGAGAGAAAGAGACGCAGAGAGGGAAAGAGCCAACAGATTGACTGAAAGGGAGGAACGAAGGGCCATGGAGGCCCAGTTGTTCGAACTTCGAACCAGCCTTGGTCTTGCTGAACAGTGGCTGAGAGATGGTGAGGAGCGTTACCGAAGAGCATGAGAACGTGGCTTTCGTGTTGATAGCTTCTCTTCTGCTTCCGTGGATCAACGCCGGGGTGTGGGAATAGGAAGGGGAGTACAGAGTGGTAGGAGTACCGCTTTTCGTAGTTGGGTAGCACCCTTGAGAGCGTTTTACCCGGAGAGTAGTGGGACGAGTGATGCAGAGAGAGAGGGTAGAACTTGATGTAATTTTTTGTTTTGGAAAGGAATAAAATGTTTGATTCTTGGCTTCCTACCTCTTTCTTATTTTCTTGAATTCCTGCATACATCACTTTAAACAAACAAGTTAGAATATCTGTTCTGACTTGGCCCCTTGCTCAATAAGCAGATGGTCACTTTGACTGTCCTTGATAACTGGTCAAGGGGCCAAGCCTTTATTAACGAAGGCAAGGGAAAGATGTGGTGATGATGAATGCGACGGACAAGCACACGAATGCAAGCGATATTAAAAGTGAGATGCTGCATACGAAATGCAATCATGCAAAAATTGATTTGTTTTCTTTTTTATATTTGGCATTTTTTTGTTTTATCATAAAAAAGATTTTTTTTTTTGCAAACATGTACATTTTCTCTTTTCCATTTTTTTGTTGCTTTTATCATTTCAATTTTTTGTTGCTAACGCCTGGCAAGCACCCAAATGGCACCTAACCTACGTGAGAACAGGGGTTTCTTACTAACCTCCCAGGTATCCTAAGTGCACATCTAGGTTGATTTGGGCCTCTAGACCCCTCGAATGATGATCCCGCCGGCTAAGACTTACCCTGATGACAATACCGTCATGCCATGCTTAGCCTCCCAGTCGCTTCCGACCACAGGGATTCACCCAAAAGATGTTTGAGGTAAATGATTTACCCGACCCGGGTCTGTTTCCTCACAACTCTAGATGGTATATGATGGAACACCCTGGAACCCTAACGACCAACCGCGCGACGCTGACCCGGAATCAGACGCCGTCGCACCCATAGGTGACGCGCTTGCATTGGCCTAAGCCCAAGGTTAAGCAAGAAGACATCAAGGCGGTAAACATGGGTCTTGACCAGCCAGAAACACAGAGACTCCTTCGCAGCGATAGCTTTTACTTTTCAAAGTAGGCAACCAAATGTGTATATTAAAATAAGGTCGCAGACCTTGGCGGGTTTCGCCCTTTAGAAACTCCATCTAGCTTTCATCTTTAGAGGGAGAAGGAAGAGTGTAGGGGATGAACCTCCTAAGAGGATCGACAAAACTGTTAACCCGGCGAGCCAATAAGGGCCCATTAACTCTTTCCTTTCGGACAACTTCGGACCAAATCTCGAGCATTTACATTCCATAGCCCCCCCTTTTGTGGATTCAGACTTTTGCTTTGAGGGGTTCCGTTTATCGCAACAGGCACGGTCACGACCAGGCTTTTCTCTTGATTTTGATTTTGTGTTTTCTTTTTGCGAGGGAAATATAGTCGTTTGACGTTTGTGGGCTCCCTTTTCGTATGCCTGCGGGGACACTGCCCTCTTCTCGTGATCTGATCGATGCTCGAGGAAATGGATCCTACTCTTGCCCTTGGGGTTTGAGTTTCGGTTTCTCATGCTCAGCGTTTTAAGGGCGCCGACTGTCTCATTTGGTCGAAGAGAAAAGAATAAAGATTACAGCTTCCGGAGATCTTCTGGGTGGGGCCCCACCGTAGGTGATGCTACCGACCCTTTTTTTTTGAATAAAATACATAAGTGAGCACATGTTAGCTTCCTTCGAGCGAGCATAGGCCGACGTGGCCGGACAGGGATCTCCACGGTTCTGGCAAACCAAGACCCGGTGCCTACCAAGCCTTAATGGGCCCTATCCTAACATGAAGGTTAGATGCAGTGACTTGACTACATGGTGACCACCAGGCATTGGCATTTTAAATTTTGCATATTTTTAGTGGTTTTCAATATTTCTTTATTTTTGATGTTTTCTATCTTTTCATCATTTTTTTGTTTTGTGCTAAGGGTAGTATTTCTTAAGATAAAGCCCATTCCAAGGGTGGGATAACTCGGTCCCTTCGGCGTTGATTAGCTTGTAGGCGTTGCCAGGGTACACGGCTTGAATTACAAATGGTCCTTCCCAATTGGGTTGGAGCTTAGAACGCGGACCTCCAAGTTTGACAAAAATTCTTTTTACGACCATCTCACCGACTTTAAATTTTCTCTCAACGACTTTCTTTTAGTAAAAGCGAGCGAGTCTATTTTGATACACACGCGCGTGTTCGGCAGCGGCCAGCCGCTTCTCATCCAAGAGTTCCAACTGGGCGAGGAGTGAATTACGACGATCGTCGAGGAGAAATTCCTCGTCCAATTGTACCCTGAGAGAAGGGATCAGAGTCTCGTACGGGACTACCACTTCCATACCATAAGTAAGGGCAAACGGAGTCTGCCCGGTGGGGGTACGGATTGAAGTGCGATAGGCCCATAGGGCTTCGATAAGTTTTTCTGGCCAGTCTGAAAACTTACTAGACTCACAGGTTTTTTTGATGATTTTGAGCAATGTTTTATTGGTGGCCTCCGCTTGGCCGTTACCTTGTGGGTAATAAGGCGATGAATGATGTAATGCAATTGCGTACCTTTTGCAGAGGTCGTATAGGTCCTGAGAAATGAACTGTGGCCCATTATCGGTGACGATTGTGCTTGGGACGCCGAATCTGGCGAGGATGTTCTTCATGATGAACTTGCAGA
Organism: Amorphophallus konjac; assembly: GCA_022559845.1. Classification (NCBI taxonomy): domain Eukaryota; kingdom Viridiplantae; phylum Streptophyta; class Magnoliopsida; order Alismatales; family Araceae; genus Amorphophallus; species Amorphophallus konjac. The sequence goes on along the minus strand of CM040128.1, from coordinate 253,905,032 downwards.
CTGTTGACGCCTTGATTTCCGCGTAAGCTTCGGCTTCGCCCCATTTGGTGAAGTATTCCGTCGCAGTAAGGTTGAAAGATTTCTGCTTGGTGAGGGAATTGGGATCACCTAGGGGACCAATGATGTCGAATGCCCACATGGAGAAAGGCCACGGGGAGGATATTGGATGAAGTGAGGAAGATGGTGAATGGATTTTATCGGCGTGAAGTTGACACTTGACACACCTACGGACATAGACAGTACAATCCTCTTCCATAATGGGCCAATAAAAGCCTTGGCGAATGATCTTCTTGGCGAGCATCTGACTATTCACGTGGCCACCGCACACACCCGAGTGCGTCTCCTCTACACATTTCCAAACCTCATCGTCACCAAGACATCTTAACAGAATACCAGTAAGGCTCCTCCTATAGAGTAGACCTCCAACCAATGTGTATTTCTGAGCCACCCTTCTTATGGCTTTCTTGTCCTCTGTGGTGGCCTCTTCAGGATAAGACTGATCTTGGCAGTATTTGACGATTTCATAGAACCATGGTTTCTCTTCATCAGCCAGTTCTTCTTCGGCCTCTGCCAACATGATTTCCCTCTTCTCAAGGATATCTTCTTGCAGGATCTTCCTTGCTATCATGTCTTTGATATTTACGTAGGAAGCATCATCGATTGCAGGGGCGTGAAGTTTGTAGATGGAAATGGACTCAAATCATCTTCCTAGAGGGAACCTTATGGATGATGCCAACGTGGCGAGGGCATCGGCGAGAATATTCTGATGACGAGAGACATGAACAAAGATCAGTTTGGTGAACAGTTTGGCAAAGGCAGCAGTGAGTTCTTGTTATGGCTTGAGTTTGGGATCGCGAGTGCGATATTTAGTGTGCACCTGACGAAGGATGAGTTGACTATCACCTACGACTCGCAACTCAGTGATACGAAAAGAATGAGCGAGTTCTAGGCCAGCTAGAAGAGCTTCATATTCGGCTATATTGTTGGTAACTGGAAATTTGAGCTGGTATGCCAATGGGAATGTGAGGCCTTCAGGCGACAGGAGGGCGACGCCGATTCCTCTCCCTTGAGAATTCAGAGCTCTATCAAAATATAGCGTCCACATTGGCTCATCTGATTGGTTGACGGACATTAGTTCCTCATCTGGAAACTCTGATTGGACGGGATAGAACTTGGGAAGAGGATGGTGAGCGAGATGCTCGACTATGGCATAACCTTTAATCACCTTTTGTTGGATGTAGGTGATGTCGAATTGAGAGAGAAAACTTTGCCAGCGTGCTAGCCTATCCGTAAGGATGGATTTCTCCAGAAGGAATTTGATAGGATTCATTCGAGCAATCAAGTGGACCTCATGAGCCAAGAAGTAGTGCTTCAATTTCTGCACTACCCAAACGAGGGCAGCATAGGTTTTCTCCATGACGGTGTACTTCTGCTCACAGGGATTGAGAAGTTTGGACAAGTAATAGGTTGCCCGTTCCTTGCCTTCTTCATCAGCTTGTACGAGGACGGCTCCCACGGAGTCATCCAAGACTGAGACGTAAAGGATCAGAGGTTTTTCTGGTTTGGGTGGAATGAGAACGGATGGACTAGCCAGATATTCCTTCAACCCTTCAAAAGCTTTCTGACATTTAGAATTCCAGTGGAATTCTACTCCTGGCTTGGTCAACTCGTAGAGAAGTCTACACCTTTGTGATTGTTGGGACACAAACCGACGAATAAACTGTAACCTCCCGATTAGACCTCGGACTTCCCTCAAATTCTTGGGAGGCGACATATCCCTGATAGCCTTGGCTTTGTCGGGATCTATCTCGATCCCTCTTTTACTCACAATGAAACCCAGCAATTTACCCGACGACACACCAAACACACACTTCTTCGGGTTCATTTTCAATTGGAACTCCCTTGACCTCTGCAAGACCTTAGCCAAAACTTCTGGATGTTCCATCATGATCCTTGATTTCACCAACAAGTCATCCGCATACACTTCCAGGTATATGTGCATCATGTCATGAAATATGGCCATCATAGCTCTTTGGTAAGTAGCTCCAGCATTCTTTAACCCAAACGGCATGACCACGTAACAATATGTTCCCCAAGGGGTAGTGAATGACGTCTTCTCTTGATCCTCTTCTGCCAAACGAATTTGATTATATCCTGAAAATCCATCCATGAATGAGAGGGTCTCATAACCTGCCGTGTTATCGATCAACACATCAATGTGAGGTAAGGGAAAATCATCCTTTGGACACGCGCGGTTAAGGTCCCGGAAGTCGATGCAAATCCTGACTTTCCCATCTTTCTTCATGACCGGGACAATGTTCGCCACCCATTGAGGATAAAGGATGACTCTAATGAACCTGGCTTTGTGGAGCCTATCGACCTCTTCTTTCATTTTCAAAGCCATCTGAGGGTGGAAACACCTTAGCCTTTGTTTTACCGAGACGGACCCTGGTTTTAGGGTTAAACGGTGTTCGACCAAGGTTGAATCTAGACCCGGCATATCCTCGTAGCTCCATGCAAACGTGTCATTATATTCCTTGAGAACCTCAATTAATGCCTTTTCTTCAGAGGGTGGTAGATTGTCACTTATGAGGATGATCCTAGGGTCTTCCTCAGTTCCCAAGTTGACTTCTTTGGTGGATTCTTCTACGGCGGTTGACGACTCGTCGAATCTCTTTATTCCACTAGCGTATGCGCCAGCCGCGTCCTCATATTCCTCACCCTCATCTTCGGTAGGGTATTCTTCATCCGTGATCTCGTAGACTCCGTACCCTTCATCAAATGCACCGTCGCCCTCACATTCTATTTCCGGTAGCTAGATGGGATTTTCTAGCAACTGGGGGATGGCAAGAAGGGCCTGACACCTAGCGGCTAAATCCAGAAGGAACCGACGAGGGATCTTCCTACCCTTGGATTTCTTCCTGGGTAGTACCTTTGACGTATTATTCCTAGACTGACTGACATTATTTACAGAAGAAGAGGAAGACGAAGAGGATGGTGTAAAATGTACAGGAGAAGACCCCTCAGAGGAGGGGTAGAAAAGGTCGCTCATCGGACCTTGGACGGGTGGTCCGCAGGGCGGGACGCACCCGTAGGAGATGTAGGAGGTTTCCTCAACGAAGATGTGTTGTTGAGGAGTTTGAAAATTGACGTTTTTTTTTTCGTTTTCATTTTTGATGACAAAATAGTGAAAAGAGATCGGAGGAGAGAGAAAAGTGGTTATGGCTAGAGGATTACGATGCTCATAGAGCAGATCATGGTTGAAGACCTGGCGCGGGTTGAAAAGCCCGCGTAGGTATGTAAGCAAAGAAGGGGACCTGGGAAGATCATCAGACAACTGTCTGGCCCATGAAGAAGATATCAGCAAAGGCTGAGGTGAGTGGATGGAGAAGATGGCGGCTAATGAGCCGTCGACGGCAATGTTGATGACGGATAAAGATCCGTTGGTGACAGAGTCCTTCTGGCGAGGATGCGGATAGTTTGGAATCTTGGCAACGGTGGTGATATTCTCTGGCATTCCGGAGATCAATGGCGGTCCTTCAAGCTGGGGAGACGAGAACATCCTTTCCAGTGCAACGGAAGTGTCCCGTATATCGAACCATTTGTCCCACTCGCATTCCGGATCTTTGATCTTGCCTCTTTTGGTGATCCTCGGATATTTTTCAGCCAAATATACAGCATGTGATCCCCCGTATGCTTCTCGTGGGTAATCTTCCATCTGAACAACGGGCCCTCTGTTGAAGTGGTTTGATAGAGTCCATGTGAGGGGCTTCCAATCCGCCTTGAACGGTCCTTTGAAGCCTAGGCCAAACCTGCGGTTCGGCCTAATTTCCGTTGGCGGTTTGAGCCTACCCTGTAACTGTGCACCCAGACCTTTACCCTGTTGGTAGCTGATGTTCCTCATAATCTCCCAACCTTTGGAGTGAAAAGGGAGATATGATGTTGCGGTTGCCCTGACCGGCTCCTTTGGTGCTAGTGGAACGTGAGATGGATCACGCACGTCCAGCAATGACAATATGGGCCGATGAGATGGCCAAACGGAGGGCAGAGAGGTGTTGATAGCATCCACTATGTGAAGGACAGGAGTGCTGACCACTTTAATAATCCTCCCATTGTAAGGAAACTTCAGGCACTGATGGTTGGTGGAAGGCACAGCGTCCATGGTTTCAATGTAGGGGCGACCCAGTATAGCCTTGAATGTGGGGTCCATGTCGAGGACATGGAATTCCGTGAGAACTGACATAGGGCCTAGTTCTGCCTTCAGAATAATCATCCCCTGCGGTGGCCTTTTACTATTGTCATAAGCCGTGACCGTGATCGAGGAAGGTCTTATTTGTTCCTCGTTGACCCCACACAACTGAAGGGTGTCCATGGATATCACATTTATGGACGCGCCTGTGTCCACAAGACACGGGTTTATGGATACCCCATTAATTTTTATTGAAATGCACAATACATATTTCTGAGCTTCCTTGGGAGCGAGCTCGTAGTTGTGGAACATGATGGCCGGTTGTGTGTCTGTTGGGGTCAGGACGGTCGAAATCTTCTCCACGGGGAGGTCTTCATTAACCATGACTTTTTGAAGATATTCCATCAAGGCCGCCTGGTGGGATGTGGATCTTTGAAGTAGCTCCAGGATGGAGATCTGAGCAGGCGTCTTGTCCAAGTGTTTCAATAGATCATACTGTGTTCTAGGGATAGCCCTTTCTGGTTGTTCTCTATCATCCTTCTCTGGCTGAGATTGCTCAGGATTCTAACTGTTGTGGGGGAAAACCCTGTGGAAAATCCTTCCACTCTGGAGCACCATTGCCTGCGGCTTTTGTACCTCTGTGGGGGTAGCAGTGGGTTTTAACAGGGATTTGAGGGGTAGTGGTGGAGGAATGGTCGATGAAGCAGGGGTGATGATGGGAGCAGGGATTCTGATGAGGGGTTTGTTAGGTGGAGGCATGGTGGAGGTAGAGGGGATATCACACGGGTTATGAACGATAAGGGGTCTAGAAGGTGAAGGCGGAGGCAAAGTGGAAGTGGGTAAGGTTTGAAACGGGTAATGGTTTTGAGGTGGATGGTGGGTGATGAGTGGCTTTATTGGCGGTGGTATGGTGGAGACATGCGGGGTTACGTACGGTTGACGGGTGATAAGGGGCTTAGAAGGGATAGGGGCAAATGCGGTAGAGGTGGATGGTAAAGCGGGGGAGTGAGAGAAGATGAGAGGGTATGAGGGCGTAGTGGAGGGTGTTTTTTTTTTAATCCAGTGATAACCTATTGCAGTGGGTAGGAGGGAGAGCGATCGCCCCTAGGAAGGGGTGGGGCGCTCAACCCCAGCCACTGAACAGGGAAAGAAATGTAATAACTGAGCAAAAGGTACAACAAGAGAGCTAGGGCCGTAAGGAGGGACACCCTACCTTATCAAGCCGGTAGGGGCCCTTTACAGAGTGAGGAAGATCAGCCCACGACGCCCAAAAAGAAGGGGAGGAGAGAGTGCATCCCACAGCAGCCAACATATCTGCTACCTGGTTAGCCTCCCTAAATACATGTGAAATCGAGACACGGATGCGACTACAAGAGGAGACGACATCAAACAAAATGAGGGATAGCCTCCATGGACAGGATACACGGCCAGAAACAATATGTGACAAAACAAGGGAGTCCATCTCAACGGCAATAGACCGCACCCCGCGTTGACAACAAAGAAGTAGACCATCCCGAAGAGCAAGAGCTTCAGCTTCAAGGCTGGAGGAGGCAAAAGGATAAGCTGCAGCCGAGGCCCAAAGAAGGGAGCCGTGAGAGTCTCTTAAAACAACACCACCACCTGCTATACCCATACCCCGCTTAAAAGCGCCATCAACATTCATCTTTAATCTTCCCGAGGGAGGAGGAAACCACCGAATGAGCCTAGGAATGATGGTGTGAGGAGCCTTAAGGGGAAGGTCCCAGACTTTGAGAAGTTCCTTTTGGGGGGGCAGAAGATCCCTCCCTTTAAGTTGGCAGCCAAGCGTGACAGCTCGCACGGATTGAAGCACCCTGAAGAAAATATGACGAGAGTTCATGGGCCGTTCTTCAAAGCGTGCACAATTCCTGCTATGCCAAAGCTCCCAGATACCAGCCAAAAACATGCAGCGTGCCAAGTTCCCAGCCATGGTAGAGAAGTGTAGTGAGCTAAGGAAAGTTGCTACAGCAGCCGCGGCGGAGGGCGCGGCACCCACGTCGAGCTGGAAGAACTCCGAGAATGAAGACCAAAGTTCCCTTGCCACAGTGCTATGAAATAGAAGATGCATATCGGTCTCGATGCATGGAGGAGTGCAACAGTGACATTGGGAACAAAGAGGGACCCCACAAGCCATAATGGACCCATCGGCCGGAAGACACCCATGTAGAACGGCTGATAGGTCATTGGGGTGCGAATGAGGGGGCGTAATGGCAGTGGAAACGGTGGAGGCGGTACTGACGCGGGTTCGTGAGAGAGAGGTGCTACCCGGGCAAGGCAAGGGGGTTGCATGATGATAGGGTTGGAGGAAGAAAGAATAGAGGTACTTTCCGGATGCCACACCTGCTCTCTCCCAACTTCCGGGAAGGAGGAGATGGGGTTGACCTGGTGATTAGGCTGTTGGTGCTCTGGTAATGGATTCTGGATTATGCCCATGTTGGGCTGTTGTTGTGGGGCCTGCTGAGGCTGTTGTTGTTGTTGTGGTTGCTGCTGCTGTTGTAACTGCTGCTGTGGCCTATGAGGAGGTCTCCTAGCCCTGAGAGCGGCGACGTATCATCTCATTTCATCCCAGTCTATTTGATGTTCATCATTCATATCGTGGATGTAATCTTTGAATAATCTACTGTGTGTCCTGGCTGCCTGTGGTAGACGCAGTATTTGGAGGTATCAGCATTCGGGGGCTACACGGGCCTTTCTCTGGGTAGCACAAGTATGTTTGAGGCCATGAGGGCGTTGAAAATATCCGCCAGAGTTTCTGGCAACGGTGGATAGTAGGCTCTCTTGGGACCGGCCGGCCTCCTTTGTTGCTGTTGGGGACCATAATTCCCCGGGGGTGGAACTTGGTTGTACTGAAGTGGTGGTTGTTGTTGCTGAGGTTGTGGTTGTTGTTGCTGGGGTTGAAGTAATGGAGGCATATTATCCTGGAGTGGATTATTTTGGGGTGGAGGACGAAGAGGGAAAGGACCTGGTTGGAGGGGAAGTCGGGGCATTTGTGGAGGCCTAGGGTTGACTGCATAGTTGGCATTGTTGACCGCACCCACTTACTCGTTTGTCACGACCCCTTCTGTGGCTCCGCCCGGGGCACCAGCGCCTGTCTTTCTGACCACTTTGGGCTTCGGCGACTCAAACATGTTCATAATGGGGGAGTCTTTTAACTGGGTTTGGATGTACCGGGCCCTTTCATAGAGTTCCTCCATTGTAGTAAGTTTATTCATGGCCAGGACGTGTCTGAACTGTGGGGTTGCATTAGACACAATCATCTTCACTTGTTCGGGCTCGGAGAGGGTATCCCTTATTCTTTCCGCCAAAGACCTCCATCTATCAGCATAGCAGACAAAATCCTCGTCGGGCCTCATCTTTTCGACCACTAGGTCGGTAATGGAGAGTGAGGGACCGACCCTATCCCTATATTTCTGCAAGAACCTTCTCTGGACTATTTCAAAATTCTCGGCCTCACGGGGCTCCAAAGAATAGAACCACTCTAGCGCGGGACCATCCAATGATCTCCGAAAGAGGTATGCCAGGGACCTCTGATCGCTTTGCCAATAGGAGGACTCATACATGAAATCCTTGAGGTGAATGAAGGGGTTGCCGGTACCATTGTATCTGCGGTACGTGGGCATTTCGGAGGGAGGAAGATGAATGATGGGAAGGATTGGCAAAGCAACCTCCGGGGTGGCTTTCATGCCCACCATTCTTCTTAGATTTTGAAACTGCTCGTCCATGCGATTGAACCTATTGAGGAGCGATTGGGCGAGCTCCTCTGGGGGTGAAGGTGGCACTTGCCACTGGGGGAGAAACTATCTCCCGGAGACTTGAGGGGGGAACCCCGAATGAGAGGGAGCTGTCGGACCGCCGACAATTGGCCCTGGCTGAAGCGGTATGTGGGGAACAACGGGAGTTTGAGATTGTGACGGGAACTGGAATGAGGGTGGTTGTTGGCTCGCTTGTCCTTGAAGCGAGGGAGACTGGATGGCTTGCGCCAATGAAGGAGATGGAATGGCCTGCACGGACTCTTGGAGAGGTGCGATGGCCGGGGTTGATTCCTGGGGCGTGGGGGAAACAGATTTCCCCTTCAGAATGGCCTGGAAGGCCCGGAGCTGTTCAGAGGTAAGCTCCTTGTTGGCGAGGATGCCCAGTAAGGAAGAGATATCCTGTGGTGGGGCTGTGTCCCCGGCAATAACCTGCACCTCATGCGAGGGCTCATGAGAAGGACCCGAGTCCATAGCATAGACTCGCGGGTCGGCTGACAAACCACGACTAGGGTGGTTCTCCTAAAAAGACTCGTGAGCCATGCTCACAGTTTTCCCCGAACGTAAAAACATACACTAGCAAGCAGGCAGCAGAGATTATCAAACAAGTGGATGCCTTTATGCCTTTTTTTGTGTTTTGATTTTGATGATTTTTTTATGTTTTTAGCGAGATCCGAAGTTCACACAAAATAGGGACCCTAGTTTATTTTTGTTTCACCGCCGTGTCAGTTAGGGTCTCTCGTCTCACCACGAATGGGATGACTAACTCCGGGGAACTTCAATGGTACAACCAGCCCAGTGAACGAAGAGGAGATTCTTCGATGTCGGGGACTTACGGAGGTCCCAGTGGAGGAGATTCTAGTCCATTGAGAGGAATTCTCAAACGGAGAGTCCTTCCTTCACCGGGAAAGGGTGATCCTTAGAAAAAATGAAAATGGATATAAAAGAGGGATGGATGTATGCAATGGAATGCTGACAGAGATATAGAGTAAGAAAACAACAGAAATAACAAACATATAATAAACACCCAACTAATCACAACTGACAGTGCTGCCGTGAGCACAACGGGGGCGCGCGAGGGCGCCAAGGTGGAGAGGCACGGACGGTGCCGAACTTGCAAGGGTAGCCGAAAGGAAGCAGTAGAAGTCCCACAGTGATCGCCAATCTGTGAGCGACGTCACGCGGTTCGAGGAGCGAAGAAGACGCGGAGCGCGCTGGCTCCTTTTGTTTGCTGCAACACAGAAATAAGAGAAAATAGAAGGGGCCACCACGAGAGATTGTTCCGGCTGGGCGAGCGGGACAAATGTAATATAGCAAGATATGGGGGTTAAACGGCCATAGCGGGAAGTGACTCGTCGCGGCCTCGGGGGGACGGGAATAGTGCAGAAATCAAATAGCAAGAATTGAAATGGCCATTGGGGAAGTGACTCGCCGCGGCCTCGAGAATATGAGCAGATAAGAATATAACATAATATAAGGAGAATATAAAGAACGGGAATTTAAACGGCCATTGGGGAAGTGACTCGCCGTGGCCTCGAGAATATGAGCAGATAAGAATATAACAGAATATAAGGAGAATATAAAGAACGGGAATTTAAACGGCCATAAGAACGGAAATTTAAACGGCCATTGGGGAAGTGACTCGCCGCGGCCTCGGGAATATGAGCAGATAAGAATATAACAAAATATAAAGAGAATATAAGAACGGAAATTTAAACGGCCGTTGGGGAAGTGACTCGCCGCGGCCTCGAGAACAAGATGTGATCGCCAGGGGTCAAAAGACCACAAAATAAAGAAAGTGATCGCGCCTACCTCAAGAGCGGGAGATGGCGGGTTGCTTCTTCCTCCCCCTTCGGCCGGCCGACGGAGAGGGCTTTCCTTGGGTACCCTTACAAAACAACGACAAACAAGTAACGAGTGGATTAGAAAGATGAAGGTGTAGTATTCAAATCCTTGCGATAAAAATAACGAAATGATGGCAAGACACACACCTGGTTGGTGTTGTCTTTTAAACCCCTCTCGGATACGAGTAGGAGGAAAATACTTATGATGAAAGTCGATTATGCCGACGTAGGAATAGAAAAAAGACTCCCTTATAAGGGGGATGGAGGATGCGATATGATGAATGCAAGATAACTATGAAAGAAAAGGAGAGAATGGCTTATTGGATGGCCGATAGTGAGATCCGGCAGAGCTTCGGTAGCGTAGGGACGACGTGGAAGTACGGTGGACGAGGACAACCTTCCTCCTGCGAGCGCGAGCACCCGAGAAGTCGGCAGAACCTCCACCTACAAAAGACCCCACGGGTTAGAAATGACTCCGGTAGCCTCTGGGCTCCGGCAGCCTATCGGATCTTTTAGAGCTCCTCCAGAACTGAGGGGGTGGGCCTCTATTTATAGGGCTCCGGAGGGTGGAGGCGTCCAGGACCCTGGACACCTCCATCAGGGCCGAAGTAATATTTTATTTTATTTTTATTCATTTTTTCGAATATTTTCATGGAGGCGTCCAGGGTCCCGGACGCCTCAATAAGGTCCACCGAACTCCACCGAAAGCCGCACGCGGTTTGGCACAACGCGTGGTTTTGTGAGCGGCGCCTCGTGATTCAGAAATGGGCGCGTCCAGTTGTCTGGACGCTTCCATAATTGGCTTTTTTCACACACGACAAACCGTCGGTCTGTGGACGGGTCCCAATGGGCAAGTTGATGGAGGCGTCCAGGGTCCTGGACGCCTCCAAACAAGTATATTTTTTATTTTTGTTTTATTTTTATGCCAAAGCTGGCATTTTTATATTTTTTATATTATTTTCATGGAGGCGTCCAGGGGCCTGGACGCCTCCATTACTATATCATTTTTTATGTATTTTTGGTCTTAGAAATAAATTAAAGTAATGGAGGCATCCAGGAGACTGGACGCCTCCATTAAGACCACCCCGGGTCCGCTGAAAAGGCGTCGGCAGCTCCCCGACAGGCACCCTTGTTGGTTTCGGAACCTTCCGGTGCGTCCGATTGGTGTTGATGCCGTCCGAATGCTGCAACGAGATGATTTCCGGATGCCGAAAAGGGCAGAAGAAGACTCAAGAAAAGGAAGCACTCGAGCGATTCAAAATGCGTAAGCCGTCGCGGGGCGTCGTATAGTAATATGAGACTTTCTCAGGAGACGTCAGGAATGGCGTGTCTACAGTCGCGAGCTCGACCGTCGGCTTTGAATCCACCGTTCGGGATCGCGTCAAAACTGATCCGATCCTCGCCCCATCGCGCACCTCATGGACCCCACGCCGTCGCCACCTCGCCCACGAGCCTCCTTCGTCTGCAGCCAAAGCTGGGAGGGGGAGAGAGGAGAGAAAACGGGAAAGAGAGGTCGCGGTGGTGAAATGAGAAGGGAGGAGAGAGAAAGGAAGAAAAAGGAAAAGAAATTAAGAATTTTCCAAATTTTCAAAAATTCGATTTTTAGCCCGAAAATTCACTAATTCAGAAAAATACACAAAAATAGTCGAAACGATCCTCGGGAAGAGTACAACGCAACTGTGGCGTCCACGAGTCGATGAACTGAGAAATAAACTCACCACATGGCTTCGTAACTTGTACGAGAGAAAAATCCACGTGTATCGTAAAACTCAACGCAGCAGTCACAAAAGCGATCTGAAACTCTCCGAAATGGATCCGAAAGACCTAATAAAAATCCAATAAGGATCTAGGGCATTACAGTATGGAACAGCTGAGATCGGCCTTTTCCCCAGTTTTCCCGCCGTATCGTGTTGGCGGTCGTTTCAGAGACCGCTACAGGTCTCTGGCGGCCCCACGATGGACCGCCACACTCCATAGTGTGTCGGTCAGTTGTAGGTCAGCTGAGGTTGGTGACCCATCCTCTGACCGCCACTGGCCTCCGGCGGTCCTATAGGGGTGCGTCAAGGTCGTTTTCCCTCGATTCTAGTGTAGGTTGGTTCAGCTTGGCGGTTTTACGATAAACCACTATGCTTGCTGTAGCGGTCCTAGTCTTGACCGCTACGGTCCATTGAATCAGCCAACAGGTGTATGTCGGTTCGGTCTGGCGGTTCTATCTTTGACCGCCAGGGTCCTGTAGCGGGCTTCCCTTAGACCGCTACGGTCTGTTTGACCGGGTCAACGTTTGAAGTTGGTTGGCCTTGGCGGCCCAACCTTCATGCGTTTCTTCGTTGTAGCGCACCTTTCTTAGGCCGCTACAGGTCGTTTGACTTAGGTCAATATCTTAGGGCGGTTAGTGTGGCGGCTCATGTTTAGACCGCCTTAGTCCGTATAGTGCGTCTATATTAGACTGCTATGGTGGTTTGACTGAATAGGTCGGTTCGAGGGTTGACTGGGTGTAGGGGCCATATCTTTGACTGCCACAGTCACCTAGCGGCCCAGTGTAAGACCGCCAGAGTCTTTGCCTCTGTGTGTGTAGCGGCTTCTTCCTCGGCTGCTTGTGTTGCTTAGCGGCCGAGTGATGTACCGCCTGCGTCCCAGAGGAAGGTTTACTAGTATTTTGGTTTCCGATTGTCATGGCTTGACCTTGTAGTTTGCCTGTTGTCCCATGGGTGTCTCCAGACGTCTTATGAGGGCTATGACCATGTATAAGGTAGCCAGGAGTGTTTTGTATTGAGTAGTGTTTCTGTACTGCTTCTGAGTCGTCATTAGGTTCTGGTCAACCCGGTGAGACCCAGTGGTTGACAAGTAACCTTGCGTGTGTCTCGACTATTCTGGATAGCCCGAGACAATGGTTCTGGACGCCTTGAGGTATTGTCCTACCTCGGTCTATGTGTCCAGATGCGTTGAGAGTCTTGATGCTCCCTCAGGTCTCCGTGTGTCGTTTCCTAAGGATGTATCGTTTCTTCTGGCATAGGGATTAGGCTGATTGGCGGCTTGTCACCACCGTTGTGCGACGATCTTGACTCCGAGTCGTGAGACTCAAGGATCATTGTGTCAGCAGGTTTAGTTGCCATGTCCTGAGTCTGTTGGCAGTTTGGTATACTGCTTGGTGCTTCGTAGTACGTACGACAGTGCTTGCTTGGCATGTGTGTACTCCAGCACTCGTGTTTCAGAGTCTTTGTATCTAGTGAGCCTCCACTAGTCGTAGCCTCACGACCTCTAGTGTCGACCCACCTGGGAGTGGTGGTGGGGTAGTTCCCAAGATACGATTTTTAAGCTTGTTTCCGTGGGCCCCTGCTTTACGGTAGCGTCCTGCTGTGGGGGAAAACTAGCTAGAGGCCTGGCTCTAGGCAAGAGTTGGTGTGTGCACACGTGGTCAAGGGCATTTTGAACGAACGCCGACGGGCGTGACCCTGACTAGTCACTCGTTACTGTAGTTCCTGTTCTGGTTCTGTGAGTATCTCAGTCTCCGTCGTTCTCGGCGTCCGTAGCGAGATACCTGTGGCGCAGTGTAAGACGTCAATGGACGCGTCTGGTTGTTCTTCTAGTGAGGAGGTACTTTCGTCACGTGACATGTGACCCTCGCATTTCTCGTACGACGTGACCTTCCCGGGTTAGTCTTTTCTTGGCCTTACCCGAGGTCAGCTCTGTGTAGCGTGCACGGTAATCTAGTCGTGTATGCGTTAGTGTCTGTTGTTTGTCTAGGTCTTTTCTAGGGCTTTTGCCTGGTTTCGTGGGCTTTAGCCTTTGGGCTAATGTTCAGCTGACAGATCAGTAACTCTTAACTTTGAGAGATCAGGGTTCGCCCTTCTCTCGCTGTTTGGAGTAGCTTAGGGAGCCGTACTTCTTTTGACAGTCGTGATTTTCAGGTACGGCCTCTTTCTCTTCCCCTTCGCTCTTCCCTTTTCTTTTAGATGTTCTACTTCTGCTCTTCCAGTTTTCTTTTACAGCTTTCTAGTTGTAGTTTAGCTTCCCTACTTTACTACTACTGCTGTTTTGCCTCCGTGTTACTGCGTTATTTTTTAGTGGGGATCCGCGTGACCCCTACTGGGCCAATGACACGAGGCTCATCCCTGCTTTTCAGGTGTGGTCGTCTTTGCTATCTCGCAATTCTTGGTGTGGAGTGCTCGTAGTTACCAGCGGTACCTGCGTCGGGCTTCCCCCGACCTCAGCGTACGTTTTTCTTTCTGTTGACTGTACTTGTCTTTCCTTTGGACTGGACTCTGGTATAATTGTTAATTTATAACTATTAATTAAAAAGTAATTTTATTTCTGATACTTTAGAAAACCTGATTAATGAAATATTATTGCTTACTGTTATATCTATGACTTCAATGTACTACACGACATTCCTTTTATCCCTTCGGAGCTTTATAGCTCTTGGGAGGCTTCACGGGTTCCAAGCGGTATCGGGTCTACTCGGTAGTCCTATCGGGTATATCCGATATCCGGAGTCTTGGTCGTCACAGGTGGTATCAGAGTGGTTGTTGTGTGAAGTACATGGGAATCCAAGATATACAGTATCCAGAGTCCTGAAAGTCCAGTACAGTCTTTCGCTGGCTTAGGTTTCGCGATTATTTGTCACTTTATTTTCTGTAAGTTGTCTTGTGCATGCTGTGCTAGCACTGTGCGAGATGGTTTTGCTCTCGTCAGGATGTGACAGAACGTTCCTTTTCATCGTGGTATTTGTCTCGATCATGCTGTACTTGGCAGAGTTCGCCGGTAGGCTTGAATCTGCAGTAAATTGTTCGAGATTTTTCTGTGGCTTGTCCAGGTGGCTGGTGACTTTTAGAGTTGGTGTGATGGCCGTACACGTTCTTACGTTGTTTTGGTCATCCCAGCTTAAGTCTGTGCAACGCCTGAGGTGTTTCGCTTCTGTTGAAGTGACTATTTTATTGCCTCGATTGAGAAGATGCTCAAGCGAACCTAGGATTTTCATTCCTGGTGAGCTATTGTTAGTGAGCATGATGCTTCTCCTCCCGTTTGGTGGAGTCTTTTCGAGGTAAGCCTTAGAATTACTGTCTTGGTGAGACCTTTGTCCTGTGTCTACTTAAGTGTGGACATGTTTTCTTTTGATCCTGATCTGCCTTCTTGTTCTACGGTTGCTTGGCTTTTAACGCAATTCTGTGTTAAGAGCCGTTGTGCACCGTGTTTGTCGTGCCATGTCTAGCGGCGGATGTGTTGTGAAGGCTCGTTTATTGTTTCAGGACATAATGGTAAGCTGAGATTACCCTTTCTTTATGCTTTGTGCTGAAGCTGGTACTCTCCTTCGTTTGCGCTTAGGCGATTTGTGATCGGTTGTTAGTAGGATCGGTACTCGTGGCGTGATACATTGCGATTTTCATGAATTGTGATGGCACCGTGTGTGTGCTAAGATGCGAATATCGAGGTATTTCTGATGCCTATGTGCATTGTATGAGTGCGCAGCGGAAGCGTGTGGGCTGACAACCCACAGGTCGAGGATCGTTGGTTGTAAGATTCTGACCGGTCGAGAGAATTATCTTTCTCGATGTGACTTCGTCTTGGCTTCCTGCGCCTTGCTGTTGTTTGTTGCCGTGCCGTTGTTATTGGAGGCATTATGGTGTTGGTACTGGCATTTGTGAGTGTTGGGGAATTTGTCGGCATTTTTGCTGATAGAGTACCCTCTGCTATGTAATTCTTTCTTGGGTGTTGTGCTCTCAGGACGTGATCGTGGTCCTTGAGATGCATTTCCCGAGATTGTTGTTATTTTCGTTGTCGTGGGTCTTTCCTTGGTAAGCTGCTCGATGCATGACTAGTCCATCGTAGCCGTGTGTTCAGTTGTAATCGTGCCTTGATGTGACCCAGCTTGCAGTCGTGTTCCGTGGTTCTGTGTTCAGTACGGAGCCGGGATTCTACAAGTGCCGTTGTTGTCATTTTGTCGTTGTTTTCCTGTGAATCTGTCTTGGCACCGTGTGGACCAAAGTCTTATCGGTTGGTTGTGCTGTACTCTTCTTCCCAGATAGAGTTGGCATGTAACTCGAATCAGATGTAATATCTGAGTGAGGGCTGACTTGATTGTGTTTGTGGTCTGATGATGTCGTTGGTGTCCTGTGTGTCAGGCTTTCAAGGTTGCCTTTGGCTTTGGAGCCGATGATGTTGTCGAGCTGTCCGCTAAGAGGACTATGCTTCCCTGTTTAAGCTGATCATTATCGTGTCTGTCATTTTGTTTTCCCGATAGCTGTTGTCGTGGCATGGGTCGTGTCTCCTTTCCTGTGAGACGTAAGCAACGTTGCCTTGTTTTGGAGGTGTCAGACTTGTGTTCACTTGTGTGCCATGCTCATTCTTTGGATTGATCTCCCTTGAGATCCAGAGCGTGTGCTTGTGATGATGGTCTGGCGGGGTTCCTCTGAACTGTGTTTTTCGAGATTCGTGCTGCTTCAAGCTGTATGTTGGGGTTTGTTCGTCCCTGCTTCTTCTTGTTCGTTTCTTAAATTTCGAGGATGAAATTTCTTGAAGGAGGGGAGGCTGTAATACCCTTGATTCTTATCGAACCTTTCGGATCCTTGTTGGAGAGTTTCAGATCGCTTATGTGGGTCCTGAGTTGAGTTTTACGATCCGTGTGAGTTTTTCTCTCGTACAAGTTACGAAACCCTGTGGTGAGTTTATTTCTTAGTTCATCGACTCGAGGATGCCACAATTGCGATGCACTCTTTGAGAGGATCGTTTCGACTATTTTTACGTAATTTTACGAATTAGTGCATTTTCGGGCCAAAAATAGAAATTTTCAGAAATTAGGAAAATTTTTTAATTTCTTTTCTTTTTATTCTTCTTCCTCTCTCCTCCCTTCTCATTTGCCGTCGCGACCCTCTCTCTCTCCCATTTTCTCTCTTCTCTCGCCCTCTGCTCCGGCTGCTGATGGATGAGGCATGGGCAGGCTGAGGAGATGCCGTGGGGGGTGGTCCGGAGCGCGATGGGGCGAGGATTAGACCGTTTCTGGCGCGATAGCAAACGGTGGATTGAAAGCCGACGGTCGAGCTTGCAATGCGGTTTTCGGCACGATTTAGTCGCTTCGGCGCACGGAATCGTCGGTGGAGGTAGGGAGACAGATCGCCTACTCCTCTGCTACGTTCCCTCGCAGTTTCACGCCGAACGGTGCAAGAACGAGTGGGTTTTGTCTCGTTTGGGTAAAACCATGCTTTTTGGGTGTACGTTTGCCGGAAAATGGCGATGGTTTTTAGCTAAATTAGCATCATTGGAACTCCCATCATGTTAGCATTCCATTCCCGCAAGTTTCATCTCGATTGGTGGCCATTTGGGGCCGGTACGAGCCCGAGAACCCCGATGACTTGATTTGGGTCGATTCGGTAGAATCGCCCGTTTCTTGCATTTTTGATGTTGCATGTGTCCCTTCCGGCCTGTGGAAGGTGCTTTTCATCGTCTAGGGTTGTTTCCCCTCCGTTTAGACGCGTATGGGGCCTGGAACGGCCGAGATCGGCCATTTCCCCAGTTTTACCGCTGTATCGTGTTGGTGGTCGTTTCAAAGACCGCTACAGGTCTCTGGCGGCCCCACGATGGACCGCCACACTCCATAGTGTGTCGGTCAGTTGTAGGTCGGCTGAGGTTGGCGGCCCAACCTCTGACTGCCACTTGCCTCCGGCGGCCCTATGGGGGTGCGCCAAGGTTCGTTTTCCCTCGATTCTAGCGTAGGTCGGTTCAGCTTGGCGGTTTTACGATAAACCGCTACGCTTGTTGTAGCGGCCCTAGTCTTGACCGCTACGGTCCGTTGAATGAGTCAACGGGTGTATGTCGGTTCGGTCTGGCGGTTCTATCTTTGACCAGCAGGGTCCTGTAGCGGGCTTCCCTTAGACCGCTACGGTCTATTTGACCGGGTCAACATTTGAAGTTGGTTGGCCTTGGCGGCCCAACCTTCATGCGTTTCTTTGTTGTAGCGCGCCTTTCTTAGGCCGCTACAGGTCGTTTGACTTAGGTCAATATCTTAGGGCGGTTAGTGTGGCGGCTCATGTTTAGACCGCCTTAGTCCGTATAGTGCGTCTATATTAGACTGCTATGGTGGTTTGACTGAATAGGTCGGTTTGAGGGTTGACTGGGTGTAGGGGCCATATCTTTGACTGCCACATTCACCTAACGGCCCAGTGTAAGACCGCCAGAGTCTTTTCCTCTATGTGTGTAGCGGCTTCTTCCTCGGCTGCTTGTGTTGCTTAGCGGCCGAGTGATGTACCGCTTGCATCCCAGAGGAAGGTTTACTAGTATTTTGGTTTCCGATTGTCATGGCTTGACCTTGTGATTTGCCTGTTGTCCCATGGGTGTCTCCTGACGTCCTATGAGGGCTATGACAATGTATAAGGTAGCCAGGAGTGTTTTGTATTGAGTAGTGTTTCTGTACTGCTTCTGAGTCGTCATTAGGTTCTGGTCAACCCGGTGAGACCCAGTGGTTGACAAGTAACCTTGCGTGTGTCTCGACTATTTTGGATAGCCCGAGACAATGGTTCTGACGCCTTGAGGTATTGTCCTACCTCGGTCTATGTGTCCAGATGCGTTGAGAGTCTTGATGCTCCCTCAGGTCTCCGTGTGTCGTTTCCTAAGGATGTATCGTTTCTTCTGGCATAGGGATTAGGCTGATTGGCGCTTGTCACCACCGTTGTGCGACGATCTTGACTCCGAGTCGTGAGACTCAAGGATCGTTGTGTCAGCAGGTTTAGTTGCCATGTCCTGAGTCTGTTGGCAGTTTGGTATACTGCTTGGTGCTTCGTAGTACGTACGACAGTGCTTGCTTGGCATGTGTGTACTCCAGCACTCGTGTTTCAGAGTCTTTGTATCTAGTGAGCCTCCACTAGTCGTAGCCTCACGACCTCGAGTGACGGCGCACCTGGGAGTGATGGTGGGGCAGTTCCCGAGATATGATTTTTAAGCTAGTTTCCGTGGGCCCCTGCTTTACGGTAGCGTCCTGCTGGGGGGAAACCTAGCTATAGGCCTGGCTCTAGGAAAGAGTCGGTGTGTGCACACGTGGTCAGGGGCGTTTTGGATGAACGCCGACGGGCGTGGCCCTGACTAGTCACTCGTTACTGTAGTTCTTGTTCTGGTTCTATGAGTATCTCAGTCTCCGTTGTTCTCGACGTCCGTAGCGAGATACCTGTGGCGCAGTGTAAGACGTCAGTGGACGCGTCTGGCTGTTCTTCTAGCGAGGAGGTGCTTCCGTCACTTGACATGTGAGTCTCACGTTTCTCGTACGATGTGACCTTCCTAGGTTAGTCTTTTCTTGGCATTACCCGAGGTCGGCTCTGTGTAGCGTGCACGGCAATCTAGTCGTGTATGCATTAGTGTCTGTTGTCTGTCTAGGTCTTTTCTAGGGCTTTTGCCTGGTTTCGTGGGCTTTAGCCTTTAGGCTAATGTTCAGCTGACGGATCGGTAACTCCTGACTTTGTGAGATTAGGGTTCGCCCTTCTGTCGCTGTTTGGAGTAGCTTAGGGAGCCGTACTTCTTTTGATAGTCGTGATTTTTAGGTACGGCCTCTTTCTCTTCCCCTTCGCTCTTCCCTTTTCTTTTAGCTGTTCTACTTCTGCTCCTCCAGTTTTCTTTTACAACTTTCTAGTTGTAGTTTAGCTTCCCTACTTTACTACTACTGTTGTTTTACCTCCATGTTACTACGTTATTTTTCAATGGGGATCCGCGTGACCCCTACTGGGCCAGTGACACGAGGCTCACCCCTGCTTTTCAGGTGTGGTCGTCTCTGCTTCTTCGCGGTTCCTGGTGTGGCGTGCTCGTAGTTGCCAGCGGTACCTGCGTCGGGCTTCCCCCGACCTCAGCGTACGTTTTTCTTTCTGTTGACTGTACTTGTCTTTCCTTTGGACTGGACTCTGGTATAATTGTTAATTTATAACTGTTAATTAAAAAGTTATTTTATTTATGCTACTTTAGAAAACCTGATTAATGAAATGTTATTGCTTACTGTTATATCTGCGACTTCAATGTACTACACGACATTTCTTTTATCCCTTCGGAGCTTTACAGCTCTTGGGAGGCTTCACGGGTTCCAAGCGGTATCGGGTCTACTCGGTTGTCCTAACGGGTATATCCGGTATCCGGAGTCCGGGTCGTCACAGGTGGTATTAGAGCGGTTGTTGTGTGAAGTACATGGGAATCCGAGATATACAGTATCCAGAGTCCTGAAAGTCCAGTACAATCTTTCGCTGGCTTAGGTTTCACGATTATTTGTCGCTTTGTTTTCTATAAGTTGTCTTGTGCGTGCTGTGCTAGCATTGTGCGAGATGGTTTTGCTCTCGTCAGGATGTGACGGAACGTTCCTTTTCATCGTGGTGTTTGTCTCGATTATGCTGTACTTGACAGAGTTCACCGGTAGGTTTGAATCTGCAATACATTATTCGAGATTTTTCCGTGGCTTGTCCAGGTGGCTGGTGACTTTTAGAGTTAGTGTGATGGTCGTATACGTTCTTACATTGTTTTGGTCGTCCCAGCTTAAGTCTGTGCAACTCCTGAGGTGTTTCACTTCTGTTGAAGTGACTGTTTTATTGCCTCGATTGAGAAGATGCTCAAGCGAACCTAGGATTTTCCTTCCTGGTGAGCTACTGTTAGTGAGCATGATGCTTCTCATCCTATTTGGTGGAGTCTTTTCGAGGTAAGCCTTAGAATTACTGTCTTGGCGAGACCTTTGTCTTGTGTCTACTTAAGTGTGGATAGTATTTCTTTTGAGCCTGATTTGCCTTCTTGTTCTATGGTTGCTTGGCTTTGACTGCAATTCTATGTTAAGAGCTGTTGTGCACCGTCTTTGTCGTGCCGTCTCAAGCAGCCGATGTGTTGTTAAGGCTCATTTATTGTTTCAAGACATAATGGTAAGCTGAGATTACCATTTTTTTGTGTTTTGTGCTGAAGCTGGTACACTCCTTCGTTTGCACTTAGGTGATTTGTGATCGGTTGTTTGCAGGATCGGTACTCGTGGCGTGATACATTACGATTTTCATGAATTGCGATGGCGCCGTGTGTGTGTTGAGATGCGAATACCGAGGTATTTCTGATGCCTGTGTGCGTTGTATGCGTCCGTAGCGGAGGCGTGTGGGCTGACAACCCACTGGTCAAGGACACTGGTTGTAAGATTCTGACCGGTCGAGAAAATTATCTTTCTCGATGTGACTTCATCTTGGCTTCCTGTGCCTTGCTGTTGTCTGTTGCCGTGCCGTTGTTATTGGAGGCATTATGGTTTTGGTACTGGAATTTGTGAGTGTTGGGGAATTTGTCGGCATTTTTGCTGATAGAGTACCCTCTGCTCTGTAATTCTTTCTTGGGTGTTGCGCTATCGGGATGTGATCGTGGTCCTTGAGATGCATTTCCCAAGATTGTTGTTGTTTTCGTTGTCGTGGGTCTTTCCTTGGTAAGCTGTTCAATGCATGACTAGTCCATCACAGCCGTGTGTTCAGCTGTAATCGTGCCTTGATGTGACCCAGCTTGCAGTCGTGTTCTGTGGTTCTTTGTTCAGTACGGAGCTGGGATTCTGCAAGTGCCGTTGTTGTCATTTTATCGTTGTTTTCCTATGAATCTGTCTTGGCACCGTGTGGACCGAAGTCTTGTCGGTTGGTTGTGCTGTACTCTTCTTCCCGGATAGAGTTGGCATGTAACTCGAATCAGATGTAATATCTGAGTGAGGGCTGACTTGATTGTGTTTGTGGTCCGGTGCTGTCGTTGGCGTCCTGTGTGCCAGGCTTTCGTGGTTGCCTTTGGCTTTGGAGCTGATGATGTTGTTGAGCTGTCAGCTGAGAGGACTACGCTTCCCTGTTTAAGCTGATGCTTGTCGTGTCTGTCATTTTATTTTCCCGATAGCTATTGTCGTGGCATGGGTCGTGTCTCCTTTCCTGTGATACGTAAGCGACGTTGCCTTGTTTCGGAGGTGTCAGACTTGTGTTCACTTGTGTGCCATGCTCGTTCTTTGGATCGATCTCCCTTGAGATCCAGAGCGTGTGCTTGTGATGATGGTCTGGCGGTGTTCCTCTGAACTGTGTATTTCGAGATTCGTGCTGTTTCAAGCTGTATGTTGGGGTTTGTTCGTCCCTGCTTCTTCTTGTTCGTTCCTTAAATTTCGAGGATGAAATTTCTTGAAGGAGGGGAGGCTGTAATACCCTGGATTCTTATTGAACCTTTCAGATCCTTGTCGGAGAGTTTCAGATCGCTTTTATGGGTCCTGAGTTGAGTTTTACGATTCGCGTGGGTTTTTCTCTCGTACAAGTTACGGAACCCTGTGGTGAGTTTATTTCTCAATTCATCGACTCGAGGACGCTATAGTTGCGATGTACTCTTTGAGAGGATCGTTTCGACTATTTTTACGTAATTTTCTGAATTAGTGCATTTTCGGGGCAAAAATAGAAAACTTCAAAAATTAGGAAATTTTCCTAATTTCTTTTCTTTTTATTCTTCTTCCTCTCTCCTCCCTTCTCGTTCACCACCGCGACCCTCGCTCTCTCCCATTTTCTCTCTTCTCTCGCCCTCTGCTCTGGCTACAGACGGAGGAGGAACGGGTAGGCTGAGGAGATGCCGTGGGGGGTGGTCCGGAGCGTGATGGGGCGAGGATCAGACCGTTTCTGACGCGATCCCAAACGGTGGATTCAAAGCCGACGGTCGAGCTCGCGATGTGGTTTTTGACGCGGTTTTCGACGCGGTTTAGTCACTTCGGCACACGAATCATCGGTGGAGGTAGGGAGACGGATCGCCTACTCCTCTACTACGTTCTCTTGTAGTTTCACGCCGAACGGTGTAAGAATGAGTGAGTTTTGTCTCGTTTGGGTAAAACCATGCTTTTGTGGTGTTCGTTGGGTTTGCCGAAAAATGGCGACAGTTTTCAGCTAAATTAGCATCATTGAAACCCCCAGCATGTTAGCATTCCATTCCCGCAAGTTTCATCACGATCGGTGGCCATTAGGGGCCGGTACGAGCCCGGGAACCCCGGTGACTTGATTTGGGTCGATTAGGTAGAATCGCCCGTTTCTTACATTTTTGATGTTGCATGTGTCCCTTCCGGCCTGTGGAAGGTGTTTTTCATCATCTAGGGTTGTTTCCCCTGCGTTGAGAAGCGTATGGGGTGTGGAACAGCCGAGATCGGCCATTTCCCCAGTTTTCCCGCCGTATCGTGTTGGCGGTCGTTTCAGAGACCGCTACAGGTCTCTGGCGGCCCCACGATGGACTGCCACACTCCATAGTGTTGTAAGGTTCCGACCAGAATGCACAGCGGAAATCATCAAAACCTCAGATTGCATATCGTTGCCGATTTTTCAAAATCGAACAAGATCGGTAAATCCCACGCGGAGAAGAACGATTCTTTACCTTTGTGGGGTTGAGACCCAAAACGTCGAAGACGAACGAGTGGAAGATCCCGGAGTCGCGAGCCGTTCCAGCGTCCGGCCTCTAGACGTATCCACACGAGCAGTAGAAGCAGATGGGATCTCCTCTACGATCTCCACGCGTCGACCCGATCTCAACACCACCATCCACCGTGGAAGGAGAGAGAAGAAGGGGGTGCACCTTGGAGAGAGAGAGAGAGAGAGAGAGAGAGAGGAGAGAGGACGGCCAGGGTTTCAACCTTGTAGCTTGGCCAGGGTTTCTCCCAACAGCGTATATTTATAGACCTTTGACATTTTTCATAAAAACCCAATGATAGTCTATAAAGTCCACCCATCCCGGTCTGTCCAATACTCTATTGTGTGTGACCCTCTAGACCCAATAGTTAGTTTGATTTTTCAGCCCATTAAGTAAAGAACTCCTTCTTAACTTAATTAATTCTATCCATTAACTCCTAATAGAATTAGTGGGCTTTCCGATCACGAAAAGCACCAAGCAATGCTTCGTGATCCCAAATGACATTGGGGATAAGCAACCCACTCAGGAACCTTTCCGTCTACAGATTCCACACAGCTATAGATCCTCATTCATCCAATGCCCCACCAGGACTAGGGTATGGTCAAACTGTCAAACCCTATTGAGTCCTGGCTCGACTGAATCCTATACTCCAAACTGGTTCATTAGAAAAACTCCTTTTCCATAATGAACTCCCGTACCCTGGCCAGGGGATTTCCCGAGTACAGATCCGTAGGGCTTCTCTCTCATATATCATACTGAGAGTGAATGATTCCATGTTGTCAAACTAATTGCCTTCGCACGAGTTCCACTGAGTCCGAATAACTAATTGTACAAGACCACTTAATTGAAGTCCATAAGTCAGTAATCAAATACTCAGCATCCCTTATGCAAGACATCTTTAGTGACTCAGGTCTAAGATTGAACTGTGCTACTGTGACATAGAATACCTTGATTCATAGTCAATACGATTACCATTCAGGGATTCTAGATCGGGTCAGTTCAGTGAACTCATTCCACTAATGAGCACCCACACACGTACTTCAGTGTCTCCACACTGATGACTATGAGAACAATCACACCCATCAAATAAGTAAGTATCATGTGTGCCAGTCTATCCGGATCTTCAATGTCCCTTATTGAAGATCCTATGATTGGGAACATCTAGAACATGTACATCTGGATGACTGATCTCATTATCACAATCTCATTATGATCCAGCTATCATCGCACATGTTCAGGGACTTCATCACATTCAAATCATAAACATAAATTAAATGTAACGAATAAAAGCCATTAATATAAATATGAATAAGACATTACAAGAAATGATGTCATCACATCTCATGTGATTGGCTTGTAGGGCATACATTTCTATCAATCTCCCACTTGTACTAAAGCCAATCACCCACATGCTTGATCCCCATCAGCCCTAGGTGACGCTCAAACACACTTTGAGTCAACAGTTTAGTTAGTGGATCTGTAATGTTATCACTGGAAGACACTCTATCAATTACAACATCTCCTCTAGCTATAATCTCTCTGATCAGGTGGTACCACCGCAGAATATGCTTCGATTTCTGATGAGACCTCGGCTCTTTTGCTTGCGCAATCGCCCCATTATTATCACATGATAAGGGGACCGGATCAGAGATGCTCGGGACAACTCCAAGCTTTTCGATGAATTTCTTCATCCAAACAGCTTCTTTGGCCGCCTCAGCAGCAGCAATGTACTCAGCTTCGGTCGTAGAATCATCAGTGGTTTCTTGTTTGGAACTTTTCCAACTCACTGCCCCACCATTAAGGTAGACACATACCCCGAAGTTGACTTGCTGTCATCTTTATCGGACTAAAAACTTGAGTCCGTGTAACCTCGAAGTTTCAAGTCCTCTCCTCCATAAACCAGAAACATATCCTTAGTCATTCGCAAGTACTTAATGATACACTTCACAGCTATCCAGTGTTGCTCACCTGGATCTGCCCGAAACCTGCTCATAACACTTAGAGCATAGGCAACATCAAGCCTTGTACATAACATGGCATACATGATTGACCCTATGGCAGAAGCATAAGGTACCCTACTCATGCGGCCCTCTCTCTTTAGGAGTCTTAGGGGACATATCCTTAGAGAGGTAAACTCCATGTCTCATCGATATGAGACCTCTCTTGGAGTTTTTCATGTCAAATCTTTTGATAATGGAATCTATGTATATAGATTGGGACAAGCCTAGCATCCTATTTGATCTATTTCTATAGATCCTGATCCCCAATACATAGGATGCTTCTCCCAAATCCTTCATGGAGAAGTGCTTAGACAGCCAAGCTTTAACTGATGACAACATACCTACATCATTCCCAATGAGTAGTATGTCATCGACATATAGGACCAAGAAGGTGATTGCACTGCCACATATTTTCTTCTACACACTTGGCTCATCTTTGTTCTTAACGAAGTCATAAGACTTGATGGCTTCATCAAATCTTAAATTCCAACTGCGAGATGCTTGCTTCAATCCATAGATGGATCTCAGCAACTTGCATACCTTATCTGGGTGCTCCTTGGATATGAATCCCTCAAGCTGTATCATATACACCTCTTCCTCAAGGTTTCCATTGAGGAAAGCAGTCTTCACATCCATCTGCCAGATCTCATAATCATGGTACGCAACGATAGCACGTAAAATCCTGATGGACTTAGTCATGGCAACTGGTGAGAAGGTCTCGTCATAGTCAACTCCTTGTCTTTGATGATATCCCTTCGCAACCAACCTAGCCCTGTAGGTATCAATCATTCCATCTACTCCAACTTTTCTTTTAAAGATCCACTTGCATTCGATGGGTACTATACCCTCGGGTGGATCTACCAAGTTCCAAACTTGGTTGGAGTACATGGAGTCCATCTCAGATTTCATTGCCTCTTGTCATCTCCAAGAGTCAATACCACTTATTGCCACCTCATAGGTCTTAGGATCATCATCCTCATTATAGTGTGCCTTGTTCCCACCATTAGAGATATGTCCCACATATCTATATGGTTGAACAGGCAAGCATATATCATTGGGCAAGCGTGGCATCATCCTTATGCTTCTCGTAAGCAATGATCTCTCCCTCTTCAACATCATCGGCAGGAAGAGGAGGTACAGGCCGATCAAGAACATAGGCTATCTTCTCAGCAATGAGAACAATTCTCAAGTTCCTGAGCCAGTCACTATAGTTTGGACCAACAAGCCTGTTGGCATCAAGTATGCCGCGTAACGGGTGGTTTGCCATAGAAGTCTACAAGAGAAGATTTGTAATAATTAGATAACATGCAGATATTCATGAATTAAAAATTAAGATATGGTCTTTAATCCTTATATTATAACTCCCACTAATTTTTGATGAATTTGCACAACCCTCATTGTGCAAAGACGGGATATTCCAGCTATATCCTAGTGGGACCAGAATCCCATTAACATTATGGTAGTGGTCTTGTGGCAGCACAACAAACCACCCCATACTTAATGGGTAGGCAACTCTTGCCAATTGCAACTCCTTGCAACTCCTGGTATATTCAGCCTCCAGACCTTTGTGACCTTGTGGCAGCATAACAAATCACAAGATCTGGTTAGGTTAGACCCGTTGTTACGTTATGAGAGTGGGTTCAAGACATGACCCTTGTGGCAGCACAACAAAGCCATGCCGACGCCCATCCCAAAGTTCGGCCTAAGCCTTAGCCTAAGTCTCTGCCCCCCTTGCTGTGAGGGCCTTGTGGCAGCACAACAAACCCACACAGTCTAAGAGCAGCTCACTTAGACAATAACAACGGAAGGCTACGTGGGTCATTCTTAATGCCTCACGTTTACAACCTAATATGAGATCGAGGGGTTTTGATTAAATTGTGATCTCATCAATATAGGTGCTACATACATATAAGAATTTGGAGTATCGTACATACCCTAAATATATATATGTAATAAGTAGCACATCCACATATATCATATATATGCTTTAATACCAATGGATGATCATGGACCTTAAGCTCCTAACAAACATTACCAGAGCCAGTTGGTAATGCACACAATCATGGCGAATAGGAAAACATGGAGCATCCAATGCTCCCACTAGATGTGGAGAATCTCCTGAGGCCCTCACGTCCGGTCTCCTTCTTTGTCTCATCCGCTTCTCATTATTATAAGTAAGTTTGTAATTGGGCACGCAGGCCCACAAATGTACATCAGATAATAATAAGAAACCTTGAACCAATCAAGGGGAGTACAATACAAGTGAGAGATAGAATGTACAACCCAGATTAATAAGAGAGAGAGAATGAGGCACGCAGGCCCCATTAATCACATCACACATGCATAACCATTCACCACAAAGAGCATCATCACATGATTTCTAAGTCCATGATCATCTATCCACACACAAGATACATCACATGCATCTAACCGTAATTATCATATAATTACAGCGAGATATAATAATAATTTCAAAATATAATAATTAATTTTGAAATCGCGCATATTAACATTCAACTAAACAATTTAGTTAAAACAAATAAGTCTAAACAACTTTAGACCACCATCATTCACATTCACTGCATGGGCTTAATGAAAAATTTTCAGTTAATTAACCTCATAAGAATCACATTCTTATAGTAATTAACTGTCATTAATTAGATAACAGGAAATACTTAAAATTATTTGAAAATTCCCATTAACTAATTAACCAAGGGCCAAATAATGAAAATAAAATTAATAAGTTATCAAAACAACTTTAGAACTCATTAAAATAATTTTCAGAATTTTTTTGGCATTTTACAGGATTTTACATGCATTTTAAACTATTTAAAAAGGACAAAACCCCAAGAAAAAGGCCAATCGGGTAAGTGGCTGGGTCCGGATCCGGATCCGGTTTGGACCGGATCCGGCTTGGGAGGGGACCCGCGGGGTCCCTCCTCCTCCGCCCGATATGCAGGGGAGAGAGGGGGGGGGCGGCTAGGGCAAAACCCTAGCCGCCGCTGCGACGCCACGGAGGGGATGCACCCCGTCCCCGGACCGCCGCGCGACCGCCGGAGAACGCCGACCCCAGCACGCAGCCCAGCCACCCTCACCGTCGCCGTGGACGACGCACGCGAGCGAAGAGACGACCGTTCGCCTCCACCGTCGCGGTCGTCGCCGTGACACCGCCGCGGTCGCTCCTTCGGCCACCCCAGGCCACCGCAAGTCGCCGCCCGCCGTGGGATCCACCACTGGCCCTCAAGGGCACCGGCAGAAGACCTTTAACGGCCTCAAAAGGCCTCCTTCCCACGCCACAAACGGCGATCATGGCAACGAACGGATGGTCGATCCGGCCGCTCCAATGGGTCAAACAACGCCCTAAATAGTGCGTTTTCATCCTCTTGATCCGGGGAACGATTCCCTTGCATCAATCGGTCGATGCTCATCCCATGAGCGACCCAATCGGACGGCGAACATCGAGCCCTTTGCATGAACGTGAACGAAGAAAAATAATAGAATAATGCCGATTTTGATCAAACCAACAACCTGGCTCTGATACCACTGTAAGGTTCCGACCAGAATGCGCAGCGATAATCATCGAAACCTTAGATTGCATATCGTTGCCGATTTTTTAAAATCGAACAAGATCGGTAAATCTCACGCGGTGAAGAACGATTCTTTACCTTTGCGGGGTTGGGAGTCTCCCAAAACCTCGAAGACGAACGAGTGGAAGATCCCGGAGTCGCGAGCCGTTCAAGCGTCCAGCCTCTAGACGTATCCACATGAGTAGTAGAAGTAGACGGGATCTCCTCCATGATCTTCACGCGTCGACCCGATCTTAACATCACCATCCACCGTGAAAGGAGAGAGAAGAAGGGGGCGCACCTTGGAGAGAGAGAGGAGAGAGGGCGGCTAGGGTTTCAACCTTGTAGCTTGGCCAGGGTTTCTCCCAACGGCGTATATTTATAGACCTTTGGCGTTTTTCACAAAAACCCAATGATAGTCTATAAAGTCCATCCATCCCGGTCTGTCCGATACTCTATTGTGTGTGACCCTCTAGGCCCAATAGTCAGTTTAGTTTTCCAGCCCATTAAGTAAAGAACTCCTTCTTAACTTAATTAATTCTATCCATTAACTCCTAATGGAATTAGCGGGCTTTCTGATCACGAAAAGCACCAAACAATACTTCGTGATCCCAAATAACATTGGGGATAATCAACCCACTCAAGAACCTTTCCGTCTACAGATTCCACACAGCTATAGATCCTCATTCATCCAATGCGCCACCAGGACTAGGGTATGGTCAAACTGTCAAATCCTATTGAGTCCCGGCTCGACTGAATCCTGTACTCCAAACTGGTTCATTAGAAAAACTCCTTTTCCATAATAAACTCCCGTACCCTGGCCAGGGGATTTCCCGAGTACAGATCCGTAGGGCATTCTCTCTCATATATCATACTGAGAGTGAATGATTCCATGTTGTCAAACTAATTACCTTTGCACGAGTTCCACTGAGTCCGAATAACTAACTATACAGGACCACTTAATTAAAGTCCATAAGTCAGTAATCAAATACTCAACATCCCTTATGCAAGACATCTTTAGTGACTCATGTCTAAGATCCAACTATGCTACTGTGACATAGAATACCTTGATTCGCAGTCAGTATGATTACCATTCAGGGATTCTAGATTGAGTCAGTTCAGTGAACTCATTCGACTAATGAGCACCCACACACGTACTTCAGTGTCTCCACATTGATGACTATGAGAACAATCACACCCATCAAATGAGTAAGTATCATGTGTGCCAGTCTATCCGGATCTTCAATGCCCCTTATTGAAGATCCTATGACTGGGAACATCTAGAACATGTACATCTGGATGACTGATCTTATTATCACAATCTATTATGATCCAGCCATCATCGCACATGTTCAGGGACTTCATCACATTCAAATCATAAACATAAATTAAATGCAATGAATAAAAGCCATTAATATAAATATGAATAAGATATCACAAGAAAAGTTGTCATCACATCTCATGTGATTGGCTTGTAGGCATACATTTCTATCAAATGTGTCGGTCAGTTGTAGATCGACAGAGGTTGGCGGCCCAACCTCTGACCGCCACTTGCCTCCGACGGCCCTATGGGGGTGCGCCAAGGTTCGTTTTCCCTCGATTCTAGCGTAGGTCGGTTCAGCTTGGCGATTTTACGATAAACCGCTATGCTTGTTGTAGCGGCCCTAGTCTTGACTGCTACGGTCCGTTGAATCAGTCAACGGGTGTATGTCGGTTCGGTCTGGCAGTTCTATCTTTGACCACCAGGGTCCTGTAGCAGGCTTCCCTTAGACCGCTATGGTCTATTTGACCGAGTAAACGTTTTAAGTTGGTTGGCCTTGGCGGCCCAACCTTCATGCGTTTCTTTGTTGTAGCGTGCCTTTCTTAGGCCGCTACAGGTCGTTTGACTTAGGTCAATATCTTAGGGCGGTTAGTGTGGCGGCTCATGTTTAGACCGCCTTAGTCCGTGTAGCGCGTCTATATTAGACCGCTATGGTGGTTTGACTAAATAGGTCGGTTCGAGGGTTGACTGGGTGTAGCGGCCATATCTTTGACCGCCACAGTCACCTAGCGGCCCAGTGTAAGACCGCCAGAGTCTTTGCCTCTGTGTGTGTAGTGGCTTCTTCCTCGGCTGCTTGTGTTGCTTAGCGGCCGAGTGATGTACCGCTTGCATCCCAGAGGATAGTTTACCGGTATTTTGGTTTCTGATTGTCATGGCTTGACTTTGTGATTTGCCCGTTGTCCCATGGGTGTCTCCTGACGTCCTATGGGGGCTATGACCATGTATAAGGTAGCCATGAGTGTTTTGTATTGAGTAGTGTTTCTGTACTACTTCTGAGTCGTCGTTAGGTTCTGGTCAACCCGGTGAGACCCAGTGGTTGACAAGTAACCTTACGTGTGTCTTGACTATTCTGGATAGCCCGAGACAATGGTTCTGGACGCCTTGAGATATTGTCCTACCTTGGTCTGCGTGTCTAGATGTGTTGAGAGTCTTGATGCTCCCTCAGGTCTCCGTGTGTCGTTTCCTGCGGATGTATCGTTTCTTCTGGCTTAGGGATTAGGCCGATTGGCGGCTTGTCACCGCCGTTGTGCGACGATCTTGACTCCGAGTCGTGAGACTCAAGGATCGTTGTGTCAGCAGGTTTAGTTGCCCTGTCCCGAGTCTGTTGGCCGTTTGGTATACTGCTTGGTGCTTGTAGTACGTGCGATAATGTTTGCTTGGCCTGTCTGTACTCCAGCACTCGTGTTTCAGAGTCGTTGTGTCAAGTGAGCCTCCACTAGTCGTGGCCTCACGACCTTGAGTGTCGGTCCACCTGGGAGTGGTGGTGGGGAAGTTCCCGAGATACGGTTTTTAAGCTAGTTTCCGTGGGCCCCTGCTTTACGGTAGCGTCCTGTTGGGGGGGAAAACTAGCTAGAGGCCTAGCTCTAGGCAAGAGTCGGTGTGTGCACACGTGGTCAGGGGCGTTTTGGACGAACGCCGACGGGCGTGACCCTGACTAGTCACTCGTTACTGTAGTTCATGTTCTGGTTCTGTGAGTATCTCAGTCTCCGTCGTTCTCGGCGTCCATAGCGAGATACCTATGGCGTAGTGTAATACGTCAGTGGACACGTCTAGCTGTTCTTCTAGTGAGGAGGTGCTTCCGTCACGTGACATGTGACTCTCGCGTTTCTCGTACGACGTGACCTTCCCAGATTAGTCTTTTCTTGGCCTTACCCAAGGTCGGCTCTATGTAGCGTGCACAGTAATCTAGTCGTGTATGCAATAGTGTATGTTGTCTGTCTAGGTCTTTTCTAGGGCTTTTCCCTAGTTTCGTGGGCTTTACCCTTTGGGCTAATGTTCAGCTGATGGATCGGTAACTCCTGACTTTGTGAGATCAGGGTTCGTCCTTCTGTTGCTGTTTGGAGTAGCTTAGGGAGCCGTACTTCTTTCGACAGTCGTGATTTTCAGGTACGGCCTCTTTCTCTTCCCCTTCGCTCTTCCCCTTTCTTTTAGCTGTTCTACTTCTGCTCCTCCAGTTTTGTTTTACAACTTTATAGTTGTAGTTTAGCTTTCCTACTTTACTACTACTACTGTTTTGCTTCCGTGTTACTGCGTTATTTTTTAGTTGGGATCCGCGTGACCCCTACTGGGCCAGTGACCCGAGGCTCACCCCTACTTTTCAGGTGTGGTCGTCTCTACTTCCTCGCGGTTCCTGGTGTGGCGTGCTCGTAGTTGCCAGCGGTACCTGCGTCGGGCTTCCCCCGACCTCAGTGTACGTTTTTCTTTCTGTTGACTGTACTTGTCTTTCCTTTAGACTGGAGTATGGTATAATTATTAATTTATAACTATTAATTAAAAAGTAATTTTATTTCCGTTACTTTATCAAACCTGATTAATGAAATATTATTGCTTACTGTTATATCTGCGACTTCAATGTACTACACGACATTCCTTTTATCCCTTCGGAGCTTTATAGCTCTTGGGAGGCTTCACGGGTTTCAAGCGGTATCGGGTTTTCTCGGTAGTCCTATCGGGTATATCCGGTATCCGGAGTCCGGGTCGTCACACGGCGGCTGCAGTGACGGCCTATTTTTTACAAGAGTTTTCCAACTTGTATTCAACTTAATCGGAAAGTTTATTAATATTAGTGCTCTTTAAGTTATACCATTGATTTTTTTTTGCCGAGACTTTCACAACGAGAATAGTTTTTCTATCCACCTATATTTGTTAGGCATTTTAATGAAGAAATATATTTCATCGGTATATATATATATATATATATATATATATCTGGATGAAGGCAGTGGCCGAAGGAGAAGATTTCTGAGAGTAGCCTCTAAGAGGATTTGAGAATTAAAACTTTATTTTATTATTAAAATGTTAGATAATATTTTTATTAGAGCTACACTATCAATAAGAGTGTCTATTAGGGATTTTTTTTAAAGAAATTTTAGAATTGTTCTATGTGGAGATGACTATAATCGGATGGCAACATAACTCTGCACATTAAATGGTGTGCATGATCCACCCTAACCCCATATATAATCATGTGCAAACTGAAGTGTGGAGGGCTGAGAAAAACCCAAAAGGTTAAAGAATTTTTTAACATATGTACTGTGACGACCCGAGAATCTGGTTACCGGGAAGGCCCGATGACCCGAGACTCGAACCGCCGCCCACGAGCCGGGAGGACTCGGAAGGGCTAAAAAGGAGTGTGGAGGTACAAGGAAATAGGAAATAAGGCAGGACAATTCAATAATTAACAAGAATAAATGAACAACTACAACAGAGTCCAGTCCAATAGAAAGTACAGTCTAAAGCAGTAAAACGTACCACATGCCAAGTGAACACTCGGCCCGACAAGCTGGCAACTAAGAACCTCCACGCAACGCCCTCGAACCTCGAGGAAGAACCGCCGCACCTGAAACGCAGGGGTGAGCCTCCTGTCACTGGCCCAGTAGGGATCCCGCGGAACCCCAACTGAGAACAACGGCGGCACAAAAAGTAGTAACTACGAAAGCAGGAAAGTAACGGTGGCCGGTAAAACCTCGGCTCTACAGCTACTCCTACTGTACCAGAAAACACAACCCAGTCTCCCGTCGGGAGACAACCAAGCCACGCACCCGACCACCCGATTCCACGATCGGGGACCACCAGACACGAACCACCCTAGCCACGCTACTAGGAAAACGCCACGATACCTCCGTAGCGGATGCCTGCCCTCACAAAAAGGGCCCAAGCCAAAACCACACGGTCAGGGAACACGGTCACGACCTCACCGTCGTGAACACAACGCTATCTGGGGAAAGGCCCTCGGTGACGCTCACCGGGAACCCCAGACCTCGACTCCGGGAACACTCCCGAAACCACTCACGAAGTCCCGTCTCGCGGACGGAAACAGAACCCGGTACACGACAACTCACGTCACGTGACAGGAGCACCACCCACTAGAAGAACGACCGGATGCATCCCCTGACGTCTTACACCGCGTCACAAGTGTCTAGCTACCACGTCCCAGGAGGAGACTCAGACACACTCAGTAACTAGTACCACAGAACAAGGACTAGTTGGGGTCGCACCTGTCGGCGCCGTCCGACGCCCCCAACCTCGTGTGCACACTCAGACCATACGCCCTAGGCCTGTCCTCTAGCTGGTAATTCCCCCTAAGCCCGGACTCAGCTGTACGTGGGGGCCCTACGGTAACCAGCCTACTCACCGTCTTTCTCGGGTCAGCCGCTCCACCACTCCTAGGTGGGTCAGCACACGCGTGCCGTAAGAAGGCTACGACTAGTGGACGTGTCACAGAACGTGGACACAGGAAACCACGCACGCACCCATTGCGAGTAACACGGAGTAACAGGTGGCACGACGCCACCAGACTCTAGATGGTCCACTAGACCTACTAAACTCAACGGTCTTTGAGTCACAAGACTCGGGGTCAAGACCGTTGCACACGACAGCACTGAGCCATCAATCTGGCCTAATCCCTAGGTCCAAAACTACAATACAATAACTCACAGGGCAGTTCACCACTGCTGAGACCCATCCCTCCAGGAGGGAACTTAAGAAACCTCCAGCCCCAGGCTGGGAGACTGGACTCACCGTCCGAGGCCACACGCTTGGCCCACCCGGAAGCCACATTCCAGAAAAGTAACGACTTGCGGGGAAACCTCACCGCACTCACACCGATACACGGTGACTCGATCTAGCAACAACCCGGAAGCCCGGAACACCTGGGGTCACCCGGACCCGCCAAGACCATGGGCATGCTTATCGAGGTAACGCGGTACCTCCAGACACCCAAAGACACGGTAACGAAATCCACGGGGTGTCCGGGACACTCACAAGGCCAAAGGTCGACCACTGGGTCACAACCGGGTCGACCGGAGACCAACACAACATAATCGGAACACTAGAAGGTCACCCGGACCCTTAAACTCACGGGCACGAGACAACAAGGGAGATCGTGCTAGGATCACCTAGCGCGATAAGGAAGAACGCGCTAGGGCCTCCTAGCGCGACTAGACAGGTCGCGCTAGAGACCCCTAGCGCGACAAGGAAGAACGCGCTAGGGACCCCTAGCGCGACAAAACAGAACGCGCTAGGACCCCATAGCGCGATCGGAACCGCCAACTGTTCATCTTCCCCGATGAACGCGCCCCATCGGGGCAGCACGACCATCAAGAACGCGCTAGCCGAGACTAGCGCGTTCTCAGTCCGTGCCCGAAAACGGTGGAAACTGCGCGAAAAACCATTCCACGCCCCGTTCACCCTCAGGTGAAGGGGAAACAAAAGGGGAAACCTTCCCCAAGCCCCTAGGCATGCATCTAAACCCCTGGATCACCCAGGAACACGCTAAAACGAGATATCCGGCTCACTCCCCAAAAACATGCATTTTTTCCAAATCGCCCCGTTTAGCCCGCTCGGCTCACCACGGCCTACAAAACTCGCGGGAAATGAAGTACGCGGGTTGAGGGTCCATCTCCCTACCTCCACCGAAGATTCGACGCGTCGTGGATGCCAATCCACGAAGAAACGCCATTTAAACCCTCGCCGGTTCACGATCCCACGAACCGCCTCCACCATCGCGATCCTCGTCCCGTACCCGTCGCTCCACGCCCCACGAGCCACGCCGCCCCACCCTCGCCGCCTCCGTCGGCCGCCCGGAGTGAGAGGGGGAGAGGAGAGAACGTGAGAGAAGAGAGAGGGAGGGAAGAGAGAAATGAGAGGGGAGAGAGAGAAAAGGAGGTTAATATAGAAAATCTGGAAATTCCCCAAAAATACCGAAAAATAGAAAACCACGTTTCCGCGATCCTCGGAACGCACCGATCGCAACGGTACCACTCGCGCCCTGGTGAACTGCCCGGTTCACCCGCAACGAGGTTCCGAAGGAATTACCAAAACACACACCGGGAATCGGAAAACACACGCGGAAAAGCCGCGGAACGCTTCCGGGCCTCCGAAACGACTCCGGATCACGCCGATCCGATCACGAAAGATGTCCGAAACAAAATTCGGATACAACAGAGTCAGACACTCCAAGAAACCAGATCCGGGACCCACGAACAAGGATCCGAAAAAAATCCGGGGCATCACAGCCCTCCCCCCCTTAAAGAAATTCGTCCTCGAAATTCAGGACTAGCACCAAGTCGCAGGGGAAGAACGCCTTAACCAACTGACAACGCTGTCAGGGCCCCAGCACAGAAAAACCTCGATTCTCACAAAACCATGATCATGAGGGATACGGCCAGACCATAATCATGAACGACGCCTCGCTCTGCACACCGCACACACACCGGCCACCAGAGCAGGCATAACACAAGAGCACAAGTCTGGTATCACCTCAGACACAACAGAAACCACTCACAGCATCGCTGCCACCCTCTCGCTCACCGAGGGAACGCAATCCTCGCCACAAGAACCAATCCACCGGTCAACGCCCATGCACGGCGGACCGACCAAACGCCAGCTTCACAACTGCTGATCGATCTCACACCCTGCACCAGGGGCAACAAATCACTGAGCTTCCACCAGTTCACGCCTTAGAAACGGCCACGAAAAGGCCTCGCTTGCACGCCGCTCTCTCCATTCTCGAGCCCCTACAACCAGCATCTTCTGTCTGTAAAAGACCATCCGCTGGTCACCAGACATTCGTCAACGGGAAACCTCCACCGGACAGGCCATCCGCTGACTCACGCACAGACCAACACCACCTCCAATCTCGAACCTCACGCCAACTCTACCCTCTCAGGGGAGCACAACGAAACCACATGACAAGATCTCCCTTCGGTCCTCACGTCACTCGACTCAGACTTACGGGGAATCCTCCCTTACTGGCCGCAGACTGAGGATCAATATCCCACGTCCACGTCTCATCAGAGACCTCCATACACAGGCATCGACCACCGTCCTGTCTCATCGAATCCTATCTCATCAAGACCTCCATCTCAATTAATCCAAGAGGACGCCTGCCAATCCCGACTCCCGCTCTTATCACAGAGCCACGGGACACACAACCTCTTACGATCCCCGGCACACTTCTCCAAAACACGATCTCATCCGTGAACGCAACCTCTAACGCAAAAACAAGGTACTCATGCGGCAACCTCGCCAGCATATTTCCCCAACTCTCCACCTGCCAGTGCCATGAACCATAATATCTCAAGCAACGGCACGGCAACAACACGTCTCATGCCGCCAGAGATAACACACACCGATGAACCAATCCTCCGCTGCTCTACTCGTTCTCAAGAAATCCGCCCGTAGCAACCAACACTACGATCCGCACACTCTGATCCACATACACAGCCACCACAACGCCAATTCGGGATCTACCATCCCTACAACCATCTGCAACCCCGCAGACTCCGATCCTCCGCACCTCGGGAACCACAACACCAACCACAAATCTCAAAAACACCGCCCAGCCGGCACTCGTCCTTCCGGAACAGCGCCAACACCCTTACACATCAGGGAATGGGCAACGCTTCTCACAGGCAACCACCTTGCCAAAACACGGAACACGGCTCGCACGGACTTCATGGCACACCGAGGCCAACCAGTCCGGACACGCAATGCAAGACGATGAACCTTAGCCAAACACGATTCTCTCCAACCAAGGAAAGAACTCAATACACTTCCGACCAACGGAAGGAAAACTCCACACTCAACATGACCTCGAGCCTCGCACATGCTGGGAACATCACCTTCCAGCACCAAGAAAACCATCACTCCCGTCAGGTCAGCTCCTCCGACACACTCAGCAAGTGTCACGTCGGACCATGATCACAACATCCCTCGATGCACCATCGCTGCAATTCCCCGAACGCAGTACCACAGCAACACACCCGCCGACAACCTCTGCCCAACGCAACACGACCAGGGCCACCACTCAAGGGAGAAAGCTCTCGACCTCGATCCCCAGACCCCACGCCGGCACGAAAGCCGCGAACAGCAACCACCCTCACCGCGTCGCACAGCGCACTCAAACTCTCAAGTGAGAAACAAAGCAGAAAACATGCACGAAACCCTATGCCAACTGCTGACTGTACTAGACCTTACAGACTCTGATCACTGTAATATCTTGAATTCCCATGTACGTCCACAACCACGCTCTGATACCAACTGTGACGACCCGAGAATCCGGTTACCGGGAAGGCCCGATGACCCGAGACTCGAACCGCCGCCCACGAGCCGGGAGGACTCGGAAGGGCTAAAAAGGAGTGTGGAGGTACAAGGAAATAGGAAATAAGGTAGGACAATTCAACAATTAACAAGAATAAATGAACAACTACAACAGAGTCCAGTCCAATAGAAAGTACAGTCTAAAACAGTAAAACGTACCACATGCCAAGTGAACACTCGGCCCGACAAGCTGGCAACTAAGAACCTCCACGCAACGCCCTCGAACCTCGAGGAAGAACCGCCGCACCTGAAACGCAGGGGTGAGCCTCCTGTCACTGGCCCAGTAGGGATCCCGCGGAACCCCAACTGAGAACAACGGCAGCACAAAAAGCGGTAACTACGAAAGCAGGAAAGTAACTACGGTGGCCGGTAAAATCTCGGCTCTACAGCTACTCCTACTGTACCAGAAAACACAACCCAGTCTCCCGTCGGGGGACAACCAAGCCACGCACCCGACCACCCGATTCCACGATCGGGGACCACCAGACACGAACCACCCTAGCCACGCTACTAGGAAAATGCCACGATACCTCCGTAGCGAAGGCCTGCCCTCATAAAAAGGGCCCAAGCCAAAATCACACGGTCAGGGAACACGGTCATGACCTCACCGTCGTGAACACAACGCTATCTGGGGAAAGGCCCTCGGTGACGCTCACCGGGAACCCCAGACCTCGACTCCGGGATCACTCCCGAAACCACTCACGAAGTCCCGTCTCGCGGACGGAAATAGAACCCGGTACACGACAACTCACGTCACGTGACAGGAGCACCACCCACTAGAAGAACGACCGGATGCGTCCCCTGACGTCTTACACCGCGTCATAAGTGTCTAGCTACCACGCCCCAGGCGGAGACTCAGACACACTCAGTAACTAGTACCACTGAACAAGGACTAGTTGGGGTCGCACCTGTCGGCGCCGTCCGACGCCCCCAACCTCGTGTGCACACTCAGACCATACACCATAGGCCTGTCCTCTAGTTGGTAATTCCCCCTAAGCCCAGACTCGGCTGTACGTGGGGGCCCTACGGTAACCAGCCTACTCACCATCTTTCTCGGGTCAGCCGCTCCACCACTCCCAGGTGGGTCAGCACACGCGTGCCGTAAGAAGGCTACGACTAGTGGACGTGTCACAGAACGTGGACACAGGAAACCACGCACGCACCCATTGTGAGTAACACGGAGTAACAGGTGGCACGACGCCACCAGACTCTAGATGGTCCACTAGACCTACTAAACTCAACGGTCTTTGAGTCACAAGACTCGGGGTCAAGACCGTTGCACACGACAGCACTGAGCCGTCAATCTGGCCTAATCCCTAGGTCCAAAACCACAATGCAATAACTCACAGGGCAGTTCACCACTGCTGAGACCCATCCCTCCAGGAGGGAACTTAAGAAACCTCCAGCCCCAGGCTGGGAGACTGGACTCACCGTCCGAGGCCACACGCTTGGCCCACCCGGAAGCCACATTCCAGAAAAGCAACGACTTGCGGGGAAACCTCACCGCACTCACACCGATACACGGTGACTCGATCTAGCAACAACCCGGAAGCCCGGAACACCTGGGGTCACCCGAACGCGCCAAGACCATGGGCATGCTTATCGAGGTAACGCGGTACCTCCAGACACCCAAAGACACGGTAACGAAATCCACGGGGTGTCCGGGACACTCACAAGGCCAAAGGTCGACCACTGGGTCACAACCGGGTTGACCGGAGACCAACACAACATAATCGGAACACTAGAAGGTCACCCGGACCCTTAAACTCATGGGCATGAGACAACAAGGCAGATCGAGCTCGGATCACCTAGCGCGATAAGGAAGAACGCGCTAGGGCCTCCTAGCGCGACTAGACAGGTCGCGCTAGAGACCCCTAGCGCGACATGGAAGAACGCGCTAGGGACCCCTAACGCGATAAAACAGAACGCGCTAGGACCCCATAGCGCGATCGGAACCGCCAACTGTTCATCTTCCCCGATGAACGCGCCCCATCGGGGCAGCGCGACCATCAAAAACGCGTTAGCCGAGACTAGCGCGTTCTCAGTCCGCGCCTGAAAACGGTGGAAACCGCGGGAAAAACCATTCCACGCCCCGTTCACCCCCAGGTGAAGGGGAAACAAAAGGGGAAACCTTCCCCAAGCCCCTAGGCATGCATCTAAACCCCTGGATCACCCAGGAACACGCTAAAACGAGAGATCCGGCTCACTCCCCAAAAATATGCATTTTTCCCAAATCGCCCCGTTTAGCCCGCTCGGCTCACCACGGCCTAGAAAACTCGCGGGAAATGAAGTACGCGGGTTGAGGGTCCATCTCCCTACCTCCACCGAAGATTCGACGCGCCGTGGATGCCAATCCACGAAGAAACGTCATTTAAACCCTCGCCGGTTCACGATCCCACGAATCACCTCCACCATCGCGATCCTCGTCCCGTACCCGTCGCTCCACGCCCCACGAGCCACGCCGCCCCGCCCTCGCCGCCTCCGTCGGCCGCCCAGAGTGAGAGGGGGAGAGGAGAGAACGTGAGAGAAGAGAGAGGGAGGGAAGAGAGAAATGGGAGGGGAGAGAGAGAAAAGGAGGTTA
The DNA here is from genome assembly GCA_022559845.1 of Amorphophallus konjac. Taxonomy (NCBI): domain Eukaryota; kingdom Viridiplantae; phylum Streptophyta; class Magnoliopsida; order Alismatales; family Araceae; genus Amorphophallus; species Amorphophallus konjac. The sequence continues at coordinate 253,864,065 of CM040128.1, read as the reverse complement.
ATATAGAAAATCCAAAAATTCCCCAAAAATACTGAAAAATAGAAAACCACGTTTCCGTGATCCTCGGAGCGCACTGATCGCAACGGTACCACTCGCGCCCTGGTGAACGGCCCGATTCACCCGCAACGAGGTTCCGAAGGAATTACCGAAACACACAACGGGAATCGAAAAACACACGCGGAAAATTCACGGAACGCTTCCGATCCTCCGAAACGACTCCGGATCACGCCGATCCGAACACGAAAGATGTCCGAAACAAAATTTTGGACACAACAGAGTCGGACACTCCGAGAAACCAGATCCGGGACCCACGAACAAGGATCCGAAAAAAATCCTGGGCATCACATGTACCCTTATAAACTAATATATTTAAATCCCGCATTTAGATGTTTTACTATAGGTATCCCTGATATATCTAAAATGTTTGAGATTATACCCCTGTGTTTCTCATGCTGTTAACGATGGACGAATATGTTCGTGTGAATATGTTGTAGAAATTGTTAGGCCACCCACCTCATCCTCTCCTTAGTGGTAGCATCAGTGCGGTGAGAGATGCCCCCCTCTCACACCCAAGGTTCTCTGCCACAACCTCCTTTTAGATTTGTCGCCTCTTTCCCTGTCGTGAAGGGGGAGGACAAGGGAAGACAAGCGAGGCTGAGGCCTATGGTAGGTGCCATGGAGGGACAATGTACGCGACAGTTGATGTTCCTCTAGCTCGAAGTCCTAAGCACACCCATGTGGCTCTCATGAGTGGCAACCACGGCACTGCCAAGTTGTGTATCTTCTAACTCCACATCCCTACCACCGATGCTATTTGTGTAGGGGTACACTGCACATGGGTCGACCCTTGCAGACCCGGGGTCCGACCCTTCCATGGCTATAGCCTTCAGCCTGTCTCCCCTTTTGGGCTTCGCATGCACAAGGCTAAGAAAAAAATAAAATTCAGCATGTCTCCCCTTTTGGGCTTCGCATGCAGACCTGAACTCATTTAAATGAGATCATTCACCTCAAAAAAAAGGGACCCTCTGGGCTGTCCTCGCACTAAACAAACGAATCAACCAGATAAATAGACGAATAAAATTATTTTTGAAAATTTAGTGCGTCCACAACAACAGTCAACTTATCACAATAGGTAAATACTCCAAAAAATCTACTTGTGATTTCAATTTTTGTGGATTTTAATTACATTTAAATGTATTTTTAAATCTGATTTTTACAGAAATTTGATGTTGGCCTGACTCAAAAATGTGGATTATTTAGCTTTGATGTTCTTCATTTGAATATTTTTGTAAATTGGATGTTATTTAATTTGATGTATGCATAATGATAAGTGAGATGTTATTTACTTTTATCTTATATAAATACATGGGGTATTCCCTGTGGGCTGAGGTGCGTGGGTGCGACCTAACATTACACCCACCTCAGGAGAGCGTGTTAAACCCGTGTCAATGAACCTTCCTGTTCAAGACTTTGGGATTGATGTGTATGTTCTAATTTTTTTACGAGAATGTAGATATCAACCTCAAAGTCTTGAATTGTCCCGTTGGGACAGTCTGTGAATGTTTGATCGCACTTAGACAGTCATTTACTATATGTGTTTGTATGGTTTGTTGAGAATTTCGGTTGCGTCTCCTCACTCTTCTCTAATATACCTTTATTAATTTTAAATGTTTTCTTAACCACTTACTTGCAAGTGTTTAAGAAAACTTCAAAATTAATAAATATTTTTGGTATATCGGAGAAGTGTGAGGAGATGCTGTTGAAATTTTCAACAAATCGTGCAACACATATAGTAAGTGATTGTGCGATCAAACCTTCATGGATGGGTTAAAAAGTGATAATCTAAATAATAGTCCTCTTCCAACGGTAAATGTTCTACGACGAACGATGTGAGAAAGGGTCGGGTTTATTTTCAGGAGTAATGATTTTAATTATTATTTGTTTATTAATATTACTTGGGTGCAGGTAAAATGTTGACATATCATTTGTGGATGTATTGTAGAATAGTTGACCGGGTGGTGTCGGATGACTTTAAGCATGGAGTTGAGAGTTTCATTGAATTTGCATTGGGGAATCTAAATGAAGCAATAGACCGCGATGGTCACATTCGATGCCCTTGTTCAAGTTGTAGAAACTTGAGGTGGCGTTCACCATGGGATGTGCAACATCATTTGCACACGAAAGGGTTCGTGGATGGTTATACGAATTGGACGTGTCATGGTGAGGAATTCTTGAGGTATGAGCCCGACAATATTGCAGGCACAAGTGGGTACGTGGATATTGTTGTAGATGCTGTTGGTCCTAGTTTTAATGTTCATGAGGAACATGCATACATGGAAGAAGCGCCGAATAAGATAGCCGGAAGATTTTATCAACTACTTAGGAATGCTAATGAGCTGCTGTGGGATGGTTGTGAAAAGCACACTCGGTTGTCTGTAGTGTCACAGTTGTTGAATTTGAAATCTGAATTTCACATCAGTGAGACTTGTTTTGACTGTCTCCTCCTCTTGATCAAGAGTATGTTGCCTCGAGACGAGAAGTTGCTAGAAACTTTTTATCGTGCTAAAAGATGGTCAATGAACAAGGGCTTGGATATGTGAAAATAGATGCATGCCCGAATCACTGTATGTTATATTACAAAGATGATGCAGATAAGATATCATGTTCTATTTGTCACCATGACAGATTCAAACCTAAGAAAGAGGACAATTCAAAGTAAAAAGATATACCTTACAAAGCATTCCGATACTTCCCTCTTGTGCCTATGCTACATCGGCTGTATATGTCCTCAAAGATGGCTAGACATATAACATGGCACACCGAAAGAGTACGCCGTGCCGATGATATAATCAGTCATCCTACCGATGGTGAAGCTTGGACTCACTTCAGTCGTACTCATCTTGCTTTCTCAAATGAGCCACGTAATGTTTGATTGGGTTTATGCAAAGATGGTTTTAATCCATTCAGTGGTTCAGTGGCATGTTATTCTTGTTGGCCAGTGTTCATGACACCGTACAACCTTCTGCCGGACATGTGCATGAAGTGAGAAAATTTATTTTTGTCCTTAATAATTCCTGGTCAAAAAAGTCCCGAAAAAAATTTGGACATATATCTTAGGTCGTTGATTGATGAGCTTAATTTTTTATGGATTGATGGAGTTGTTACTTATGATGCATGTAGGAAGCAAAATTTTATTATGAATGTTGCACTGATGTGGACAATAAGTGACTTCCTTGCATATGGAATGTTATCTGGTTGAAGCACACATGGGAGGTTAGCATGTCCTTACTGTATGGAAGATACCAAATTATTTGTATTGAAATATGATGGGAAAGCATGCTGGTTTGATTGCCATCGACGATTGCTACCAAGTGACCATCCTTTTCGAAGGTAAAAAGACTCGTTTAAAAAAAATACTATTGAAATGGATGAAGCAGACTTGTAACGGGTGTCGGGTCGACATTTGGCAACGTGGGTTCAAAATTTACCAGATGTAGTACAATTATCTGGTAGCACACGCCAACTCGCTAGCTTTGGAAATGATCACAACTGGAACAAGAAAAGTATTTTTTGGGAATTGCCTTATTGGTCAACTCTTCTTGTACGACATAATCTGGATGTCATGCGTACCGAGAAGAATTTTTTTGATGTGTTCAATACGATCATGAATGTTAAAGGCAAAACAAAGGACAATGCCAAAGCGCGTATGGAGTTAAAGATGCTTTGTAAACGTCCAGAACTGGAACTACAAAACGAAAATGAAAAAATTGTGCAGCGTAAAGCAACTCACGTGCTTAATGATACACAGCTCAAGGAAGTGTGCCAGTGATTGAAAAAGTTGAGATTCCCAGATGGATATGCATCCAACATAGCCCGTTATGTGAATGTTAATGAGGGGAAAATATATGGTCTGAAAAGTCACGACTGTCATGTGTTCATGGAGAGGCTAGTGCCCATTGCATTTCGTGATTTGTTGCCAAAGCCTATATGGGGAGCACTGGCCAAGCTGAGTCAATTTTTCAGAATTTTATGTGCATCAGAACTCAAACTTCGGGATGCACAAACTATGGAAAAAATGTGGTCACAACCGTTTGCAAGGTAGAGAAGATATTTCCTCCGGTATTCTTTGATTCGATGGAGCACCTGATCTTCCATTTGCCATACGAGGCTATTGTCAGAGGGCCAGTATAATTTTGATGGATGTATCCATTTGAGAGGTATGTGAGAATTTTTGTTAAGTTACATGTCGTCCATGGTCGGTACATGTCATTGCCATCTAACTTGTTGTTGTAGGTGCTTGCATGAATTAAAAATGAAAGTTTGCAACAAGGCGAAGGTGGAGGGTTCGATTGCTGAGGCATATATTCTTGAAGAAATATCAAACTTCTGTTCCATGTATTTTGAGCCAGAGATTCTAACTCGTCGTACTCGACCTCCACGTAATGATGATGGGGGAGTTGATGATTTTTCCGATCGGCTCTCTATATTTAAGCATCCTGGATGTGCGTTCGCACGTTGCTCGACTCGCACGCTCGAAGATAGAGAGTTGTACGCCGCTGAGATATATATTCTTATGAATTGTATCGAGATTGAACTTTATGTTGAGTAAGTTCTTAAGTCACATTTCTAGCGTCGTCCATAAGTTGTTCATCCTTGTTCTGCAGTTCATTTAAAGTAGTAGTGTATTTATATTGCAGACAATTTGATTCAGAATTAGTACAAAAATGTCTAAATATCTAGGACGTGGAGATTGAAAAAGAACACGAGAAGTTTTTTGCCAAATGGCTGAGATATCGGGTTAGTGTCGATATCTACCAAAATATATGTTTGTATTTACTTATGTTGAGATAATTGTTATTATTTTAACTACTCTAATTTACATATAGGTTGAACAAGGTCTCATTACTGATCAAAGAGTACAAGAGATAAGTTATGGCCCCTCGAATGTTGCATGTGCCTATCCAGGATATATTATGAATGGATACAGATTTCATACGAGGGATTATGGACGAAGTAAGTCTACAATGAACAGCGGCGTATCTATTAAGGGATGTGCATACAATGAAGTGTAATTGGACTACTATGGTATTCTTGAGGAAGCCTTAGAACTTCAGTATTTGGGACGAGACAATCATGTATATCTATTTAAGTGTCATTGGTTTGATCCTAATTCTATTCGACATGACATAACTTATGGGATTATCGATGTCAAACATAGGTCTAAACTTAATACCTATGAACCGTTCATTTTAGCCGCACAAGCTTAGCAAGTGTATTATTCAAGCTATCCATCATCCAAGAATAAAGATTGGTGGACAGTTTGTAGGGTTAAAGCAAAAGTCATTCCCACTTATGAGTTAAATATGAGTGAAAATGTCTCGGATGTTGCCAGTGCAGAATATTTTCAATCAGATGAAGTTGGCGTATGTTGTCGTTCCATGCATATTAATCTGGACGAATCTGATGAGCCACTGTCATTACGTAAGGGAGATGAAGTGGAAGAAGTCGATCAGACAACGCTAAATGTTGATGTTAAAGGGGAGGAGGAATCGGATGAAGAGGAAGAGTTCGAATCTGATGAGGCTACTATGGATGACGAAGTTGATGATGAGTTAGATATATCATCAGAATGAGGGAGGCACATTTTAATAATTTTGTAAGATATTCTTACCTTTTTACATAATTTTTAATAACATTTGTCTAGCACAGGTATAATTATCGATTAATATGTATTAATTATTTTGTTAGTAATAAAGAAATAGTCCGAGGAGGTTGTACTGGGAGTGGGAGGAGACAGGACAGTGACAGGGGCTCTACTCCCTTCTCTTTGGCGTCTTCTTCGGGCACAGGTATATCTATTCAAATATTTAGCTATATAAATGTTTTAATTATTTTCTAGTTTGAAAGCAAATTTTTATAGGTCCAAGTGTCGACTCACGACTACTTGTACAGACGCCACCCCCACCACCTCATGTTGTAGGTACGTATATTTTAATTTTTAGCAAAATATCTATTTTACTTATGAAAATTAATTCCTACAGGTCCTAGTGCTTTCCCAATTATATATATTTTAATTCTCAGTAAAATATCTGTTTTACTTCTGAAAATTAATTCTTACAGGTCCCAGTGCCCTACGACCACTTGTACAGACACCATCCCCACCACCTCCCGCTGTAGGTATGTATATTTTAATTTTCAACAAAATATTCGTTTTACTTATTAAAATTAATTCTTACAGGTCCCAATGCTTTCCCAATTATGTATATTTTAATTTTCAGTAAAATATCCGTTTTACTTGTGAAAATTAATTCTTACAGGTCCCAGCGCCCTACGACCACTTGTACAGACGCCACCCCCACCACATTCCGCTGCAGATATGTATATTTTAATTTTCAGCAAAATATTCATTTTACTTATTAAAATTAATTCTTACAGGTCCTAGTGCTTTCCCAATTATGTATATTTTAATTTTCAGTAAAATATCTATTTTACTTATGAAAATTAATTCTTACAGGTCCTAGTGTCCTACGACCACTTGTACAGACGCCACCCCCACCACCTCCCGCTGTAGGTATGTATATTTTAATTTTCAGCAAAATATTCGTTTTACTTATGAAAATTAATTCTTACAGGTCCCCGTGCTTTCCCAATTATGTATATTTTAATTTTCAGTAAAATATATGTTTTACTTATGAAAATTAATTCTTACAGGTCCTAGTGCCCTACGACCACTTGTACAAACGCCACCTCTACCACCTCCCGCTGTAGGTATGTGTATTTTAATTTTCAGTAAAATATTACTTATGAAAATTAATTCTTATAGGTCCCAATGCTTTCCCAATTCTGTATATTTTAATTTTTAGCAAAATATCCATTTTACTTATGAAAATTAATTCGTATAGGTCCCAATGCCCTACGACCACTTGTACAGATGCCACCCCCACCACCTCCCGCTGCAGGTATGTATATTTTAATTTTTAAAAAATATTCATTTTACTTATGAAAATTAATTCTTACAGGTCCCAGTGCTTTCCCAATTCTGTATATTTTAATTTTTAGCAAAATATCCATTTTACTTATGAAAATTAATTCTTACAGGTCCTAGTGCCCTACGACCACTTGTACAGATGCCACCCCTACCACCTCCCGCTGCAGGTATGTATATTTTAATTTTTAGTAAAATATCCATTTTACTTATGAAAATTAATTCTTACAGGTCACACCCCCACCACTCAGCCACTTGACGATGCCGGCAGTCGTCACGAGGGAGGCACGGCCCATGATGGACGTCGCCCGTACTAGATCTCCGGGTAAATTTATAAGGTTATTACATTCATTATTTAGCCTTCAACTGTCTAATGTGAATATTTTGACATTTACAATTCCAGTTCTAAATTTGAACCTTCCGATGCTGGTCGTCATTCTATGGATCTAGTAATGGCACATGTGCCCGAGCCAATATTGTCTTTCAAAGAATTTTTGATAGGCGTCCGCGATTCATTGTTCGACATGTTCTTAGTAAGTAATTACGCCATTTAATTCAAGTATTTTCCAAACTCAATTCACAATAGTATACTAACCGTGAAATTTATTTTATTTACAACAGACTTATTGATTCACGAGTGGACATGACACGGCACGCTGTTGTTCTGCCTGGGAGTCTCATGTACAGACAAATTATCGAAAGAAAGTACATGCGGCTCATAAAATGGCTAAAAAAAGGCTCGTGGGAGTGAAGACCGACAGCTGTGGAAGGAGCACCGCCCTCTATGGATGAGGAAGGAGGATTGGGACATAGCATGCGACAAATTTACCTCGCCCGAGTGGATAGAAACGTCCCGAAAAGCCAAAGCAAACAAGGCGTCACAACTGGGCGCAAATGTGCATACAGGTTGGCCCGTCTCTTTTGCGGCTCATAAACAAAAAATAGTAAGTAATGTTTCAATTTATTCTCTTACATTTTATTAATATATATGACATTTTTTACTATGAATTGTATAACATGCTGTGGAGCTTAATCGAGCTCCATCGTTCCTTGAGGTGTTCGACAGAACACACAAAAAGAAGGGGACAAATCAATTTGTGAGTGAGAGAGCTCAGTCAATAGCGGTAAGTTTATCTACATATGCAACTTCTACCATTCATTTAAATCGGATTGATTCATATGAAATTGACTAGTTATTTTATTGAATTTGTAGGAAATATATAGCAGAGCTGTGACAGAGAAGTACGGGGGAGACGTGCAGCAGCCGGAGTTTGATCCGGCGGAATGGGTGGCAATAGCTGGCCTACCGAAGAAAGGCCGACTATACAGTTTTGGGGAGAGCCTGGACTCTAATGCGGTGATATCATCGTGTGTGAGTTCAGGCTCTGCCCAAACCAGTAGAAGTGCCTTCAATATACCTTCACCTGGTCCCAGTACTTCTGCGAGCGACGTCAGAGACATCGTCAGATCGGAGATCTCTAATTTGCAACGACAGATCCGAGAGGAGATGTCTAGCCAGCAGGCAACCATGTTGCAGGCAATCACTGGCCTCCTATCCCAGGCGGGAATTCTCCCTCCTTGATCCACCACCATGGCACAGACCCATCATGTGAGTGTTTATTATGTTTTTATTTTGGCAGAATTACTCAATTAGAAAAATAACTAATTCAAAAACTAAGTTAGTTTTAAAAAGTAACTTAGTTATTGGGCTGATCGGCGTGGTTCGGGGTTCGGGGGTCCAAAATGTAAAATATTGGCCTGATCAGGCCAATAGTATATTCTAACATGACCTGGGAGGTAGACTTGAGTTGTGAGAGTTGACGGATTCCAAATCGGATATCCGATGTGAGCCCGACTCTCAAATAACTAAGTTAGCATTCAAAACTAACTTAGTTTAGAAGAATTTAGATAATTAGGGGTTCGAGGGTCCAAAATGTAAAATATTGGGCTGATCAACGTGCCGATCGTTCCAACAGGACTTGGGAGGTAGACGTGACTTGTGAGAGCTGACGGAATCCAAATCGGATATCTAGTTTGAACCCGATGCTCAAATAACTAAGTTAGTTTTCAAAAGTAACTTAGTTTAAAAGAATTCAGAAAATTCGGAGTTCGAGGGTCTAAAATGTAAAATATTGGCCTGATCGGCGTGCCGGTCATTCCAACACGACCTGGGAGGTAGACGTGAGTTGTGAGAGCTGACGGATTCTAAATCAGATATCCGGTTTGAGCCCGATGCTAAAATAACTCAATTCAAAACTAAGTGTGTTTTCAAAACTAACTTAGTTTAGAGGAATTCAGAAAATTTGGGGTTCGACGGTCCAAAATGTAAAATATTGATTTGATCGGCGTGGCGATCATTCCAACATGACCTAGGAGGTAGACGTGAGTTGTAAGAGCTGACTGATTCCAAATCGGATATCCGATGTAAGCCTGACTCTCAAATAACTAAGTTAGTTTTCAAAACTAACTTAGTTTAGAAGAATTCAGATAATTTGGGGTTCGGGGGTTCAAAATGTAAAATATTAGGTTGATCGGCGTGTTGATCGTTCCAACAGGACTTCGGAGGTAGACGTGACTTATGAGAGTTGACGGAATCTAAATCGGATATCCGGTTTGAACCCGACGCTCAAATAACTATGTTAGTTTTCAAAAGTAACTTAGTTTAGAAGAATTCAGAAAATTCGTGGTTCGGGGATCCAAAATGTAAAATATTGGCCTGATCAGGCCAGTAGCTTGTTCTAACACGACTTGGCAGGTAGACGTGAGTTGTGAGAGTTGACGGATTTCAAATCGGATATCCAATGTGAGCCCGACTCTTAAATAACTAAGTTAGTATAGAAGAGTTCAGATACTTAGGGGTTCGGAGGTCCAAAATATAAAATATTGGCCTGATCAGGCCAGTAGTTTGTTCTAACATTGTTGGGTTCGATGCAGTATTCAGAGGGGGGGTGAATGAATATAACCCTTTAAAAAACTTTCACCCAATTTAAAACTAGAATACTAACAAGACTTTCACTCAATATAAAATTTCGCCCAAACTAGAACTATGATGCTAACTAGACAGATTTACCAAATCTGAAAGCTAATCAACTATTCAGTTCTACCAGTTAGCAAACACATGGAGTGCCCCTATGCATTCATCTAGCGGAAGCACAAATGAACAAATCAAACCACAATGCACAAGGGGTTTTTAGGTGGTTCGGTCCTCCAGACCTACATCCACCCCACACTCAAACCGAGTGTGGCTTCCACTAGCTCACGCTAGAAACAGCAGACTCAGTCTGCAACAAACGCTGCCAAACAGCTTGACCAGGGGAACAACCTCCCCTCTTCCTCCCAACCGGAGGGAACCACTAGTGACACCAGTCACTAGCAAACCAGAGACACAAGGTCTCTCTTCCTCCAGACCTGGAGGGAACCCCTGGACTTGAATCCACAAGCCCAGAACCGGAGACAAGTCTCCCTTCCTCCAAACCGGAGGGAATCAACAAGTAGCACCCAGCTACTTGCAACCGGAGATAGCAATCTCCCTTCTCCTGAACAAACAGGAGGAACCCACAAGTGACTCCAGCCACTTGGAAACCAGAGACACACGGTCTCTCTTCCTCCACACACGGAGGGAACCACCGGGCTTGCTACTCACAAGCCCAGAGCCAGAGGAACAAGCCTCCCTTCCTCCAACCCGGAGGGGAATCTAGAGACCCAAGTCTCTCTTCCTCTGAACCCCAGAGGGAAGCACAATCGGAGATAAATCTCCCTTCCTCCAACCCGGAGGGAAACAACCGATGACACCCTGTCAAAGGCAACCAGAGACGCAAGTCTCTCTTCCTCCACACGGGAGGGTACCAACCACAAGTAGCACCCAGCTACTTGCAAACCGAAGACACAAAGTCTCCCTTCTCCTGAACCCACAGGAGGAACCCCGACCTCTCTACAGAGGATCGGAAATACAGTAAATGGATAAAAACAAAACGAAACCAGCAACAGAAGGCTGAAAAGATAAAAACAAATGTGGCTCTCGCAGGAGCTGGCTGGCCTGGATTTGATCCACGGTTCAGCAAGAACAGATCTTCTGTTGAAGCTTCTATCACTCTATCTCTCTCTTCTTCTCTATTCTTCTTCCTCTTCTTCTCTTCACACTCTGCTATCTCGATCTCTTACTCAATCTCTCTTTCTTTCTCTTTCTCACTATCTTTCTCTTCTTCTTTTCTTTTTCTTCTTCTCTGTATGGATCGTGGCTCTCTGTATAGAGTTTTCTTCTCGCCAACTCGATCACCCTCCATCTGTGGACGAAGGCTCCTATATATAGCAGCAGCAGTAGGTGGATAGGGCACAAAACGCGTGTGCCTCCCACGTTTCCTGCCCTAATATTTCGGACCACGTGGAGGCTCCTCTGCATCTTGGATCACGTGCCAGATGCAGCCTTGTATCACGTACTGCTTCACGATTAGAGCACCTGTAAAACAGAGTATCGGATAAGTAATCAATTTAAGGAACACCTCTGTATAGATTATCAGAAGAACAGTACTTTAGAAGAAACTTGAACGAGGTTAAAACGAAACAACACGAAGTGACAAATAGCAACGACACGGAGACAACGCGAGGACACAATAGGGAAAATGACACGAAGTCAGTAAGGACTCGATGTACAACAGTAAGTAACACGAAGTAAGACCACACAGACATAAACGATAACACGAGAACAACACGGGGTGACAGCAGAAACCGACACGAAGTGTTTGCAAACAAAGTAAGACACAAGGTCTACGTAAAGCAACATGAAGTGTGGTTAAAGCGAGAACGACACGAAGTGAAGTTATAAAACAACACGAGGTAAAAAGAAGAACGACACGAGATACATGGAGACAAAACAGAAACCAACACGAAGTGTGGTTTCAACACAAGAAAGACACAAGGTCTAGGAAGAACAAAAACGACACGAAGATAAAAACAACACTTAAGACGAAGTTGACACGGAGTGAAAACGACACGAAGTCTGGGAGACACGACACAAAGTCACAAGAACGACAGTAACCAACACGAAGTGTGGTTACGAAACATGAACGACACGAAGTGTGGAAACATGACACGAAAACGACACGTAGACATGGAGACAACAGTAACCGACACGAGGTGAGGTTACTAAAGCGACAATGACACGTGGTGTGGAAAACACGACACGAAGTCGAAATTGAAATCGACACGGGGTGAAGACAACATGAAGACGAAATACAAAGAGACGACACGAAGTGAAGTTGACACGAAGTGAAAACAACACTAAGTGAAAAACAATAATCGACACGCGGTGAAAACAACACGACGACAGTGAGAACAGCACGAGGTGAAATGACACGGGGTGTAGAAAACCAAGAATCGACACGAAGTGTGGTCAAGGCGAGAAAGACACTAAGTCAAAAACGAAAGACCAACACTCAGACAGAAACATAAAAACAACACGGAGACGTAGACACTAAAACAACACGAAGATGAAGACAAGGGAAACGACACGAAGTCTAACCTCATACAAGCTTTCCTGTCACGCATGGAAATCAACACGAAGTGTTGTATGCTCATACAACACGAGATCTTTTTGTGTTAGTGAGGGGAAACAACACGAAAACTCAAGTACAGAAACAGCACGAAGATGATGTACAATCTGATGTACAGACATGAAGAACAGTCCAAGATATAGACTTGCACGAGTAAGCTACAGTGCCAAAGTATAGACTTCACGCTGTACAGACTACATGACCAGTGCATGATTGTACTTGACAATGTAAACACTTAGCCTATGCAGACCAATGTACAGACTTTGGCGAAGCAAAAGGCTGTATAGACTTGGAGACCCAAAGCCATTGTATAGACTTTGTCTAAGACAAGGCATGAGCTGACGTTGTATATACTTAGCCAATGCAAACCAGTCCGATGTATAGACTTTAAGGAAATGCATGCTACAGTGCAATGTCTAGACTTGCGATGTGTTCGCCAAATGCACACTACAGTCCAATGTATGGACTTGGACGAATGATGCATGTGCAGTGAATAGACTTAGGGCATAAACCCCACGATGCACTGTATAGACTATGCACATAACATAAGTCTAACATAAACAATATATCAGTTGTACCAGTCACAGTCATGATGCAATCATCAAGGCACAATGTCATGAAAACACTATATCATTGCTATCATCAAAATACAATATCAATCATCAAAACCACAGCAATGAATGCTTTATGCATCAGTTTAACATGTAACAAGACTGAACATCAAATATGTTAATCTAAACTGAGCAGCAAGATGACTGAACCTTTGATTAACTCACATCAACAACCAATCATCAAAGCCATCATTAAAACCATCATCAAAACCAAAACCACATGCATGGGCACAACAATCTCCCCCTTTTTGATGATGGCAACACTTTCAATACATTGAGTCATTCTGATGATGTGAGGCATTCTGAGGTAATCTGAAGACTCAAATTATTCTCCCCCTTTGACTTCATCAAAAAGAAAAATAATTTGAGAAATTATAGCATGTATAAAAGTTCAGTCAATTTCTCCCCCTAAATAAAAGCTCCCCCTTTGAGAAGGAATATGAACAGATAACACAGGTAGAAAAGATAGGAGGATCACTTGATAACAGCTGAATCATAGGTTCAGAAAGGAAGCATGATTATAACCAACTGTTTAGAGTATAAGAATCACCACTCATACAATTTTCAAAAATTCAGGTTTAATCAGTGATAAATCTAGAGTAAAACACCTGACCCCTGAGAAAGAGTTTTAGATTCCATTTATAGCAATGAATCTAGGGCACATGGTATTAATAGATAAGTCTGAAATAATACCCTTTTGTGTTTAAACAAGGAAATTCAAGAGAGGCAACTTGAATATGTATTGATAAAAATAATTTTCACTCATTGACTTTTGATTTTTCGAAGGGTTACAGCAGTTTGATTTTCATTTTTTTTTTCAATTTCTGAAACTGAACTAAGTGAATAGACCTATGGCATTTATGCTGTTGACATTAGGTGTACACCTTGATAAGAGGCAGGTACCCCCAGTTACTAGGCATAAACTATATGATCTACTTCAGATCAAGACCCACGAGGAATAGTCTTCACTTTTGACATTAAGGGTACACCTTGATTAGAGGCCAGTACCCTCAGTTACTTGGTGAGGACTCCCCTTATAGATTTGACCCTATGAACAGAGATAGTCTAAGGCACTTCATGACATGTGAGATCTCCTGTCTTTTTGGAGGAGTTCACAGTTTCTCAGTGCAATCAGCCATTGCTTCTGTCACTATGTTCTGTTCTTAACATTAATGATCTTGTTTACTGCTGCCCTTAATTCTTTTAGAGTGATTGATTGAAAAACATTACACACTCTTGTTCACCTGTTCTAAACATTTCCAGATTAACACATTTAGGCATTAAAAAAAACTTTTTCTATTTTAGCCATGAGACAAAGATTAAGAGCTATAAAAGTTTTCTTTTATCTCAATTTCTGAAGTGCAGACACTTAACTCTCCAATTTATAAAGGTTAAACCTTTAGTTCTTTTCAATTTGTAAGAGTGATTCTTATAAGTGAACAATTGCAATAATCATCATTCAATGTACTAAACCAGATGCAAAGCTGTTGTTTAGTGAAAATGATGGGGAAAGGATAGCAATTGGCAATATGGTCCAATGACATCTGATGTCAAAGATATGAATCATTTGAATGAGAATACTGAGAAGTGAAAAGGATTCAATGAATTGAATAGAACTCTCAGCTCCCCCTGACATCATGATGCAAGAGATATGCTATGCAATAGACTGTCTACATGCAGACAAGACCCATGGTACTAGGCGGAGGACCTGGTCTCAAAGACCATCTCACACATGGTAGGAACCTCCGGGCAGATTTCCCTGCCTTTTAGTAACATACCATTTGATATACCAGGGTTAACAAGGACGATGCAACATAAAGCAGTCCTTCATGCATTGAACAACTTCAATGACAGTCATGCTAATGATGTATGCAGACATAAGACACATGCATAGACTGTGTACACTAAATGAACCATTCACACATAGTCCAGGTATGCATTCAAATACAAGCATGCAATGCATTGACACAAAGCATATGTAGTGCATCAACTGAATATGCTTAGCGAAGCATTCAATTTCAGTTCAACATATAGTAAGAGAAGAGCATCAAGTATATGCAGAAATGAATTCAATAGCTGAGTCTGGAATACAGACTGATCAGCTAGACATGGAGAGATCATCAACAATCAATCAAGCAAATCAACATGAAGCACACATTTTTCATGCTCACAGTTTCAGATAATGGAATTTAAAACACATTTCAGAACTGACCTGAAAAGTTCAATCATGGGGTTTTCATTCTTGAGCGCCTTGGTTAACCCCCTTTTATTTCTCCCTCCAAGGCACACCTGCAAGATATTTGATCATCTTGATCCTGCAGGGACCCAAGTAGCTTTGGGTCCTGCGTTAGCCCTAACAGGTTTTCTAAACATTTTCATAGCAACATTATCATCAAATTTCATCAGTGAACAGTCATCCATAGAATGTCCAAATTTTCCACAGTATCTACATGAACTGGCTGGTTTTTGGTTCTTATGATACATGTTAACAGCAGGGTGATGTTTATAAGCATGTTCATAAGATTTTCTGTTATATGCATGAACAGTTTGATGCTTGTTCTTAACCATCCAACATTCAGCAGATTTATGGCCTGGCTTCCCACAGTTATAGCATGAAATTTTCACAAAAGGTTTTGCAGGGAATTTGACAAAATGGGGTTTAGCATAGTTCTTTTGAACATACCAACAGTCCTTGACTGTATGCCCATTTTTCCCACAGTGGGAGCATGCAAAAGAATTTCTTCTATGAAAACCATTTTTACCCCAAGTAGATCTAAACCAGCACTCAACAGCCTTGTGCCCAGGCTTATTACAGTTGAAGCACACGATGTGCTGACTAGAATTGTGTTTAGATCCATATGGATCATAAAAGTGCATGGAAGACTTGGCATGTAGTTTATTGTCTTCTTTCATGATAAAACATTCATTCATGAGATGACCATGCTTCCCACAATAATAACATGAGGCATCAGGCTTCCTAGCAACATGGTTTCTATCAAAAGAATTTCTAGAATGTAAAGTTCCACTAGCATGCTCATCCTTTAACATCAATCCACAGTCCTCCATTATGTGACCTCCTTTCCCACAATAATAACATGACCCCTTTGTAATATGAGTGTATGTGAGATCATGTGCATTGTGTGTAGCCCTTTTTATAGCAACAGGAGTGCCTTTTTCCTTTTTCTGTGAGTTTTCACCCTTTTTCTGTTTTGGAGTTTGTTCCACAGTTTTGGGTTTCACAGTTGATTTTTGTGCAGTGAATTTGAAGACAGAAGGAGCAGAGGTTATGTTCTGATTGGTGGCTTTGACAAAAACCGTAGATGTTTCATTCCCATTACTCCTTTTATTTGTCGGACTATAGCCCAGTCCCTTTCTCTCAAAGTTATCACTCTTTCCAAGAAGCTTATTCAGATTGTCCTTACCTTTGACAAATTTTGATAGAGAATTTTTCACGTCTTTAATTTCAAAATTCAAATCAGCAATTTTAGCTTCATATTTGGACAGATCTGTTTCACAGGAAATGACTTGTTGATGCAAGGCATCATTCAGACTCTTGAGTTTTTCAACTTCCTGTTTTAATTCTATTTCCTTGTCAGTTTTAGATAAGGACTTGTAAAGATCATCAACTTCTTGTTGAAGGGATGTGATAGTAAGCTCATATCCAGCTATTTTCTGTTCACTGCAACTGACATTTCCATTTAACATTAAGTTGATGGTTTTTAGACTCTCAATTTCTTGTTCAGCATTCATCAACCTATCAGAATTATCCACACTCACACACTTGCCTTTTTCCATTGTCATTAGCCTATTTGTCAGCTGGGTGTTTAGATGTTTCAACTCATTGATTTCCTCTTTCAGTTTACTGTTCTGCTCTAGGAGATCAGCATCAAGCACCCATTCATCTGAGAGAGACTGACATTCATGAAACATTTCCTGTTGTTTTTCAGATTGAAATTTGTCAAGATTTTTCTGAATCTCTGAATTTGTTACTCTATCAGCCTCTAGTTTTTCAGAAATCAATCTATTTTCTTTTTCAAGATTTATTGATTTGAGTTCAAATTCCTTGAGCTGATTATTGAGTATTTCATTTGCAGATTTCATTTTTTCCAATTCAGAGTTGACACATTCTAATTCTCTCACCAATTTTTCATTTTGAACAATATCATTGTTGTGAGCCTGATCAACTAAGCTAAGCCTTTCCTTTAGTTCAGTAATTTCACACACAAACTCTTGACGCTCCTTTTTGTGTAGAGCAACTTGTTTCATAAGAGATTGTTTTTCAGATTTGAAATGATCTAAGTCTGAACTAACAGAATCACACTCTGTTATTTGTCTTCTGAATATTTCATTTTCAGTTTTCAGAGTTTCAAGTTTTTCACCTCCTAGATTTTCCAGCTTCTTTTTCAGACTTTTATATTTCTTCCCTAGTTTCTTACGGGATCTTAACAGATTTGCATAGGCATCTTCCCAATCGTCTAATGAAAAATTCTCGAAAGGGTTTACCTCCTCATCATCACGTTCTTCGGATTCATCTTGATCACTACCATGGTTGCTCTCGTCAGCCATCAGACCGTTGTCGACATTTCCCTTCTGAGCAAGCTTCAGCTCATCCATAATGTCCTTGGCAGACCTGCAATCATGAATACAAGACCATAAGGCTCTGTCAATAGCAGCTCTCATCAGGTTAAAGGCCTTCTGATTTTCTTCATATTTTGACTTGTGACTTTTAGTCCATTTGGACTTTTCCTTTGGCAATCTGTGGGGACCTTGTGAAATTAACTTCCACAGATCCGGATTAATCATTTTCACATAATTGTGAAGACTGCTAATCCATGAGTTAAAATCAGAGCCATTGAAAACCGGTGGAGAGCCCATTGAGTAAATCCGCAAACAGACTAATGCAGCAAAGGGTAGAAACAGATAAGCACAAGGGACACCAGGATCCTCTGCAGATCGTTGGATCTGAACAATCAGAGAACCGCTCTGATACCAATTGTTGGGTTCGATGCAGTATTCAGAGGGGGGGTGAATGAATATAACCCTTTAAAAAACTTTCACCCAATTTAAAACTAGAATACTAACAAGACTTTCACTCAATATAAAATTTCGCCCAAACTAGAACTATGATGCTAACTAGACAGATTTACCAAATCTGAAAGCTAATCAACTATTCAGTTCTACCAGTTAGCAAACACATGGAGTGCCCCTATGCATTCATCTAGCGGAAGCACAAATGAACAAATCAAACCACAATGCACAAGGGGTTTTTAGGTGGTTCGGTCCTCCAGACCTACATCCACCCCACACTCAAACCGAGTGTGGCTTCCACTAGCTCACGCTAGAAACAGCAGACTCAGTCTGCAACAAACGCTGCCAAACAGCTTGACCAGGGGAACAACCTCCCCTCTTCCTCCCAACCGGAGGGAACCACTAGTGACACCAGTCACTAGCAAACCAGAGACACAAGGTCTCTCTTCCTCCAGACCTGGAGGGAACCCCTGGACTTGAATCCACAAGCCCAGAACCGGAGACAAGTCTCCCTTCCTCCAAACCGGAGGGAATCAACAAGTAGCACCCAGCTACTTGCAACCGGAGATAGCAATCTCCCTTCTCCTGAACAAACAGGAGGAACCCACAAGTGACTCCAGCCACTTGGAAACCAGAGACACACGGTCTCTCTTCCTCCACACACGGAGGGAACCACCGGGCTTGCTACTCACAAGCCCAGAGCCAGAGGAACAAGCCTCCCTTCCTCCAACCCGGAGGGGAACCTAGAGACCCAAGTCTCTCTTCCTCTGAACCCCAGAGGGAAGCACAATCGGAGATAAATCTCCCTTCCTCCAACCCGGAGGGAAACAACCGATGACACCCTGTCAAAGGCAACCAGAGACGCAAGTCTCTCTTCCTCCACACGGGAGGGTACCAACCACAAGTAGCACCCAGCTACTTGCAAACCGAAGACACAAAGTCTCCCTTCTCCTGAACCCACAGGAGGAACCCCGACCTCTCTACAGAGGATCGGAATACAGTAAATGGATAAAAACAAAAACGAAACCAGCAACAGAAGGCTGAAAAGATAAAAACAAATGTGGCTCTCGCAGGAGCTGGCTGGCCTGGATTTGATCCACGGTTCAGCAAGAACAGATCTTCTGTTGAAGCTTCTATCACTCTATCTCTCTCTTCTTCTCTATTCTTCTTCCTCTTCTTCTCTTCACACTCTGCTATCTCGATCTCTTACTCAATCTCTCTTTCTTTCTCTTTCTCACTATCTTTCTCTTCTTCTTTTCTTTTTCTTCTTCTCTGTCTGGATCGTGGCTCTCTGTATAGAGTTTTCTTCTCGCCAACTCGATCACCCTCCATCTGTGGACGAAGGCTCCTATATATAGCAGCAGCAGTAGGTGGATAGGGCACAAAACGCGTGTGCCTCCCACGTTTCCTGCCCTAATATTTCGGACCACGTGGAGGCTCCTCTGCATCTTGGATCACGTGCCAGATGCAGCCTTGTATCACGTACTGCTTCACGATTAGAGCACCTGTAAAACAGAGTATCGGATAAGTAATCAATTTAAGGAACACCTCTGTATAGATTATCAGAAGAACAGTACTTTAGAAGAAACTTGAACGAGGTTAAAACGAAACAACACGAAGTAACAAATAGCAACGACACGGAGACAACCGAAGACACAATAGGGAAAACGACACGAAGTCAGTAAAGACTCGATGTAC
Source organism: Amorphophallus konjac (assembly GCA_022559845.1). Taxonomy (NCBI): domain Eukaryota; kingdom Viridiplantae; phylum Streptophyta; class Magnoliopsida; order Alismatales; family Araceae; genus Amorphophallus; species Amorphophallus konjac. Next base: position 253,844,194 of record CM040128.1, on the reverse strand, counting down.
AACAGTAAGTAACACGAAGTAAAACACACAGACATAAACGATAACACGAGATGCAACTAGAGGACAGAGAGAAGCGACACGAGGTTCACACAGAAAACGACACGAGGTATACTGTGACAGAACAGACACAATGAAGAGAGTGACACAAGGTGGTGGCACAGAAAGCAACACGAGGTGCTGCAATGTTCTGCACGCAGTGGAACAAAGACGACACGGAGTAAAAAACGACACGAAGACGAAAACAACACTTAAGACGAAGTTGACACGGAGTGAAAACGACACGAAGTCTGGGAGACACGACACAAAGTCACAAGAACGACAGTAACCAACACGAAGTGTGGTTACGAAACATGAACGACACGAAGTGTGGAAACATGACACGAAAACGACACGTAGACATGGAGACAACAGTAACCGACACGAGGTGAGGTTACTAAAGCGACAATGACACGTGGTGTGGAAAACACGACACGAAGTCGAAATTGAAATCGACACGGGGTGAAGACAACATGAAGACGAAATACAAAGAGACGACACGAAGTGAAGTTGACACGAAGTGAAAACAACACTAAGTGAAAAACAATAATCGACACGCGGTGAAAACAACACGACGACAGTGAGAACAGCACGAGGTGAAATGACACGGGGTGTAGAAAACCAAGAATCGACACGAAGTGTGGTCAAGGCGAGAAAGACACTAAGTCAAAAACGAAAGACCAACACTCAGACAGAAACATAAAAACAACACGGAGACGTAGACACTAAAACAACACGAAGATGAAGACAAGGGAAACGACACGAAGTCTAACCTCATACAAGCTTTCCTGTCACGCATGGAAATCAACACGAAGTGTTGTATGCTCATACAACACGAGATCTTTTTGTGTTAGTGAGGGGAAACAACACGAAAACTCAAGTACAGAAACAGCACGAAGATGATGTACAATCTGATGTACAGACATGAAGAACAGTCCAAGATATAGACTTGCACGAGTAAGCTACAGTGCCAAAGTATAGACTTCACGCTGTACAGACTACATGACCAGTGCATGATTGTACTTGACAATGTAAACACTTAGCCTATGCAGACCAATGTACAGACTTTGGCGAAGCAAAAGGCTGTATAGACTTGGAGACCCAAAGCCATTGTATAGACTTTGTCTAAGACAAGGCATGAGCTGACGTTGTATATACTTAGCCAATGCAAACCAGTCCGATGTATAGACTTTAAGGAAATGCATGCTACAGTGCAATGTCTAGACTTGCGATGTGTTCGCCAAATGCACACTACAGTCCAATGTATGGACTTGGACGAATGATGCATGTGCAGTGAATAGACTTAGGGCATAAACCCCACGATGCACTGTATAGACTATGCACATAACATAAGTCTAACATAAACAATATATCAGTTGTACCAGTCACAGTCATGATGCAATCATCAAGGCACAATGTCATTAAAACACTATATCATTGCTATCATCAAAATACAATATCAATCATCAAAACCACAGCAATGAATGCTTTATGCATCAGTTTAACATGTAACAAGACTGAACATCAAATATGTTAATCTAAACTGAGCAGCAAGATGACTGAACCTTTGATTAACTCACATCAACAACCAATCATCAAAGCCATCATTAAAACCATCATCAAAACCAAAACCACATGCATGGGCACAACAAACATGACCTGGGAGGTAGACGTGAGTTGTGAGACTTGACGGATGCCAAATCGGATATCCGATGTGAGCCCGACTCTCAAATAACTAAGTTAGTTTTCAAAACTAACTTAGTTTAGAAGAATTCAGATAATTAGGGGTTCGGGAGTCCAAAATGTAAAATATTGGGCTGATCGGCGTGCCGATCATTCCAACAGGGCTTGCGAGGTAGACGTGACTTGTGAGACCTGACGGAATCCAAATCAGATATCCGGTTTGAACCCGACTCTCAAATAACAAAGTTAGTTTTCAAAAGTAACTTAGTTTAGAAGAATTCAGAAAATTCGGGGTTCGGGAGTCCAAAATGTAAAATACTGTCCTGATCGGCGTGCCGATCGTTCCAACACGACCTGGGAGGTAAACGTGAGTTGTTAGAGCTGATGGATTCCAAATCGGATATCCGGTTTGAGCTCGACGCTAAAATAACTCAATTCAAAATTAAGTGTGTTTTCAAAACAAACTTAGTTTAGAAGAATTCATAAAATTTGGGGTTCGGGGGTCCAAAATGTAAAATATTGGGTTGATCGACGTGGCGATCATTCGAACATGACATGAAAGGTAGACGTGAGTTGTGAGAGCTGATGGATTCCAAATCGGATATCCGATGTAAGCCCGACTCTCAAATAACTAAGTTAGTTTTCAAAACTAACGTAGTCTAGAAGGATTTAGATAATTAGATGTAATGACTCAGAATATTTATATTATTCCAGAAATTATTTAATAATTTTTTAGAATTTATTATAAATTTATTTTGGCCCAATTATGGTAAACGATTAATCTAGCCTATTTAATTGAAGCTCAAAAGGTTTAAGGACCAAGCCCATGAAGTTTGGCCCATATTCTAGAAGGTTATTTAGCCTATTCATAAATTATAAGGATAAATGCTCATTAATTAAATGAATAACTGGATAAGATGAAATTAGAATTTGAATTCATTTCAAATTCGACACCTACGATAGGTAACGGTCTATCGTACGACCGCCACAGGGACCTGACGCACCAGGGTTCGACCGTTACACTCTGTCAGTTCCGTGAATTGAAGAATGACCAAAAAGATTAGATTTTTGATAATCTATCTCTTAGGGATCGAGATGGGAGAACTAGTAAACGTGTTAAGGACTCTCAGAAGTTGATCTAAGGACTCTAGAATCGATCTAATCCTCAAAACCCTAGCTAGAACCTATAAATAGACCCTAGTTTTGACCCGCGCCACCCTTACATTGGCTCATGTGGAACTAAGGTAAGGAGATAGTAATTCGGATAAGTTTTTTAGAACTTTTTATTGTTAATACAAAGGACTAACATCTCCCAAAATTTTGTGCTAGGAGATCGACCACACAAGGAGCTAGAACCTTGCAAAGTTGCTGGTTTCATCACGTCAACCCAGAAAATTGTACAATGGGGTGCTGAAGATCAGGAGATTAGAACACCTAAACAAGGTATTTAGAGTTCGCTTCTTTGGAACTTTTTGTTCCCCTTAGTTTCATATTCTTACCCTCCAAATTTCACGTTTATAGGTCAAGGGATTACGGAGTTAGAGCAACATGAAGTTACTGAAAATTCACAGGAAGGGAAGAACTAGGGCGTGTCTTGCAGTCCCGAATTGGAAGTTGAAAGCCTAGGAAAATGGTAGGTCATCTCATGAACGGCAAGAATATCATGATAGGAGTAAAAGCCCTATGGTTTTGTTTGATTTCATGCACTATGGACCATGAATTTCATGATTTAGTTTGGTCTATGCATGCATGCACATCTTTAACCTATGTTAAAGATAAAAAGGTATTTCTCCTATAAAGTCACTAAAACCAATGCATCTAGATGGCTTTTACTTCGTTTTGTCATGACTAGAGTAGTTATTTATTTTTTCTTGCATGAGAGGTTTTAACCAAAGTTCTTTTACGTTTTACTGTCAGCAGTGCTCTGACGGATTATAGTTAGACCATCACATGACTCTAACGGCCTTACGATAAGCTGTCACACTGCCTAATATACTTCAGTTTCTCTGTAATCTCTGACGGACCAGAATCAGTGCGTCACAGTCTTCTGATGGCTCCACGATAAACCGTCACAGTCATACGGCGCGCCTGTCTTAGACCGCCAGAGTGCTGTGTTCTGACTATTCGGGACAGAATTGAGAACAGTCAAATTAGCTTATAAATAAGCCTAGATATCTATGTTTTGACCTGTTTTCATGACTTTAAGTTTATTTATTGATTCATGATAGAAATTACATGTCTTAAGCACATTGAGTTATTTTAAACATATGTTAATTTCATTTACCAAAACTCTATAGTTTTGTATTAAAAGCATGATTTTAAAAGTTGTATTGACGGAGTTTATCATGATTTTACATCATTACACATTCTTTCTCATCTATAGTGTCATTTTCTTTAAGTACGTGGCATATACTCCGATATGTGTCCACTAGTTACACTTTTTGCACTATAGGAACACATTCTTGAACTTGAGGACCTCTCTATTGGATATTCCTTCCAATGGACAAGGAAATCTTGTTTCAAGGCCTCCGTAATTCTCCGCGAGCCTGGGATTCTCACTAGGATGCCGAGTTGGTTGTGCCATTAAAGCCCAAATTGTCTAGAAAAGAACTATCGAAGTTTTGAATTTTGTTACTATTACGGCCTATTACTCGACCGTCAGGCCCATCTAACGGTCCAGTATACAACCGTCACATTTACTGAGTCCAATTTATTCTTTCTGGATTTAGCCCGATCTAACGGCCCAATAAAAGACCGTCATGTTCATGTAACGACCCATTAATTGACCGTCATAATTCCTGAGTACTTTAACCCGAGGTTTGACCTAAGGGTTGATATTTCAAAGTTCCTAAATGGATTATTGATGGTCTAGGACTTGTCATATTGCTCAAGATACTTAATTTTAAATTATGGAGGATAAGGAATGTACTGTTATGCTGTCGAATTATTTCCATGAGCTTAACCTTGTTTTAAGTCATTCTTGACCCCTCGCATTCTTAATTGAAACGTTCATTCATTGAATTATTATTATCAGGAACTTATTGAACTTGTTATATTGTTGGCCATATTTTATTGCTTGAAACGTGAAAGTAGCTTGATTTATACTTGAAGATGCGATCGAGCACTGATTGTGTTCAAGGGCTCTATGCTAGTCCCCTCCGCTGATTGTCGGAAACATACTGTAAATCATGAGATACGATGCTACTGGCGTCGCATTGCGCTGGGAGTACTTTCTTTATAAATAAGTGAAAATCCATGGCTCGTGAAGTGAAAATCCACAAGGCACGACATATATACATACATGACTTTCTTGCTTGTTACATGATATTCCACAGAAATTCACCAAATACTTGCTCATAAGCAAAGGATGTTTGTGTGATGATTACGTGGTTTGCTAATACATTCTCGATACATTCTTGTTCATGAAAGGCCATATCATGTTCTTGATACATTCTTGCTAATTCATACTTGTTCATTCTATCTTACATGATCGTCTTGTTACCTTGGTTATTTACATATGATTTATCGCATTCACATGATTTTACTTTATTTTCTTTAGAGCTGAAATGCTAATCACTTTAATAGTGCCTTCATGTTGATGCGAAGATACCTACTGGGCAAGTGTGCTCATTACCTATTTTCAATCTTTTTCAGGAGATGAAAGTGATTCGAATTCGGATTCGAGTTATATAAGTAGCGGGTCCGAGAGCGAATGAAAGTCATATCGAAATGAGAGTGAAGACTTAGGGAAAGTCAATATTGGTTAGATCGAGTCTTATAATTTTTCCCTTTTTCCTTGAGTCTGATGGATTGAAGAAGGTTGAAAAGTTATTGTATTGGAATATTTCACTTATTAATAAAATAAGTTGGAGTTTGAGTAAATTATTGTGCAATTACATTTTTATGTGTGATTGTCTTACGCTCTGATCGTTCTTGCTCATAAGAGGCTTACCATGTCGGCTGTTCACATTCCTCGAGTTAGTCTTCCGCTGTAATAAAGGCTCGGGGCGTGACAGTTAAGTTGGTATCAGAGCCTAAGTCTCAAGACTTAGGGAAAAGAATCAAGTCATAGGATAAGTCCAAGGCTTAAGGACCCACACCTATGAACTAAGGAAGAAATTTCCTAACCCATGCGAGAATTGGGTAGAGCCCGGGATAAGATAGTTAATTAGTTTTAAGATTTATCTCTTTCTAATTCCATGAGAATTAACAAATTGTTATTTCTCTCAGGTACCTTATTATTTATAATGGCTCATCGCGTAGATTGGGGTGGCATGCAACAAACGGTTGCCGGCCTTACTCAGGCATTACAAACTATGGCCCAGGCTGGCGCAGGGGCGAGGGCTGGTGACTTGCACCGTAATTTTTGGAGCTTAAACCCTCCGTGTTTCTACGGTTCTTCTAATCCAGATGAGGCAGAAAACTGGATAGATGAAATGAATCGTATCTTCGATGTTATCCAGTGTACAGATCAAGAAAAAGTACGTCTTGCAACCTTTCAACTTAATAAAGATGCACGCACATGGTGGAAATTAGTACCTACACCTCCGGCAGATGCACCTCATACATGGGACAGTTTTCTTATTCTATTCCGTGCTAAGTACTTTTCTGAACATGTTAAAGAAAGAAAGGCTATGGAGTTCGCCTCTCTTCGTCAGGGAATGATGACAGTCGTGGAGTATGTACTTCAATTCTCCAGGCTAGCACCCTATGCACCGCATTTAATCAGTATCGATTTATTAAAGGCTAATCGGTTTATGGATGGGTTACGACCCGGTTTCATTCAGCAGCTCGGGACCCAAAACATCCGTACCTATGCAGAGATGGTCCAGCGGGCATATTTATGTGAGAGGACCTTAGAAAAGGTGAAGAAATTGAAAGGAAAAGGAGAAGAGTCCAGCCGATGATCTGATCGGCGTTATAAGAAAGAAAAATTCAGCATCACAGAACCTCATAAAAGCCGTGATAATAAGAAAAGATCCAGGAGCGGGAACGGTGGAAGTTCCCAGAAGAACAAGAAAGTCAAGGAGGAGAAGGAGCAAGTCATGACAGCTTGCACATTTTGTGAGAAGTTCGACCATTCGGCTGAAGAATGTTGGAAGCGCCTTGGTGCTTGTCTACGTTGTGGAAGCAGGGAGCATCGTATGCCAGATTGCCCCCTTATGAAGGATCAATCGTCTGGTGGTGGACGTAGGAGGCATGCTCGCCTCAATGCTATTCTAGAAGAAGAAGAAGCGCCCAGGGATGGCGGGCTTATGGAAGGTACCCTTCAAATTTGTTCCCGTCCTGCATTTGTGCTATTCGATAATAGTGCCTCTCATTCTTTTATCTCCACTACTTTTGTAAAAATATTACCAATTGCATCAGTTACCCTACCTTCAGATCTTGCTATTACCACACCCTTAGGTTCTGGAACAAACCTTACCGAGTATTATCCTGATAGTGAGGTAATAGTAGAAGGTCACAATCTCCCCGCAAACTTAGTATGCCTTGACATGAAAGGTTATGATGCCATCTTAGGGGTAGATTGGCTTGTAGATCATGATGCTGATATTAACTGCCGAAATAGGATTATATCATTTCGAAAACTCGGTCTTCCAAGATTTTCTTTCCTTGGCATCAAGTATAGGAAACATCCCACTATCATATCCTCTCTTCACGCTTGCAAACTTATCTCGCAAGGATGTGAAAACTTTTCTTGCTTCTGTCGTTGTTACCGAGTCCAAGGAAATCATCATAGCAGACATTCCTATTGTAAATGAGTTTCCAGATGTGTTTCCACCCGAATTACCCAGTTTACCACCCGAGAGGGAAGTAAACTTCACTATTGAACTCATTCCAGGAGCAGCACCTATTTCTATAGCCGCTTACAGGATGTCCCCCACGGAACTTAAGAAACTAAAGAGGCAGTTGCAGAAACTATTAGATAAGGGTTTCATCAGACCTAGCACATCCCCCTGGGGTGCGCCGGTTCTATTTGTCAAGAAGAAGGATGGCTCTCTCAGGTTATGCATAGACTACCGACGACTGAATCAACTTACAATCAAAAACAAGTATCCATTACCGTGTATTGATGAGCTCTTCGATCAGCTTTCAAGAGCAGAGTATTTCTCCAAGATTGACCTCAGATCAGGTTATCATCAGCTTAGAATTAAAGAAGAAGATATTTATAAATCGACTTTTCGAAGTCGTTATGGCCACTATGAATTCGTGGTGATGCCGTTCGGGTTAACAAATGCCCCAGTAGCATTTATGCAACTTATGAACAATGTTTTCCGGCCATATCTGGACCAGTTCATCGGCGTCTTCATCGATGACATCCTGGTATATTCCAAGACAAAATAGGAACATGAAGGACATCTGAGGATAACTTTGCAAACACTTAGAGAACATAAACTTTATGCCTAGCTTAACAAGTGTGAGTTATGGCTCAAGGAAGTTTCATTCCTAGGTCACATTATTTCAAAAAAAGGTATCACTGTGGATCCTTCTAAAATAGAAGCTGTCAGAAACTGGAGCTGGCCAACGACTGTATCAGAAGTAAGGAGTTTTCTAGGTCTAGCTAGTTATTATAGGAGGTTCATTAAGGACTTCTCAAAAATTACTGTTCCTTTAATTATACTCACAAGAAAAGAAAATCATTTTGTCTGGTCAGCGGAATGTGAAGAGAGTTTTCAAACTCTTTAGAACCATCTTACTACAGCTCCTATTCTATCACTACCGATGGAAGGTGGTGGATTTGAAGTATATACGGATGCGTCTGGCATTGGCTTAGGGTGCGTCCTCATGTAAAATGGAAAAGTAATATGTTATTCTTCAAGATAATTGAAACGGCACGAAGAGAATTACCTTGTGCATGATTTAGAATTGGCTGTTGTTATTTTCACATTAAAAATTTGGCGTCATTATCTCTATGGTGAGAAGTTCATGGTCTACTCGGACCACAAAGCTTGAAATACTTATTCTCTCAAAGGGAGCTAAATATGAGACAGAGGAGATGGTTAGAATATCTCAAGGACTTTGATTTTGCTATTCAATATCATCCTGGCAAGGCTAATGCTGTAGCCGATGCACTCAGCAGAAAACCAATGGGAAAGCTATCAAGTCTTATGATTAGTATGACTAATCTTATTCCTCAATTTGCTCAGTTGAACTTAGATATTGACATGAAGGAAGAAGATTGTTTTATAGCCAATATCCAAGCTGAACCTACATTAATGGAAGATCTAGTCAGGCTACAAGACAATGATCCTGTATTACTAGAAATCAAAGCCAACATAGAACAGAGGCCGGATTTTTCTGTCTCCAATGACGGAAGATTGCTATTTAAGGGCCGTGTGTGTGTACCAGATCATGAGGATACGAAGAAACTGATCCTAGAAGAAGCACATAAGTCCAAGTACACCATTCACCCTGGTAGTACCAAAATGTATCAAGATCTCAAAAGAAATTCCTGGTGGCCCAATATGAAGAGGGAAATAGCTGATTTCGTGTCCCGCTGTCTCACTTGTCAACAAGTAAAGGCAGAGCATTTTAGACCCGCAGGTAAATTACACCCCTTAGATATCCTAGCATGGAAGTGGGAAAGTATAGGAATGGATTTCATCATGGGGTTACCTAGGACCAGAGGAGGATATGATGGTATCTGGGTAATCATAGCCGATTGACTAAATCTGCACATTTCATATCAATCAAAAGTCGATGGTCTGTGGATATTCTAGCAGCATTATACATAAAAGAAATTATCAAATTACATGGTGTCCCTATCACTATTATATCTGATGGAGATCTTCGATTCACATCACAGTTTTGGAAGGGTCTACAACACTCACTAGGGACTAGATTGAATTTTAGCACAACATTTCATCCACAAATGGATGGTCAGACTGAAAGAACAAATCATGTAGTAGAAGATATGCTCAGGACTTATGCTATTGATTTTGGAGGAAGTTGGCATGATCACTTGCCACTGGTGGAATTTGCATATAACAACAGTTATCAGGCCAGCATACAGATGGCACCCTTTGAAACTTTATATGGAAGAAGCTATAGATCACCAATATGTTAGAATGAAATAGGGGAAAGGTAATTTCTAGGCCCCGACATTATCAGGGATTCTTCAGAAAAAAATTAAGCTCATTTAAGAAAGATTGCAGATGGCACAAGATAGACAAAAATCTTATGCTGATAATCGAAGGCGCAACTTGGAGTTTCAAGTAGGAGATCATGTATTTCTTAAAGTTTCTCCAAGTCGAGGTATTCGAAGATTTGGTATTAAGGGAAAACTTACTCCAAGATTTATCGGTCCTTTTGAAATTCTGGAAAGAGTTGGTGAAGTAGCTTATCGGATTGCTTTACCTCCACAATTATCCAAAGTTCATAATGTATTTCACGTCTCGATGCTCAAGAAGTATGTACCTGATCCTTTCCATCTCATCACTTACGACAATCTGGAGATTAAGAAGGACTTGACATACGAACAAAAACCAATCAGAATACTTGAACGGGAAGTACGTCAACTTCGGAACAAGACTATTCCCGTGGTTAAAATCCAGTGGACAAAGTCAGGAGAGACATGGGAAACAGAAGAAGCCATGCGGAAAAAATTTCCAGAAATATTCAATTGTAAGTACACTCTCTATCTGATCCATGTATTGAATTTGGGCATCAAATTCTTTTAAGTGGGTGAGGGTGTAATGACCCAGAATATTTATATTATTTTAGGAATTATTTAATGATTTTTTTAGAATTTATTAAAAATTTATTTAGGCCCAATTATGGTAAAGGATTAATCTAGCCTATTTAATTGAAGCCCAAAAGGTTTAAGGACCAAGCCCATGAAGTTTGGCTCATATTCTAGAAGGTTATTTAGCCTATTCATGAATTATAAGGATAAATACTCATTAATTAAATAAATAAGTGGATAAGACGAAATTAGAATTTGAATTCATTTCAAATTCGACACCTACGATAGGTAACGGTCTATCGTACGACCGCCACAGGGACCTGACGCACCAGGGTTCGACCGTTACACTCTGTCAGTTCCGTGAATTGAAGAATGACAAAAAAGATTAGATTTTTGATAATCTATCTCTGGGATCAAGATGGGAGGACTAGTAAACGTGTTAAGGACTCTCAGAAGTCGATCTAAGGACTCTAGAATCGATCTAATCCTCAAAACCCTAGCTAGAACCTATAAATAGACCCTAATTTTGACCTGTGCGACCCTTACATTGGCACGCGTGGAACTAAGGTAAGGAGATAGTATTTCAGGTAAGTTCTTTAGAACTTTTTGTTGTTAATACATAGGACTAACATCTCCCAAAATTTCGTGCTAGGAGATCGACTACACAAGGAGCTAGAACCTTACAAAGTTGCTGGTTTCATCACGTCAACCCAGGAAATTGTACAACGGGGTGCTGAAGATCAGGAGATTAGAACACCTAAACAAGGTATTTAGAGTTCGCTTCTTTAGAACTTTTTGTTCCCCTTAGTTTCATCTTCTTACCCTCCAAATTTCACGTTTATAGGTCAAGGGATTACGGAGTTAGAGCAACGTGAAGTTACTGAAAATTCACAGGAAGGGAAGAACTAGGGCGTGTCTTGCAGTCCCGAATTGGAAGTTGAAAGTCTAGGAAAAGGGTAGGTCATCTCATGAACGGCAAGAATATCATGATAGGAGTAAAAGCCCTCTAATTTTGTTTGATTTCATGCACTATGGACCATGAATTTCATGATTTAGTTCGGTCTATGCATACATGCACATCTTTAGCCTAAGTTAAAGATAAAAGATATTTATCCTATAAATTCACTGAAACCTATGCATCTAGATGAATTTTACTTCGTTTTGTCATGACTAGAGTAGTTATTTATTTTTCTTGCATGAGAGGTTTTAAACCGAAGTTCTTTTATTTTTTACTGTCAGCAGTGTTCTGACGGATTATAGTTAGACCGTCACATGACTCTAACGGCCTTACGATAAGCCGTCACACCGCCTAATATACTTCAGTTTCTCTGTAATCTTTGACGGACCAGAATCAGTGCGTCACAGTCTTCTGACGGCTCCACGATAAACTGTCACAGCCATATGACGCGCCTGTCTTAGACCGCCAGAGTGTTGTGTTCTGTCTATTCGGGATAGAATTGAGAACAGTCAAATTAGCTCATAAATAAGCCTAGATATTTAAGTTTTGACCTGTTTTCATGACTTTAAGTTTATTTATTGATTCATGATAGAAATTACATGTCTAAAGCACCTTGAGTTATTTTAAACATATGTTAATTTCATTTACCAAAACTCTATAGCTTTGTATTAAAAGTATGATTTTAAAAGTTGTATTGACGGAGTTTATCATGATTTTACATCATTACACATTATTTCTCATCTATAGAGTCATTTTCTTTAAGTACATGGCATATACTCTGGTTTGTATCCACTAGTTACACTTTTTGCACTATAGGAACACATTCTTGAACTTGAGGACCTCTCTATTGGATATTCCTTCCAATGGACTAGGAAATATTATTTCAAGGCCTCCGTAATTCTCCGCGAACCTGGGATTCCCACTAGGACGTCGAGTTGGTTGTACCATTAAAGCCCAAATTATCTAGAAAAGCACTATCGAAGTTTTGAATTTTGTAACTGTGACGGCCTATTACTCGACCGTCAGGCCCATCTAACGGTCCAGTATACAACCGTCACATTTACTGAGCCCAATTTATTCTTTCTGGATTCAGCCCGATCTAACGGCCCAATAATAGACCGTCATGTTCATGTAAGGGCCCATTAATTGACCGTCACAATTCCTGAGTACTTTAACCCGAGGTTTGACCTAAGGGTTGATATTTCAAAGTTCCTAGATGGATTATTGATGGTCTAGGACTTGTCATATTGCTCAAGATACTTAATTTTAAATTATGGAAGATAAGGAATATACTATTATGATCTCAAATTGTTTACATGAGCATAGCCTTGTTTTAAGTCATTCTTGACCCCTCGCATTCTTAATTGAAGCGTTCATTCATTGAATTATTGTTATCAGGAACTTATTAAACTTGTTATATTACTGGCCATATTTTATTGCTTGAAACGTGGAAGTAGCTTGATTTATACTTGAAGATGCGATCGAGCACTGATTGTGTTCAAGGGCTCTATGCTAGTCCCCTCGGCTGATTATCGGAAACATACTGTAAATCATGGGGTATGATGCTACTGGCGTTGCATTGCGCTGGGAGTACTTTCTTTATAAATAAGTGAAAATCCACGGCTCGTGAAGCAAAAATTCACAAGGCACGCCATATATACGTACATGACTTTCTTGCTTGTTACATGATATTCCACAGAAATTCACCAAATACTTGCTCATAAGCAAAGGATGTTTGTGTGATGATTACGTGGTTTGCTAGTACATTCTCGATACATTCTTGTTCATGAAAGGCCATATCATGTTCTTGATACATTCTTGCTAATTCATACTTGTCCATTCTATCTTACATGATCGTCTTGTTACCTTGGTTATTTACATATGATTTATCGCATTCGCATGAGTTCACTTTATTTTCTTTAGAAATAAAATGCTAATCACTTTATTAGTGCCTTCATGTTGATACGAAGATACCTACTGGGCAAGTGTGCTCATTACCTATTTCCAATCTTTTTCAGGAGATGGAAGTGATTCGAATTCAGATTCGAGTTATACAAGTAGCGGGTCCGAGAGCGAATGAAAGTCATATCAAAATGAGAGTGAAGACTTAGGAAAGTCAATATTGTTTAGATCGAGTCTTATAATTTTTCCCTTTTTCCTTGAGTCTGATAGATAGAAGAAGATTGAAAAGTTATTGTATTGGAATATTTCGCTTATTAATGAAATAAGTTGGAGTTTGAGTAAATTATTGTGCAATTGCATTTTTATGTGTGATTATCTTGCACTCTGATCGTTCTTGCTCGCAAGAGGCTTACCATGCCGGCTGTTCACGTTCCTCGAGTTAGTCTTCCGCTGTAATAAAGGCTCGGGGCGTGACATTAGGGGTTCGGGAGTCCAAAATGTAAAATATTGGGCTGATCGGCGTCCCGATCGTTCCAACAGGACTTGGGAGGTAGACGTGACTTGTGAGAGTTGATGGAATCTAAATCGGATATCCGGTTTAAACCCGACGCTCAAATAACTAAGTTAGTTTTCAAAACTAACTTAGTTTATAAGAATTCAGAAAGTTCACGGTTCGGGGGTCCAAAATGTAAAATATTGGCCAGATCAGGCCAGTAGCTTGTTCTAACACGACCTGGGAGGTAGTCGTGAGTTGTCAGTGTTGACGGATTTCAAATCGGATATCCGATGTAAGCCCGACTCTCAAATAACAAAGTTAGTTTTCAAAACTAACTTAGTTTAGAAAAATTCAGATAATTAGGGGTTCGGGGGTCCAAAATGTAAAATGTTGGCCTGATCAGGCCAGTAGTTTGTTCTAACACGACCTGGGAGGTAGACGCGAGTTGTGAGAGTTAACGGATTCCAAATCGGATATCCGATGTGAGCCCGACACTCAAATAACTAAGTTAATTTTCAAAACTAACTTAGTTTAGAAGAATTCAGATAATTAGGGGTTCGGGAGTCCAAAATGTAAAATATTGGGCTGATCTGCGTGCCGATCATTCCAACATGACTTGGGAGGTAGACGTGACTTGTGAGAGCTGACGGAATTCAAATTGGATATTCGGTTTGAACCCGAAGCTCAAATAACTAAGTTACTTTTCAAAAGTAACTTAGTTTAGAAGAATTCAGAAAATTCGGGGTTTGGGATTCCAAAATATAAAATACTAGCCTGATCGGCGTGCCGATTGTTCCAACACGACCTGGGAGGTAGACGTGAGTTGTGAGATCTGACGGATTCCAAATCGGATATCCGGTTTGAGTCTGACGCTAAAATAACTCAATTCAAAACTAAGTGTGTTTTCAAAACTAACTTAGTTTAGAAGAATTTAGAAAATTCGGGGTTCAGGGGTCTAAAATGTAAAATATTGGCTTGATCGGTGTGGCGATCGTTCCAACATGACCTGGGAGGTTGACGTGAGTTGTGAGAGCTGACGGATTCTAAATCGGATATCCGATGTGAGCCCGACTCTCAAATAACTAAGTTAGTTTTCAAAACTAACTTAGTTTAGAAGAATTCAGATAAATATGGGCTCGGGGGTCCAAAATGTAAAATATTGGGCTGATCGGCGTGCCGATCATTCCAACAGGACTTGGGAGGTAGACACGACTTGTAAGATCTGACGGAATCCAAATCGGATATCCAGTTTCAACCCGATGCTCAAATAACTAAGTTAGTTATCAAAACTAACTTAATTTAGAAGAATTTAGAAAATTCAGGGTTCGCGAGTCTAAAATGTAAAATATTGGCCTGATCGGCCTGCCGATCGTTCTAATACGACCTAGGAGGTAGACGTGAGTTGTGAGAGCTAACGGATTCCAAATCGGATATCCGATGTAAGCCTGACTCTCAAATAACTAAGTTAGTTTTCAAAACTAACTTAGTTTAGAAGAATTCAAATAATTAGGGGTTCGGGGGTGCAAAATATAAAATATTGGGCTGATCAGCGTGCCGATCGTTCCAACCGGAGTTGGGAGGTAGACTTGACTTGTGAGAGTTGACAAAATCCAAATTGGATATCCGATTTGAACCCGACGCTCAAATAACTAAGTTAGTTTTCAAAACTAACTTAGTTTAGAAGAATTCAGAAAATTCACGGATCGGGAGTCCAAAATGTAAAATATTGGCCTGATCAGGCCAGTAGCTTGTTCTAACACGACCTGGCAGGTAGACGTGAGTTGTGAGAGTTGACGGATTCTAAATCGGATATCCGATGTGAGCCCGACTCTCAAATAACTAAGTTAGTTTTCAAAACCAACTTAGTTTAGAAGAATTCAGATAATTAGGGGTTTGGGGGTCCAAACTGTAAAATATTGGCCTGATCAGGCCAGTAGTTTGTTCTAACACGACTTGGGAGGTTGACGTGAGTTGTGAGAGTTGACGGATGCCAAATCGGATATCCGATGTGAGCCCGACTCTCAAATAACTAAGTTGGTTTTCAAAACTAACTTAGTTTAGAAAAATTCAGATAATTAGGGGTTCGGATGTCCAAAATGTAAAATATTGGCCTGATCTGCGTGTCGATCGTTCCAACAGGACTTGCGAGGTAGACGTGACTTATGAGAGCTGACGGAATCCAAATCGGATATCCGGTTTGAACCCGACGCTCAAATAACTAAGTTAGTTTTCTAAAGTAACTTAATTTAGGAGAATTCAGAAAATTCGGAGTTTGGGGGTCCAAAATGTAAAATACTGGCCTAGTCGACGTGCCGATCGTTCCAATACGACCTGGGAGGTAAACGTGAGTTGTGAGAGCTGATGGATTCCCAATCGGATATCCAGTTTGAGCTCGACGCTAAAATAACTCAATTCAAAACTAAGTGTGTTTTCAAAACTAACTTAGTTTATAAGAATTCAGAAAATTTGGGGTTCGGGGGTCCAAAATGTAAAATATTGGGTTGATCGACGTGGCGATCGTTCCAACACGATCTGGGAGGTAGACGTGAGTTGTGAGATCTGACGGATTCCAAATCGGATATCCGATGTAAGCCCGACTCTCAAATTACTGAGTTAGTTTTCAAAAGCAACTTAATTTAGAAGGATTCAAATAATTAGGGGTTTGGGGGTCCAAAATGTAAAATATTGGGCTGAGCGACGTGCCGATCATTCCAACATGACTTGAGAGGTAGACGTAACTTGTGAGAGTTGACGGAATCCAAATCGGATATCCGGTTTGAACCCGACGCTCAAATAACTTAGTTTAGAAGAATTCAGAAAATTCGCGGTTTGGGGGTCCAAAATATAAAATATTGGCCTGATCAGGCCAGTAGCTTGTTCTAACACGACCTAGGAGGTAGACGTGAGTTGTGAGAGTTGACGGATTCCAAATCGAATATCCAATGTGAGCCCGACTCTCAAAAAACTAAGTTAGTTTTCAAAACTAACTTAGTTTAGAAGAATTCAGATAATTAGGGGTTCGGGGGTCCAAAACGTAAAATATTAGCCTGATCAGGTCAGTAGTTTGTTCTAACATGACCTAGGAGGTAGACGTGAGTTGTGAGAGTTGACGGATTCCAAATCGGATATCTGATGTGAGCCCGACTCTCAAATAACTAAGTTAGTTTTCAAAACTATCTTAGTTTAGAAGAATTCAGATAATTAGGGGTTCGTGGGTCCAAAATGTAAAATATTAGGCTGATCGACGTGTCGATCCTTCCAACATGACTTGGAAGGTAGACGTGACTTGTGAGAGTTGACGGAATCCAAATTGGATATCCGGTTTGAACCCGACGCTCAAATAACTATGTTAGTTTTCAAAAGTAACTTAGTTTAGAAGAATTCAGAAAATTTGGGGTTCGGGGGTCCAAAATATAAAATACTGACCTGATCGGCGTGCCGATCGTTCCAACACGACCTGAGAGGTAGACGTGAGTTGTGACATCTGACGGATTCCAAATCGGATATCCGGTTTGAGCCTGACGCTAAAATAACTCAATTCAAAACTAAGTGTGTTTTCAAAACTAACTTAGTTTAGAAGAATTCAGAAAATTCGGGGTTCGGGAGTCCAAAATGTAAAATATTGACTTGATCGGCGTGACGATCGTTCCAACACGACCTGGGAGGTAGACGTGAGTTGTGAGAGCTGACGGATTCCAAATCGGATATCCGATGTGACCTCGACTCTCAAATAACTAAGTTAGTTTTCAAAATTAACTAAGTTTTGAAGAGTTCAGATAAATAGGGGTTCGGGGGTCCAAAATGTAAAATATTAGGCTGATCGACGTGCCGATCGTTCCAACATGACTTGGGAGGTAGACGTGACTTGTGAGAGCTGACGGGATCCAAATCGGATATTCGGTTTGAACCCGACGCTCAAATAACTAAGTTACTTTTCAAAAGTAACTTAGTTTAGAAGAATTCAAAAAATTCGGGGTTCGGGAGTCCAAAATGTAAAATATTGACCTGATCGGCGTGCCGATCGTTCCAACACGACCTGGGAGGTAAACGTGAGTTGTGAGAGCTGACGGATTCCAAATCGGATATCCGGTTTGAGCTCAACGCTAAAATAACTCAATTCAAAATTAAGTGTGTTTTCAAAATTAACTTAGTTTAGAAGAATTCATAAAATTTGGGATTCGGGGATCCAAAATGTAAAATATTGGCTTGATCGGTGTGACGATCGTTCCAACACGACCTGGGAGGTAGACGTGAGTTGTGAGAGCTGACGGATTCCAAATCGGATATCTGATGTGACCACGACTCTCAAATAACTAAGTTAGTTTTCAAAACTAACTTAGTTTTGAAGAGTTCAGATAAATAGGGGTTCGAGGGTCCAAAATGTAAAATATTGGGCTGATCGACGTACCGATCGTTCCAACAGGACTTGGGAGGTAGACATAACTTGTGAGAGCTGACGGAATTCAAATCGGATATCCGGTTTGAACCCGACGCTCAAATAACTAAGTTAGTTTTGAAAACTAACTTAGTTTGTAGAATTCAGAAAATTCGGGGTTTGGGGGTCCAAAATGTAAAATATTGGTCTGATCGGCATGCCGATCGTTCTAACACAACCTGGGAGATAAAAGTGACTTGTGAGAACTGGCAGAATCCAAATCGGATACCCGGTTTGGGCCCGGCGCTCAAAAGTGCATTTTGTAATCGCACTTAGTTTAAATTTAAAGAAGTCGGGTCCATGGGTCTAAAATCTGAAATATCGGTCTGATCGGCGTGCCGATTCTTCCAACACGACCTGAGAGATAAAAGTGACTTGTGAGAGGCTGAATCAAAATTGGATACTCGGTTTGGGCCCAGCGCTCAAAAGTGTATTTTGTAAATGCACTTAGTTTAAAATTAAAGAAGTCGGGTTCGGGGGCCTAAAATCTGAAATACCAATCTGATCGGCGTGCCGATCATTCCAACACGACCTGGGAGATGAAAGTGACTTGTGAGAACTGACGGAATTTAAATCGGATATTTGGTTTGGGCCCGACGCTCAAAAGTGCATTCTCTAAATGTAATTAATTTTAAAGATAGATAACTAAGGGTTGGGGAGTCTAAAATCTGAAATACCTGTCTGATCGACATGCCGATCGTTCCAACACGACCTGGGAGGTAAAAGTGACTTGTGAGGACTGACGGAATCCAAATCGGATACTCGGTTTGGGCCCGGCGCTCAAAAGTGCATTTTGTTAATGCAGTTAGTTAAAAATTAAAGAAGTTGGGTTCGAGGATCTAAATTTTGAAATACCTATCTGATCGGCATGCCTATCGTTCCAACACGACCTGGGCGATTAAAGTGACTTGTCAGAACTGACGGATTTCAATTCGGATATCCGATTTGAGCTCGGGGCTCAGAATTACTTTCTCTAAATGTAATTAATTTAAAATATTGATGAGAGCTAGCTAGGTTAGTTGGGGTCTATAAAATCTGTGTAGTTATCGATTTGATATTGTGTTTGATTTGAATTTATGCAATCTAGTCAAATATTTAATTTATGTTCGCTCTAATTTTTTTATCTATGAATGAATGTTATTATTTTTTTAATATAGGAGGATCCTTCTACGAGCGGCGACAGAGGAGATGAGCAGGGCGGGGAGGATGAGGATATGGACGATCTGGAGGATATTTGTTGAGTTTGTGTGTTTTGGTTTCTGTACGCTTTATTTTCTATACGTTGGTTTGATTGTGAAATGTACATTTAATTAAATAGATTTTTTACTAGATTTTATTAATTTATTAAAAAAATTAATAAAAATATTTCGGATTGATTTTCCGACGGATCCGTTGGCAATTTGCGATGTAAATAGAGACGAGGACCAGTCTGTCTGAAACCCACATTTTTATATAAAATTTTAAAAAACGTTCAGACGGAATTTAGGACGGATCCGTCTGTAATTTGCGACGGAAAAAGCGACGCACCGTGTACGTCACAAATTACAGACGGATCCATTCTAAAATACGTCTGTAGTTTGCGACGGAAATGGAGACGAGTCCCAGTTCGTCTGAAACCCATGTTTTTATATAACATTTAAAACGGATTTGCGACAGATTTTAGGACGGATCCGTTTGCAATTTGCAACGAAAAAAAGTGACACACTAATTCCGTCTGAAATTCTAAATCTGACGTTTGCGACGGAACTAAGGACGGAATAGTTATGTCTGAAAGTTCAGACGGATTTTGGGACTGAATTTCAGACGGACTATTTGCGACGGAGTTGCAGACGAAAACTTTTCCGTCTGAAATTTCAGACAAAATTTTATATGTCTGAACTTTGTGACTAAGAATATAAGATGGCCATATTCCTTCCCAAATCCATCTGTAATCCATCGCAAAACGTGTTTCTGACGGAATTTGTGACGACTTTACGACGGAAATCTGCCGTCGCAAATGCCGCCTTTTCTTATAGTGATTGTCACCTGACGTGCGGATCTTGCGACAACAGTCTCATAGAGATATGACGACTCTCGTGTAGGTGATCCCCTCTCTTTCGTCGACACGTCCTCGAAGAGAGGTTCGACGAATCTTGACCTGGCTTTCAAGAATTTAACAATAAAAAAATTATAGAAGATCGTAGAATGTGAAAATAAGGAGGAAGAAGAAAGCCGATGAGAGAATACTCGGTTGTGTCAATTTTAGGGCCAGCCAATGGGTATATGTAGGCATGCTCCCCATGATAGGGTTTAGAACATTCGCATCCGTTCTCATGGCATCCTCAACGGATGCACGTTACAATTGCATTTAAACTTTTCATTCATTGCACCGTTACAAAGGTTGCAACGGTACAATGCCTTTAAGGTTTTTAATCACACATTTAACAATCCCCCATATGATTTAAAACCTTTAAAGTCATTAAACTAAAAGAATAGAAAAAGAATAAATAGAAGATTATTGAGTCCCTTAGACTATGCAGTCGGTAAAAATATATTTCAGTTTGAATTTTTACTTAGTGACATTTGAGATTATTTGTGAGAACGTTTAGTGGACTATGTCTTGAACCAGATCCCATGATTCAAATTTTCTCAAATTCACACATAGTATAGCTTAATCAAGATTGTATACAGGTTGTGCTATTAATGACCTTACCTAGGTATCTCATGTGTGTTTTACAAGATAGTCCACATCTCATAGTCACTATCTTACGACTCCATACATGTCGATTAATCCTTCAAAAGGTGTGAGTAAGATACCACCCGGTCTCTTAGGTCTTAGATTCATTAAGAGCATAAACTCATCATAATCTCTTGCTTCTATATGAGCACTATCGTTAGAGAGACGAGAGTTGAATATATTAGTGTTTCACACAGTAACCAATTAATCAAACTCGTTTCTACCTATTTATCCTCTGGAATGTTAGGTTGTCACCGTGATAACTCTTCTTTTATGGACTCAATCCTATCTCCCTTGACATTTCTAGAACTCTAACATTCTAGATAAACCTTTTGTGAATGCATCTATAAGATTTTTCTTTGATTTTGCAAATTTTAAAACTATCAGCTGTTGTTTCATATCGTATTTTCAAGTGTTTATTTATTTTCACATTTGTGTTTGCCTGCATGCACATAATATAAATATAGCTGGTAGAGGTTTAGCCATCAATGAAATATCAGCTAAAATGCACACGTTAGAATCAAAAAATAGAGTATCATCGACGTATAAGATAATAACATATTCACCAACTATTTTATGGTACACATATGCATTAGTTTGATTAATCATAAATTTATAAGAAAAACTCTTTTCAGATATTTTAACTTTTCCAAAACACCTTCACACTTAAAAAAATTCATGTTAGGTCTTCTACGTTTCCAAGTTTCATATGGAGTTGAGTCACTTTTTTGTTTAAGAGAAATTCTATTTAATATATAACAAGCGGTCATAAAAGCCTTCTCCCACAAGTTCTCAAACATCACAATCTCTATCAACTGATTTGAATGGTTACTTCAGTAGTTTAACTTCAACACAAATTTTGTATCTTCGGGATGTTAAATGACTTAATCTTGAATGCAATGTATAAGAAAATTCAATATTTAAAATAACTAATTATTCATTAATTGAAGGTGTATAGACATTTAGCTTGAAAAGTTCATCACACATAAATTTTTTTTCAATGAAAAACAACTGTCTAGTTATTACAACTTTATTTGACTTAAAGATTAACTTATAATCTTGTTGGACTAAAAGAGAACTAACAAGGTTCCGCCTAATGTCAGGAACATGATGGACGCCATAAAAGGTTAAAATTTTATCTGAAGTCAATTTTAGATCTACTCTTTCAACACTTTACACTTGTGTCTCAGTATTTTTTCCATCATCATAGTTCTTGAACCTGAGTCCTTAATATTACTAGCTTAGATGCACTAGCACTTAAAATGTTGACTTAAGGGTCAGTTGGAGGATGACCATTCTTTTTTCCCTTTCTAATAGACTTCTTCTGAAAGTAGCATTGAAATATTAGATGGTTCGTTTGTCTACACACATAGGAGCAGTGCACTCTATTATCCTCATTTAGCTCCTTTTGAGATTTTTGATTTTAGGGTTTTTGGTTATGAAATGGTCGATAATTTTTCTTGAAGTGGTTGCACTTAGGAGGAAAAGATTTCTTATGGGGTCTAAAAGACTTGGTTTCAACCATGTTTATATTTTAGGTTTATAGGTTTGAGTGGAGGTCTCTCTGTATTGTTCTTCTACTCTAATTACACCCAATACTTAGGTTAATGTAAGGTTAACTTGAGTATGACTAAGAGTTTTGATAAAATTAGACCAAGATGGAGATAATTTGTCTAATAGATAAGCTACTTGAAAAGTTTCATTTAATTGGGATCCAATTGCTCTTAATTCATGGGCTAAACTTTCAAATTCATGCATTTGGTTATTCATGGGTTTGTTGTCCATGAATTTACACTTGTTAAAGTCTGACATCTTTAGACATTTAATTTCAACATCATCAAGTCCATATTTGATATCTAAGATATCCCACAGTTCATTAGCACTCTTGAAGTTGTAATAGAGATTATATAGATTGTTAGATAAGACCCCTAAAATCCTATGGAGGGAATTGTAATCTTTTTATTCAGGTGTTATGGTGGCGGTAGATGACTCGCTTTCAACTTAAGCACGAGATGCTCTAGTTTGAATATGTCGAGTGATGTTTCAGAAAGAACCCTGTCACGTCCCGAACCGACAGCAGAGGAATTCATTGCTCGGAACATGGCAGCGATGCAGTTGTGT
Organism: Amorphophallus konjac; assembly: GCA_022559845.1. Taxonomy (NCBI): domain Eukaryota; kingdom Viridiplantae; phylum Streptophyta; class Magnoliopsida; order Alismatales; family Araceae; genus Amorphophallus; species Amorphophallus konjac. The sequence continues at coordinate 253,821,161 of CM040128.1, read as the reverse complement.
CAATCAGAGCAATAACTTAATAGACACGGGAGATCAAAAATTAATAAGAATAAATATTTATAAAAAAATCTTGTTGTTACAAACTTTGACTCAAATTACATCTTTAAAGAAAAGGAAAAGACGCACTAACTAGACACAAGACGCTAATCTAGACTCAAGAAAAGTAAAAGACACGGGTCATCTATCTTTAGGAGCTCTCTTGCACACTTTCCCTTCCAGCTAGAATCACGACCTCGCTAGCCACCAGATTACCTGAAAAATTAGGGAAAACGCTAGATGAGCAAAAGCCCAGTAAGAATTACATCTCAATAAATAAGCTTGCTTTAAGTGATTACATGTTACATGAAACGCAAGCATAGCTATACATGAATGAGCGCGAGATAAAGAAAGAGTATAACAATTGAGCAAGATATAAAACCACTAACAAGAAGTAAGATTTTCAAGGAATATCAAGCATGTATATTGTCACAAGAGATTGTCTATTTCTAGTTCAAGCAAGTACCATGTCGAGTCAAGCACATCAAGTAATATCATGTAATAGCATGTCACGAGAGAGAGTGGAATGCCATAGAATAAATCTAGAAAGTCATGCACTTCGGTGCAATACCACACCGTGGTCAATATAGCTCCCATGGACACAAGTACTTTCGGGTGCTCCTCTCAGGATCAGACCGGGCCCCATTAATGCCAGGTATTGAGTCATGTAATTATCTAGACATCCACTATAGTTTATAGCCAATAGAGTTCCAAAGGAATAAGCCATGTAGGAACATTAAGGTAGATTCATGGAATAGAGAATTCAGGGACAGAATATCGAGTAAGGACAAATATCGATAAATCTCTCATGAAATCTGGAATATTCATAAAATTGGGGAAATTGGCGTCAATACAGTCGCTGCGAATTAAAGAATATAGCGTCACCTGTATGGACGCTAATTCTTCTAAACAGTAGGCACAAAGGAAAATGGCGTCACCTGTCAGGGCGCTATTTCCAATTGGCGTCAACTGTCTGGTCACAATTCCAGACAGTGATAGGACTCTCACAGAACACCCATCTTGGTGCTCTATGATGGCTAGGGCGTCATGTTTCTTCAGAGTGACATGAAAAGACACGGTTTTCAAGGCTTTTAGGGTACAACCCGCTCGGCTTCCTTGAGGGATTCCAAGGCTAGCGGAGACTTACGGAGGCCTTGATGAAGAAAGTTCCAATCCGATGGAAAGAATATCCGGCGGAGGGTCCTAACTTCACCAGGAGATAGAGGGTAAGCGATAAATCAAAACAGGGACCATGCCTCGGCCTTGAGACAATGGTGCCAAGAGATCCAACGGTCTAGGATCAGATTCGTGAAGAAACACTGCTGGAAGAATATGCGTCAGGTACAGTAGGCGCTAATTCTTGTAATTAGCGTCCACTGTTAGGACATTAAATCTTGAGAGACCACTATTCTAGAAATGATAAAGGAAATAACATCAAAGAGGAGGGCGCCAAATAATATGCTTCTCTGAAAAGGGGCACATAATCTTAATTTGGCGTCCAGCTCAAAGGCATAAATTCTTATAAGTTCTAGGCGTTGAAACAACTAGCGTCCGATCAAAAGGCGTTCATTCTTTAATTTACGTCCAAGCTTTGGACATTAATTCTTTAAACGTGAGAAGACATATATACATCCAGAATTGACGTCACCGTTGAGAGGCGCAAGATCTTGAATGTGTGTCAGTCTTCCAGACGTAAAATTTCTGAGAAGGCCAGGGAGCATGCGAGCATCAAGAATTTGCGTGTCTATAAAGAGGCACATAATCTTGAATATGGGATTGCCCTCTGGACGCTATATTTTAATGAATTTCCATATTTTAATAAAATCAGAGAATTAGCGTCAAGATAGTTGACACAAAAACTAGCATTTAATGCGAATATTGTTCATGTTTAAAACAAGGAATGAACAGTGCTAATTTTGATCTATAAGGCCTTTTAGAAAACTAAGAACATGATAATTACGAGGAAAATTCAAGGATTCTAAAAATATGCCCATATTAACTTTATGCATCATGGTTCCATAGATATTTAATTTTTTTAACATTGGTTAATTATTTAAATCTCAAAAGGAAGTTACGGCAGGGATGTAGACATAAATTAATTTACGTCTGTTAGACTGACACAAACTATAGGAATTTGTGTCTGTCTCACAGGCGCAGACTAATTTGCGTCCAAGAACAAGACGCAGTCCATTAAAACAACGCCCACTATCGTGGTCGCCAATTCTTATCTAATAGAGAACGAAGTAAAACGCTAAAAAGAACAGTCAGGGAATGGAAACATGAAAGATCAAATCGAGAATATATCAGGGTTGCATGCATGCTACTAAGTTTAACGTGTTTTGCCTGAAGTTATTGAGATAACCTACCGTTTAAACGAAGAAGGATGAAGAACGGATGAAGCAGAATAGAGGAAGAAGAAGAAGAAGCAGACGACGAGGATGACCCTTCACGATCGGAAGTAGGTCGACGCGCAGGAAGAAGATGGATGTCTGGCCTAGATGCAGTAAGATAGAGGAGTGATCCGATCATACCTCGATAAGTTTTTGCATCTACTGTTTTACCTTTCAGATCTGCATCCAAAGTTGTGTTGGTGCTCATGGGAGTGCTGATTGCCTTAAGATTCTCCATTTGATATTTCTTCAATAATTCAGAAATGTACTTTGCCTGGTTGATGAAGCATCCATCCTTGCTTTGGGTGATTTGTAGACCTAGAAAAAATTGAAGCTCACCCATTAGACTCATCTCAAATTCTGTGGTCATCAAATTTACAAATTCCTCACACATGCTTGGTTTAGTGGATCCAAAGACTATATCATCAACGTAGATTTGAATCAGAATAATGTCATTATTTCTTACCTTGGTGAATAGAGTTTGGTCCACTCTACCTCTTGAATATCCTTTCTCAGTGAGGTATGAGCTGAGTCTATCATACCATGCTCGAGGTGCCTGTTTGAGCCCATAGAGAGCTTTGTCTAATCTGTAAACATGGTTAGGACAGTCTATAGACTCAAAACTAGAGGGTTGTTCAACATACACCTCTTCTTTTATTAAACCATTAAGAAATGCACTTTTTACATCCATTTGATGTAGTTTTATTCCATGACAGCATGCATATGCAAGTAATAATCTAATAGCTTCTAATCTAGCTACTGGTGCAAAGGATTCTTCAAAATCAATGCCAAATTCTTGGTTATATCCTTATGCTACCAGTCTTGCTTTATTTCTTATCACAATTCCATTTTCATTTTGTTTATTTCTAAAGACCCACTTAGTTCCAATAACTGAAAGTTCATTGGGTCTTGGCACAAGGTGCCACACTTTATTTCTCTTGAATTGATTTAATTCCTCATGCATTATATTTATCCAGTATTCATCTTTCAGGGCTTCAGTTACATTTTTAGGTTCAATTTGAGATATAAGTGCCAAATTATCCATTTCTTCAATTGTTCTAAAATGAGATCTAGTTCTGGTAGGGTCATGCAGATTACCAATAATGCTAGATAGAGGGTGGTCTCTTAACATTCTAACATTGGTCAGAGAGTTACCTTCATTAGCATCTGCATTACCTCTAATGCTTGATTCTGCTAGATTCTCATTTGACCTTAGCTCTTCCTCTTGAGTATATTGTTCTTCCTTTTCTTCAAGAAACTCCCCATCATCTTTGTCCCTGCAAGATAGTTCATTTTCAAACCTGACATTCATTTCATGAAAGACAATATGTGGAGATTCTTCAACAGATTGAGTTTTGACATTTAGGACTCTATAGGCCCTAGAGTGATTTGAATAACCTAGAAATATGGCTGGTTCACTCTTAGGTTCAAATTTATCTAAGTCCCGTTTGTGATTATTTTGAACAAAGCATTTAGATCCAAAAACTCTGAAATGTATAACAGATGACTTATTACCTTTCAACAACTCATATGGAGTCTTTTTGGACAGAGGTCTTACCATTGCCCGGTTTACAATGTAGCAAGCTGTGTTTACCGCCTCTGCCCAGAGCTTCCTTGGGAGTTGTCCTTCGATCAACATTGTTCTAGCCATCTCGACAAGGGTTCTGTTTCTTCTTTCCACCACTCCATTCTTTTCAGGAGTTCTTGGAGATGAGAATTTGTGAGATATTCCCATTGCCCTGCAAAAACCATCGAATTCTGAATTTTCAAATTCTCCTCCATGATCTGACATGATAGATGAAATAGTATACTTACCATCTTGCTGAACTTTCCTGAAGAATGCCTGAAATTCTTCAAATGTATCATTCTTATGAGTTAAAAAGAACACCCAAGTAAACCTAGAAAAGTCATCTACCAAAATAAATCCATATTTATTGCCACTCAAACTTGCTGTTCTAGTGGGTCCAAACAGATCCATGTAAACAAGTTGAAGAGGTCTAGAACATTGATTTTCAATTCTGGATTTAAATGACTTCCTAGTATGCTTGCCTTGAGTGCATGCATTACAAATTTTACCATTTTGCTTAAATGATACATCAGGCAGACCATTCACCATACTGAATTTGGCTAACTTATGCATGACACTATAGCTAGCATGTCCAAGTCTACGATGCCATAGCCAAGCCAGCTCACTTTTATTCACAGCTAGACACAGATTGTTATGAGCAGGATCATCTAAATCTACCATGTACATGTTATTTATTCTTTTTCCAGAGAATTTGACACTTTCAGACTGCTTTTCAATAATGGTGCATGCATGAGAATCAAACACAACTTTGTGCCCCCTATCAGACAGTTGGCTTATACTAAGAAGATTGTATTCTAATTCTTCAACAAGTAACACATCATCAATAGAGTTCAGGGGATTTTTGCCAACTTTACCTTTTCCAATTATTTTACCTTTATTGTTCCCCCCAAACGTGACATGTCCTTCTTCTTTCTCAACTAGGAGACAGAATTTTACCTTATCACCCGTCATGTGCCTTGAGCAGCCGCTATCAAGGTACCATCTATTGTGTACAGCTGCAAGGCACTCCTGCAAATCACATCAAACAAGAGATTTTGGAACCCAAATACACTTGGGTCCCATTAGACCATATGATTGTGTCAAGTAAGACAGCATACTTTTGGGAATCCAAATCTGTTGTTTTGAGGGTTTTTGAGATGTGGGGGTCATTGATTTGAAATTTTTCTGATTGGGTTGAGGTACCCTTTGGAATGACCTTTTTGAACCATTTCTGTTGTTAGAGAAGTATGAACTTTTATTCTTGTTCCCATTCCAATTGTTATTATGACTCCAAGAAGCATTGGGGAACCTAGGATGAGAAGTTCTAGAGGAATGTTGAATTCTTGAAGGGATGAAGGTTCGCTGCGTAGACCCTATCACATGATTGCGTTGACTCATCCACCTAACCTTTCTGTCATATGGGTTCTGGTACATAGGGTGCGTCGACGCACTGTAGTGGCTGCGTTGACTCATTCTCATGTTTCTGAAGGAATACCCACCCGGGAAGGGTGTATGCGTTGACGCAGTGTGGACACTGCGTTGACGCGCCCAATGGTTTGTTCTAGCATTATTTCTGTAGAACCCCTGGGACATGGGTTGAGTGGACGCAGGATACCCAGTGCGTTGACGCGACTGTCGTGTACCAGTCCTATGACTCCCTGAATTTCTTTATCCTTGATGCTGGGTTGATGAACTAGGGTCTATAGGCTGACCTGAGGGTTTACTTCTGAACTTAGGCACATTCTTATGGTGATTGGCATTTAAGGTAGCATACATTTTCTCTTTGCCCTTTTCTCTTATGATTTCATCTGTCTGTTTTACTTCTTCTTGATTTTTCTTACAAGACTTCTTTTCAGCCATTTGGCTCTGCTCAGATGTACCTTGTTCAGAAACAAATGTTATAAATCTAGCTCCTAGATCCTTCTTCTTGGTTGGATTATAACCAAGTCCTTCTTTTCCAAAATTGCTTCTTATTCCCATGACAGCTTCAAGATTGTTTTTACCTTGTGTTAATTTCTCAAGAGAGGCTTGTTTACTTAAATTCTCATCTTCCAGTTTCTTCAAATTTTCTTGGAGTTCCTGATTTACTCCTTGAATAGCTTCATATTTTTCTTCAGCAATTTTTACATCACTCTCCAATTTTTGCATTCTGAGTTTCAGGTCATCCTGAATTTTCAGTAAAAATTCATTTTCTCTTTTCATCTCTATTAATTGATCTCTACATTGGTCACTTTCATCAAGAGATTTTCTTAAACTGGTAATTTCAGCTTCTAGGCACCTGATTTTATCATTCAATGAATTTTCTTGACTAGTCAGATTTTTCTTTTTCTTGAGTGATTTATTTTCTTTCTTTATATGATCATACTTATCTAGCAATTCATTAAATGCTTCTTCCCAATCACTGCAAGAAAAGTTTTCAGAAGAGGAAGTTACCTCATCCTTATCATCTCCCTTAGCCATGAAGCACAGCTTAACATCACTCTCTTCTTCAGAAGTGCTTTCTTCTTCATCTTCATCTTTCTCCTCGTCACTCCACGTACTTATCATGGCCTTTGGCTTCTTGCTCTTCCATTTCGGTTGGACTTTCTTCACATTCTCTGGACATTCAGATTTAATATGTCCTTGTTTCCTGCATTGGTAACAGACAACCATGTCAGATTTCCTAGAGTTTTCTGATTTGAATTTTAAACTCTTTCTTACCTCTTGTCTTCTGTTGTTTCTAAATTTACCTTCCTTCCTTAGAAACTTCCTGAATTTCCTGGTGAGCATTGCTATCTCACCTGAGTCATTATCTGAGGTAGATGAATGACTATCATCTGAGCTCTCCTTGCTACTTGGTCTTGCCTTCAATGCAAGAGGCCTTTTCTTTTTCACATCCTCATCTGTCCTTTTGAGGTTCAGCTCATAAGCCATCAAAAATCCGATAAGCTCATCAGGGGTAGTGGTAGGAAGGTTCCTAGATTCCTCAACAATAGTGGCCTTGGTGTGCCAAACTGGAGTTAGGGATCTAAGAATTTTCCTGACTAGTTCGTAATCAGTGTAAACCTTTCCCAGACCTCTAAGACCATTCACTAATAGGGTTAGTCTAGAATACATTTCAGATATATTTTCGTCTGGCTTCATTCTAAAAGCTTCATATTCAGAAATTAACATATTGGCTTTTGTCTCTCTTACCTCTGACGTACCTTCATAGATGACTTGAAGTCTATCCCACATTTTCTTGGCACTGGCACATGAGGATACTCGTGAAAACTCCATAGGATGCAATGAGCATTGCATGATGTTCATAGCTTGCTAATTGACATTGGACTTCCGAATCTTCTCCTTCACCCACAATTCTTCATCTCCTTCTAACTGATAGGGTCCCTTGCTCACGACTCTCCAAATCTCATGGTCCTGAGCTCTCAGAAATACCTGCATCCGATTTTTCCAGTAAGCATAGTTAGTGCCATCAAAGAAGGGTGGCCTATTTACAGCATACCCTTCAGGCATGAGCCCCTTGTTTTCCATTCCACTAAATCTCTCTGGGTTGTGAGACCCTTGACAAGAGAGCCAAGCTCTCATACCACGTGTTGGATTAGGTGGAAGGTCAAACTAGAGGGGAGGGGTGAATAGGTTGACCCTTTGAAAAAATAATGCAAGATCACACTTGCTTTAGAAAGCAGAATGCTAATGAGAAATTCAGAAAACAAACTGTATGAAGATCGTGCCTAATCAAACATCTAACGAAAGGTGAATAATGTACGAATAGCAAACCACAAGAGGAACACAGATTTTTATGGTGGTTCGGTCTTACTGTGGAGACCTACGTCCACCCCTCACTAAACCAGTGAGGATCCCTGCTGAGCTTTACAGCTTAGCTACACCGAGGAACTACCTCCTCAAACAACGCTGAGCAGTACAACTTGACTTAACTAGAGGAACAGATCCTCTAAACTGCTGACGAACAGCTTGCAGGCAAACACGCCCAAACTCCCTTGATCCAAACACAATCTGCTAGATCAAGCCCCTCCCTCTACTCAAACCAGTAAGAAGGAGAAACAATGTAACAGTGTTCAAATTGAAAAACAAAATCAATAAACGAAATCACTCAGAGATGGAGGAACAGCTCCAGATCTGTGATGCTGCTGGATCTCAAGCTCGAACTCGGATGCTGGAGGAAGATATTTCAACGATCAGTTGGCCTTCTCCTTCTGAAGGGTAGATGAGCTCGCACTGATCCACTGCCCCTGGATCTCTTCTAATCGTCAGTGGATGCAGCAAGGTACTAGCAGGAAGACGATGAACTCCACGATCCTTCTCCAGGGCTTCACTCTCTCTGGTTCGATTGCAACTCTCAAAAACCTTCTTCGATATTCTACTTCCCGCGCTCACTTTCAGATCCACATGTAATATTCATCCAGTGGGCCCCAATCAGATTTTCTGGTTAACCCAATGATTGCTCTCGGTAGAGCCTTCTGGAGTCGCGAGGGAGAACGAGATCGCAATGCTTTTGGCTGATGTGGCCTTTGACGTCACGTACGATTGGGGTCCACCCAACTAATCTCGTAAATAGTTCAGATGGCGTCAACCCATTGAGTCCATGAGGTTGATGCAGCCTTGAAATGCCCCACATGGCTTTGAGTGTAAGACTAGATGCGTTGACGCATGGGGTCACTGCGTCGACCCACTGAACTGAGTCAGAGCAAATTTCATCTCAGAGTGAACTGCTGCGTCGACGCTATCATGCTATAGCGTTGACGCACTGGGGTATTCCAGTGAACCATAACTCTGCCTTTTGAACTACTGCGTCGACGCTGCTCTACTGTGGCGTTGACGCACTGGGGTATTCCAGTGAACCATAACTCTGCCTTTTGAACTGCTGCGTCGACGCTGCTCTACTGTGGCGTTGACGCAGTGAAGTAGATCTGTGAGTGTCTCTGCTTCTTAAGCTGATGCGTCGTCGCTGCACTAGTGTGGCGTTGACGCACTGAGATTATATCAGTGACTTATGATTTTGCCTCTTCAACTGATGCGTGGATGCCTTGAACTCCCAGCGTCGACCCTGTTTCTTTCTTGCATCAAAAATGAACCAAATGCGAGCGTTACTGAATCAAGATTTAATTCAATATTCACATCTCATGGTTGTCATCATCAAAACCAGGGGCACAACAGAAGACAACCAGGAAGCAGGCACAACGCTCCACGGGTTCTTCTTTAACCCACGGCAGCAGCGACACCACGCATAGAGGAGGAAGGAGACCAAGTGAGGAAGAAGATGACCTACGATCTCCTCCTTCGAACGCAGCAACAACAGTAATGAATTTTGCTGTGCATGTAGGGGTTTATTGACACTGGCCTTCTGAATTCTGCCATGGAATCCTAATTTACGCATGGTGTCCTAGTTGGTTTTAAACTTTCCAAGATAACCTAACCCATCCATAAACCTCACTCGCTATCCCTATTTGATCAAGGAAACCCTAAAGCTCCTTATGCATCGGTCGACCTAACCCAACGGGGAACTATCTCCACTTCCTCTTCTCGCGATCGGCAGTGCATCTATGACGAGGCTCCTCCTCCTACCCGTCGCTCACTTCGGCTCCAGTCGGCCTTGGCGGCGGCCCCCCCACCGGTCCACTCTTCCGTCTCCGAGGACCCCGATCACGATGGTTCGGACCCTGACCCTCTTGATTGGCAGGATCTCCGGACCGTCGGTGTGGAATCCGTTCTTCGTCCTCATCCGACTCTGAAGGGGCTTTCGATGAAGATTCTATCTTGTTGGGGATTTGAACTTTACTTGTGCTGTGGGTCCCTGGGTTCGGCGCCTAGCCCACGTCTTGGCCTTTTCTGGTCTCTTTCTTTTGTGGGCCTTTCGACCTTGTTCTCGTCCTGCCCCCTTTCGGGCGACGTTCCCCTCCCCTCCCCCTGTACCCCTTCTCTTTTACTACTTTCCTTAATGAAAACGCTTGCCTGGCGACCGGGGTAGTGTGTTCATCTTCTTCCGAAATGAAGGGACGAACCCCCTCCCCCATCTACCACCTTGCAAGTATTTACTTGAGTTTAAAAAAAAACTATCTTCAACGTGGGCTCTTAGGTGAGCTCAATAAAACCTGAATCAAGGCTATCATTTTGGCCTATACGTGAAGAGTTGTTCAAAGATATTTATCATTATTATGAAGGCCCAAGCCTAGTAACTATAGGCTAAACCCATTCTAGTCTTTTAGCCCATTTGTTAATTGTAAGGCCTATAATTTAATTGGACTAGCCTTAGTTTAGGTCCATTATTGATTATTTTTAAGTTGGACTTTCAATATACTTTTGTTTATCGTTAATTTTTTTTGACTATTATAACATTAATAATTTTACCTCGTCTTGAAATTCTTAAGTATTTTAAGAGATTATATTGTACATTAATTGCCATATTTTATGAGATTCAATTTCCTGAGCTTTTATCTCTACTCAATTTAATGGTAATTAAATCTCTTCTTGATTTAGAATTGAAATCCGATTGTCTTTTAATCTTTCCGCCTAGGTCTTCTTTTGTTTATATCTTGATGACCTTATTTTATTATATACTTAATAAGAAGATTTCATTTTATTCTCGTAAATACTTACAAGATTAACAATTATCTTTCATCTTTCTAAAACATAGATAATTATTTTTATTTTAACTTTTATAATTTGCCGGGTGTTACAAACCCGATCCACCATGACTTTTAGTTATACTTTCACTAGATAAGACCGAGAGTGCGTGGTTAGTCAAAATTGTATTTAATTTTGTCATCCCCTAAAGTTCCCTTCATTGAATTTTTCGGGCTTGACACTAATTGTTTCTTTGATTATAAGAGTAGCCTAGAGAGGATGGTGCTATAAATCTGAAAATTTTGTTTTTATCAATTGAATTGCACAATTTCAACAATTGTATAATTAATTATTTAGTTTATTTTTAAAACTAACATAACATAACTAATCAATTTCAGTGATAATAATAAAAGCACAATTTGTTTTTTATAGGATGAAAACAGGAATTATAACAAGTTTAGATTTTTTCAGCAAATTAATTAATAATATAAAATAAGCAAGATTTTATTTTTCAGCAAACAAATAACTATTTTCAGCAAACAAAAATAATTTTTAGGATTATCTATTCTGTGAGGAGAAATAATTATTTTCAGTGAACATAAATGATTTCTATAATGTTGTCTTTAGTAAACATAAATAATTTTTTAGCATTCTTATATTCAGGAAACATGAATAATTAATTTCAGTGACCATAAAAAATTTTCAGTGTTGTTGTGCATTGTGATTTTGATGATTACAAAATACCTTTGGTACTTGGCCGTGTGCGAGAATGGTTGTTCATGTCGTCATGTGTATGACGTTTGAATGGTTGTGGAAATGATCATAAACTGTTTCTATTGGGATATCATCATGTGGATGTATTGTAATTCTATAAGGCTTATCATCATGTGGATGCATTAAGGCTCATACGTGCTTTGAGGTTAGCACAAACATTGCATATACATTATCCCTACACTTGGTGAGATTACTTTGTAATGTGTGGTTTGATGAGCTTGGAGATTGATCAAATGGAATGTGACTCAATATTGTTTTGCGTGCTTTGATTCCAAATTTATTTATCATGCAATGGTAATTAAATATTGGAACTTCATAATTCTTACATGAACGATTCAACAAAAGAACAAGCAATTAAGGACAATGCGAACTCAGGTAAAACAATGAGGTAAGTGTTGCTATGTGGATTTAAATGGATATCTCGTTCCTCCTTCACTCTTGGAATATGTTCAATGATGTAATTTATTGTGAACATGGTCATAGTGTTAATGCTTGATGTAAAGATCTTGATTGTCAACTAACATCTTGCTTTATCATATTTTTCAGGATGAAAAATCATGGCTGATCTTCATGGGATTATGGTAATATTTAATCAATTGTTTCCCATTGATTTGATGGTGTTTTTACTTATTTTTCAGGCCCAAACTAGAAGGGGTCGACCCATGGGGTCGACCCTCTCAGGTTCTGATCAAAACAGAACCATTTTGATGAAAACAGCCTGAAAGGGTCGACCCTGGGGTCGACCCATGGAAGGGTCGACCCCTGGGGTCGACCCCTGTAACCCAGAACCAATTAAATCTGGTTCTGTTTGGGGTTCTGGAATCACGAGGGTCGACCCCATGGAAGGGTCGACCCCTGTAACCCAGAACCACATATTTGGTTCTGTTTGGCTTCTGTGTGCCCGAGGGTCGACCCTGGGGTCGACCCCTTCCGGTCGGATGCCCAGCCGCGATGTTTGACCGCCGTTTTCTTGCTCCAAAAGTCCTACCAATCAATTCCTAATGTCCTAAATGTCTCCCTAATTCATGGATCTGGTCCCTAGGATGTTTCTTGACCGACCTAAACACTTATATACATCTCTTGGGTTGCAAACCCTAAGCAAGAGGATGCTAGATCTGAAAATCATTTTTCTTCTAACCCTTGTATGTGCAGGTCGCAAGTAGCAGCTCCATGGCTTCTCCCACATTCTTCTGAGCTTGTATGTGAAAGGAAGAAAGTGGATTCAAGTCTCCATTCGATCCCCTACTGGAAGCTGCGTGGAAAATCAAGTTACAACCTCATCTTTGCAAGAATCATTCATATTCTTTCAAGAATGTTCTTCATCCTGCAGAAGCATTCAAATACGGTTGAAGAAGAGAAAGGGGGAGCTCTAATCACTGCAAAATCTTCCTTATTCTGATCTTTGTTGATAGAGCTTGAAAATATGCTTTAAGGCATTTTAGGAGGGCTTCATATGTCCTCTCTCTTGCATATATATATGAGTTGTGATATTTGTGATACAATAATTCTAATGCTTATATATTCATCTTTCGTATAGGTGAAGAAAAGGGAGAAAACGAAGTGAAGCTTCTACCATCGTGAGGATCTGGAGCTCGTGGAAGAAAGAAAAGAGGAGCGGCATGAGGAGAGGAAGAAGATGATGTTAAAATCATGATCATCCGTCAATGAGCCTAGAAGAATCAGATTTTGTTGAAGAAGGGGGATTCTTACTCTTGATGCATCTGTCTAGTTCTCATCTCTATAATTTGTTTGGAGGGTCATAGCATATATGTGTTCTTGATTCATATACATTTGAGATAATACTTTGTGTGGGTGTTCGGAGAAAGGGGTCTCTAAGTGTGTGTGTTGTTGTATGTGCATCAACTTGTGCGGAGTATATCCGCGTGTGTGGTTGGGTGTATCCCGGGGTGTGTTCCCCGTGTATTGGTTGGGAGTTTACTCCCGTGTGATTGTGTAGGCATTGCCCTACGTGTGTGTGGACGGAGTTGTGTCTCCATGTGAAGTATTCAGTTCGGGGTGTGTTCCCCAACGTGTGTGTGTGTGCTGCTGTGACAGCAGTTTGAGGCAAGGTCTCGTGTGTGGTTTGCTGCGAAAGCAGCGTGTGTGTGTTGGGGTTCGTCCCCGTGTTGCTACGTTTTGTGGCGTGTAGTGAAGCCTCACCGGTTTGGTGAGGGGTGGACGTAGGGAGCCCGTCGTGGTCCCGAACCACCTTAAAAATCTCCGTGTCTTGTGGTTTGATTCTTGTGATTATATGTTCACTATCCTATCTGTTTGTGCAATCGAGTGAGCTCGGTGAGATTGAGTGAATCTAGTTTAAACCTATTTAGATTAAATTACTCAATCTTGTATATTCCGCTGTGTACTAGTTGTGTTTTTAATTGGACATAGTTTATAGTAGTAGGATCTATTCACCCCCCCTCTAGATCCGTGTTCCTGCACTACGGGACCCAACAAGTGTTTTAGATGGAAGTAATCAAGATAATTTGAGCATAGAACATAAATAAGCAAGATAATTTGAAAACAGAACGGATCAACAAGTTAATGTTATTTTCTGTAAACTTAATACAGAGATATCTGGAATGCATTTAAAAATCAGTATTATAGATTTTTTTAGCAATTATTAGTCAGATTTTCAACTTTAGTGATTGGTAATCTTTGTTTTTAATTTCAACAAGTTAATAATCAAAATAAAGATCCAATGCTACCTTTGGTAAAACTAGGGCAGAGATAAGCACAATAATATGAAATAATGAGGATTGCATTTTAAGCAATAGAAGTTTATATTATGTCTAAGGCACCACATTAAAGTTCTCCTAAAAAGGGGGGCTTGATTAAAATCCACCCAGAATTTTTTAGGTTTTTTTTATGAAAATCATTGTTAAATAGACATTTGTAAAAAAATTATTTCGGCAAATGTATTAGCATATATGTTATTGTGTAAATCTGAATTGTGTAAAAATGTCATATTTATTTGTAAATATATCACTTTTATCAAAAAAATTTAAAAAAATCATGTTTAAATGACATTTATGTATTATTTAAATTAACCTTGTAATATGCATGCTAATACATTTGTAGGGATATTTTTTTTATAAATTCACCTCTAATATAATTTCAGGTGAAGGTCTTCCGCTGGTGTGTCTGCGTGCACAAAGCCAGAGAGATACTCTAAGCAAGGTATGGCTCGGGCTTTCCCCCACCTAGATGAGGAAAAGGTCTTCCGCTGGTGTGCTTTTGTTTTGTTTGAGCTCATTTGTCCTGGTCTTCATCTTTGATGGGGAATTTTTCACATTTTTCTCTTTAGTGGAGATCAAATAGCATTGGTGGGATTCCTTTTGGTCCCCTCGGACTTCCCCCATTCCACGGGGGTGAACAAATTCAACTTCTGGTGATATGACGAGGGGACCCCTTTCAATATCCCTAAGATCCCTTGACTGAATATGGCGTTGTAACCAGTCATGCCTCGCACAACTGTAAAGTTGGCCACAAAGGTCACATCCCTTGGGGCAGTCCCGAAAGTGATCGAAAGGGAGATCCATCCCTCCGGGTAGACCGTGGAGCCGAAGAAACCAAACAGGGGGTGTGTAGTGGTGTGATGCGAGAGAGATCGACACCCATCAGAACAAGGCAATCGTAAGAAATGACATCTGGACCACTTCCATTGTCTACAAGAATACAACGCACAATATATTGATTGATAGTTGTGGAGTTGACCAGGGCGTCGGAGTGTGGAGTGGTCACACTAGCCAGATCTTCATCTGAAAAGGTGATGGGCTCCTTGAGGCGGTCCCGTACAGGAATCCGAGTTGGTGGGTCACGATGACTGGTGTGGTCGCGCTCTGCTTGGCCGACTGCGTATGCACGACACTTACTGGAGCTGTTCCCGCCCGATGCCGGCCCTCCGGAGATAATCAGGATCTCTTTTCCATTGGGTCGGTTATCGATGGGGGGTGGCGTGTCGGCCTTCCACTGTTTTCGCTCAGCGGCTTTGGTGACGAACTTGTCCAGGAGCCCTCGGCAGACCAGGTCCTAGAGGATGTCCTTGAGTTGGACACAGTCTGCCATGTCGTGGCCGTGGTCGCGTTGGAAGCGGCAATACCTTTTCTGATTCTTCATCCGAGGATCGGACTTCATCTTCTGGGGCCAACAAATATAAGGTTCCTCACAAATTTCTATGAGGATCCATTAAGGAGGGGCCGTCAGTAGAGTGTAGTGCCTATAAAGGGCTTTCTCCTTTGGCCGACTTTGGTCGTGGTGCTCTCGATCACAACGCTCATGCTTGCCTCTCTCTCGGTGTGGAGACTCAGTCGGTCGCTTGCGATTGGACTGATCGGCTCTAATGCTCAGCCCAACGCGGCATTGTTCTCCTCGCAACTGGTGTGCTTCTGGGCCAAGGTGAGGAGCTTCATTAGTGTCTTCGGGAAGTCTACTCCTAGGGCCCTTCAAAGAATGATGTCTTGAGTGTCTTGCGTCAGCACTATCATGGTGATGTTGACATCTAGGCGGGGAATACGGAGGGCCTCCTTGTGGAAGTGGACAACAAAATCCCCACAGGGGTTCCTCGTGGCCTTGCTTTATGGCGAGGAGGCTCATGGCAGATCTAACGTCCCTCTTGCAGTTAAGGAAGTTTTTCTTAAACATCCTCTTGAGTTGTTGGAAGGAGGTAATAGTCTTGGTAGATAGCGACTCAAACCACGTCCAAGCGTGCTCCCGCAAGGTGGTGTCGAATGCCAAACACTTCACATCATTCGAGACCCAATGGAACACCAGATTGGACTAGAAGATGTGATGTGATCGACGGGGTCGGTAGTGCTATTGTACGGGGTGAGCGGCGGCAGTTGAAGCTTCGAAGGGATCAGAGCCTCCATAATCTCTCAGGAGAGAGGCGCATAGAAGTCGGAGTCATTGTCAATCAGCCATTTGGTCCGTGCAGGCTGGAGAATGTCATCTAGATAGCGACCTTACCTTAAGCTCGCGCTCAACCTCCTCGTAATGTCGTAGCCACTATGCCATCTCGTGGCTAGAGTATAGCGGGTTGGCGGGGTGCCATGAGGGCTGACTACACAGGCAAGGAATGTGGGTGGCAAAGAGGAGTGAATGTTCGCACACCCAGTGTGACTCTACCATAATCGGTGTGCCTCCGTTCTAGGGAGGTGCCATTAGAGCGCAGTCTTGCTCCATCTACCGGTTGAGGAGGTCTTGGTACGCCTCCATCAGCAACTATATTTGGTGGCGCATCTCCACCAGTTCGTTCGTGGTGGGATCTGGTGGAGTGGCGCCGCAGGATGGGTGCAAGGAAGAAGAAGCTTCCTGAGAAGTTCGTCAGGAACCTGGGGCCCCTTGGTAGTTGCTAGGATTGCGATAGTTTCCATGGGGTGCCATGACTTTCTGCGACGTTTCCCATATACGGCGTTAAAAAGTATGGAAGCTGAAAAGTGTTACCTCGGCCTGGAATCGCACCTTTACGATTTGTTTCATGGGGAAGAGAATCAGGCAACCCCAAGAAAACTTGCAACCACTGAACATAATGTCAGAAGCATCCCTAGGAGTGATCCCAGGGGACAACCTTTCAATGCTTAAGTAAGAAACTAGCGTAAGGACAAAGAAAAAGTTAGAGGGAGAAAGAAATGAGAGCTTGGGAGAGAGAGGAGAGTGCTCGGGAGTGCTCGGAAGCATGGCTAAGGCCTGGGGAATGACGGAGAAATTGTTGTATCTCTCTGAGTATCTCTCTAGCTCTGTACCTGCGTGCGTGCTTCCTTGTGTCTCTGTATAAGCGTCTGCCGATATATATATATATATATATATATATATGTGTGTGTGTGTGTGTGTGTGTGTGTGTGTGTGTGTGTGTGTGTGTGTGTGTCCTTCTCTATGTTTGCCTACGATCTATTTATACTGTCAGTAGCGGTGTCGTCTCTTTCCTGACCTAATGGGGGTGTGGTTAGTGTAGTGAGGCGTTGGTTGATTGTAAATCGTCTGTCGCACACTCGCTCGTCTATTAAGGAAGGGCGTCGTGACGGGCATCTCAACAGCGTGGGGGTGATCTGGTGTTTGCCGGAGTAAGCCCCATAATTGTGGCCTCCACGCTCATCTCTTAGAGAGTTTCACGGCATTCGAGATACATGTGTGCGGAGATCATGCTTGTGGGCCGACAAGTCCTAAGCGAGCCTTAATTGGATCACGTCTCTGGACCATCATTCGTGGTGATGGTCGCCATAGGCTTGACGACGTTGGGCCGTAATAGACCTGATGTTACTTGGCTATGCTGGACCCGACGTATTTTTCCCTCCTCAAGTATCAAAGACTTAATTTTTATTTGTTGAAAATAAAAATCAGATTGCTGAAATTAAAATCCAACCCGGGTCTATAGACTTTATAAGGATCTATGGGGAGTAAGACTCGGGGACTTTAATAGGTTTCCACAGAAATAAAGGATCCTCATTCTTGTGTTCAAAGGCATCCTCCGCTGTGTGCATGCCCCTTGAGGAGCATCTGTTGCCATATAATTTTTTTTTTTCTGCTGCACCAAGCTCCGAAGGGTACGCCTTGATGTGCCAGGTGACTGTGCACAGATAGCTCAGGTTTTGATGTGGTCGGTGACTATGCACTGATAGCTCAGGTTACGGTTCTTTAAGTTTAATGGACCTGATCTTTATTTGCTGACAACAAAATCTATATTCCTTTTCAGAACACACAAGAGAGCTTACTTCTCACTATCTATTCTCTCTCAAGAGGCAATCACATAATCATCAGTTTTCACACAACATACAAATTTAGGATTTTTACGTGAAAATTATTATTAGAGGTAAATTTATAATAAAACTATTCCTACAAATATATTAACATGCATATTACTAGATTAATTTAAATAATACATGAATGTCATTTAAACGTGATTTTTTAAATTTTTTTGATAAAAATAATATATTTATAAATAAATATAACATTTTTACACAATTCAGATTTACACAATAATATATATGCTAATACATTTGCCGAAATAATTTACGTTCTTCTACCTGCTTCCTATTCATCTTGTTAATATATAGCTCTTTCCATACTTTGATTCTGTTAGATACAAAACAATATATGTTAGACAGAGCCAAGTATTCTTTAGACACAATAAGCTATTCGTTGGACCAAAAAGAATATATGTTAGACACAAAATACCGATCATTAGACTAAATGTGTATAGGCTCTTGTCGTGTAGCATCTTATCTGACTATTAGAGAAGATCTGCTACTTTTTCAAGTTTCTAAAAATTTCTTCACAATACGTCTCTACCCATTTCTTTTATTTCTTTATACGTTAGCTGGTAGCAACGTTATAGAACGTCTCTGCTGTTCTATAGTTGTCACATAGAGAAGATTGTGTTTCTTTAAAATAAGCAGACAAGATATTTATACTTCTCTCCTTTGCTCCTATAGGGCGTCAGTCCTCCTACCATTCTGTCCTTGTCATGTCATCTTGTCCTTTCCTGAAATACGTCAAAGAAGATTTGTCCTACTTAGACTAACAGTCAAATGTACCTACAAGGATTATGTGCATACATGCCTTCTATATGGATAATATTTAATGCTTTATTCAGCTACAATAAATGCATTTGAAATTTTGGAGATTTTCCTCGAAGTGTTTTCAGGCAGATAGAAATATTTTATAGAAAAAGCAACTTCTGAAAGGACAACAGCTAATAAAATATAAGAACAATAGAAGGCATAAAGTTGTGTCTTAGGAGAAATATTTTACCTGTTTAAAGTTGTATGCAGATGAGCTAATAAGCATAAGACAACTCATTCAACGTATGTTATTTAGAACTATCAGAAATAATGAAGACAATACAAACAGATAGCTAAACAAGGTGTCTATACAACATATTAGTAGTTTTAATGAAATAGCAGTTATCACAAAAACTAGCTAGATTAAGATACGTGATGCTTAAATAGGATAGCCGAAGTTTGAAAGGATAGGCAAAGCAATGTAGTCTAAACGAAGAGATAGGCGATAGACAAAGATATGCAATGTTTAAAACGACTATCAGTGAGATACGCGAAGTTTTTAGTGAGATAGTCCAAATAATACAAGATAGGTGATGCCTTTAAGATAGGTGAATTGTTTTAGTCACCTAAGTGGATGAGATAGGTGGTGGCCTTTCGCCTAAGTCAATGAGATAGGCGAAATATTGCCTTTGTTAAGCTTTATAGAAAGATAGTCAATTCAGTGAGATAGGCGATCTTGAACCTATGTGAGTTAGATATTGCCTAAGGCCCTCTTTGGTAACGGGTTAGAATAAGCAGGTTAGGATAAAGGCGGTTAAGGTATCCTTGGGATTAGATTGTTCTACTTTGATAAGTGACTCTTATTCTAGCTTGGGTTAAAGAGAATAAGGAGACCTTATTCTGAGCAGTTTGATAAACTTGCTAGAATTACAGTGGAATAATATTTTACATACCCAAATTATCCTTTCTTTCAAGGGCTCTCCTTCCTCTCTTTCAACTCAACCCCCTGGCCACAATCCCCTGAAGAGAGTGAACCGTAGACATCACGAGGGAGTGGCAAAATCAAGTTTCTTTCGACTTTGTATTTTTCTTCACTTTTGTATAGCAAAACTTGACGTGGATTCTTAGGAGCAAATGAAGAATGAAAAAATTGCTATCCAATTCAAACCAATGCCAAGGAATTTCTATATCACATACACTGTTTTGATATAATTAAGATTGTCCTCATTGTAAACAGAACATACACCATTCACTCACTGTCAATATTTAAATCAAGAAATAATCTAAACCCCGTGACCATAAGCCTTATCAATTAATATTGTACATGCATCAAGAATGCACAATATTATGCATTGAAATAGCCAGATCAGACTCAACCAATACCATAACAATCAGCAGAAGGACATCAATTAAACCTGCTACACAGTGTACATCAATACCATCAGGCACAATTAATCTACACTCTAAATAACAGATTCAAATGACTGTTTGGTGAATCATAAACATTTGGTTCAGATGAGGCTAGGTCCACTAAACCCACGATGAGGGAAGAATGTCTGGAATGCCTTGATGCCAAGTCCACATCATCCTCTCCATTCGAATCGATGCCTCTTTCAATTGAAATCGACTCCTGGATCTCCTTGAGCACTTCTGATATGGAGGGCCTCAATATTCCATGCTGTTGGACACACATCATTGCCTTTTCAGCAATCTTCCACACTGACTCTATATTGAAGTCATTCTGAAGGGAGGGCTCAATGAAGTCCTGAGTTTCCACTCTCAATGTGTGATTTAGCCTGCGATCAATTTAAAAGCCAGTTGGTTACAGAAAGGAAGGTCAATTGTCATCCATATAGCATCATGTAAGCAGTGGATCAAATGCAGCTACATATGAAGGCAACCGTTACACTGTAATGCAGACCAGAATGACTTCATGCCATGCTATATTTGCTTAAAAAAGGAAATAGCAATGAAGAACTATTACCCAAGGTACAATATTCCGGATGTTAACTTCAAATCTTTCAATCTGAATTTTGCTTGTTGACCTGAAATCAGCTCTAGAACCCCCAAAAGGTGTAGACATCACTTTTGTCTGTCAATTGTTGAGAAATATAGTACCTACATTGAAGACCATGGAATCATGACTGATAGTGGTAAGAACTTATAACAAACCATACTAGAGCACCTATGGCTGCTTGTGTTATTTTTATTGTATATGTTCTGGATAATTGACATCATCTTGAACAAAAGGAATCAAATGTTGGTAATTCTGACCTAATATTGTTACCTTCTCCTCAGTTGCATACATATCCAAAGCAAACTGATACCAAGCATACATATCCAAAGCAAACTGATACCAAGCATACATATCTAGCTAATAGGTTACCTTCTCCTCAGTTGCAGAACCAAGTTACATGCATAAATCAGAACATTAAACATGAGTGGACATAGGTAATCATCAAAGTTTAAATTTTGCATCATTGCCTATCCCCCAGTACTCACTTTCTTTTCCAAACAAAATCATGGCTCAAAACTGTAATGATAAAGTGTATCATATCGCAAGAGGCATTGGGAACAAAGGTGACTAACTGTAATGAGAAGTATATGAAAACCATTTTGAGGACTTAGAGACAATGGACAAAAATGTAAGAAGTATATCAAAACCATTATCCACTAATAAAAAAGATTAAGACAAAGGGAACATTAATGTTGTCAATGTAGTCACCGTCAAATAAATTTACTTATGCATGGACATAATGCGTAGTGCCATGTTTACAGTTGGGCGTGAATCAAGCAGTTGACTGCTTCACTTGGCACAGAGAGCTTCATTCTATTGTATGTTCCCTTTCAGAGAAGGGATGTAAAGATCCTATGAATAGAGCCTGCAAATAGATGGGTGAAACAAATGCCGTGTTGAATGCATGAAGGGCCTACAAATAGAAATCTGCATATTACATATCTTAGGATAGAGCACAATTATTAATATACATTATACATAAATAAGATGTCTAAGATATACTCATGGAACCACAACCGAAGAAGTAACTATCAAATCCTGAAATTAAGTAATATCAGATCAAATCCACATGCAACCGTTAACATGGTGGTCTTCTTCTTCTTGCTTTACCAAAAGAGCTCCTCGTTTGGGGCTTCAAAGGATCTGAAAGGGGGTGAGAGAGTGAGAGAGAACATTGCAAGCACAAGTTGGATAGAGTTTCATGAGGCCCTCTTTGGTAACGAAACAAATAACAGCATGATAGAAAGACGCAAACAAGAGCACAATTGGGCATACTTCCTCTTAGATATACATAGAAAACTTGATGAAGAGTAGTGGCAACAAGAAAACATCCTGTAGCATGTAGCATGTAGCAAAGTCAATACACCTTAGATAACCTTTTGTGCATTATTGGGCTCAGACTGGCCTTCACAATCATACCATTGACAAGAGTGGGGCATAAGCCAGCCCTCATAGTTCATACCCATACAACATATATGCTCCTAGGAACCTCCACAGTTTTATAATGATATTCACTATGTTGCAATGGCACATATGCATTCACTCTTGTCAGGGTAATTATCAGACATCAGGTTTTGCATCATTGCCCATCCCCCTACCAAAATGGTAAGTCAACATCACATAACATATGGGTGAAACAACTGCCGTGCTGCATGTATCAAGGGCCTACAAATTGAAATCCAGACATTACATAAATTAGGATAGAACATAGCTGTTAACATACATTATACATAAACAAGATGTCTCAGATATACTCATGGAACCACAACCGAAGGAGCAACTGTCAAATCCTGAAATTACCAGATCAAAATTGAATGAATAAAGGTCAAGGGCATGCGTGCATATTAAGAATTACTCATGGAACATAAAACTGATACCAAGCATACATATCCAGCTGATAGGTTACCTTCTCCTTAGTTGCAGAACCAAGTTACATGCATAAATCAGAACATAAAACATGAGTGGACATAGCAAATGAAATAGCATAATGTTGCATACATTAAAAGCAAGGAACATAAAAGGTCTCTCTAAAATACACAACAAAGAAATTAACTATGACTAGTTTCATATGTTTGTGAACGCTTTCATTCCTGAAAATTCTAAACTCTCCTATCTATTGGTAGCCCAAAGTGCATCAGCAATCTGGGTTCTACGTTGCTCCCCGGCTGTAACATCCCTTCGACTTAGAAGTATATCATCTGGGACCTCAACATCACCCGCATCTTCAATGGTGGCATCATTACCTGTCACCCTATTGAAGTACCAATCGTACCCTTGCTCACGATGAATAAAATTCTAAATTACACAACAAGCTAGTACAATCTTGCGTTGAATTGGCCATGGGTAACAATTCCCCTCTCGCAGCGTATGAAATCTCATCTTCAGTACACCAAAGGTTCGTTCCACAACATTTCGGAGTTGAGCATGCCGGTGATTGTATTTCTCCTTCTTGTTTGAATATGGCATTCTTCCTCTACCCCGAAATTCAGAGATGTGATACCTGTGACCTCGATAGGGGGCTAAGAAAGATGATGTGTTCGCATATCCAGCATCCACTAGATAATATTTACCACGGGGCACGGTGAAGCCTCCCTCATCTATGCTCCACCTGAGGACCTTCATGTCCGAAGCAGAGCCCTCATACCCAACACAAACATATTGAAAAAGCATGTCAAACGACACCACAACCATCACATTTTGGGTAATGCACTGTTTTCGATCGCGGAAGCGAGGTTGGTCGTGGAGCGACACATTTGCAGGAATATGAGTCCCATCGATTGCACCCAATGCATCCTACAATGCGAAAAGGAATGTTAGATTTGCCAAGATGGATGGCACAATTACACATGCATAACGTACACCCTACCTTAAAGAACGGATAGAAAATATCCTTGTCACGTATGTGGGGATGGCATTCGTTTGTGTGCGTTGGGAGCTGGATGAATTCAGTCTTCAACGAAGCTAATGCAAGTGCAAGACGATTAACATAGTGACTAATTGTTTGAGAACAGTGGTGAAAATGCTCACATAATGCACCGGTTGAGACACCATGCCTAACAGCATATAAGAACATAGTGAGTTGCTCATTTGCCGTAATATAGCGTGAGTCAGATATCAAACCTCTACTCACTAACAACTCTCAATCTGAAGAACATTGTGGGATGTAACCTAAACACACTGTAACACCTAACTTCATGGCCGTTGAGAATATCATGAATCCATGCGTGGCCAGTGTGTGTCGAGGTGTGCATTGACACCTAGGAATCATCGGTGCATTTTCTTCTTCAATTTGGTCCCATATCGCCTCCTCAATTGCATCGAACATTTCATCATCCTCTTGAAGATACTCTAAAAGTAGGGCATTAAATTCTACAACATTCAAGCACAACATCATGTGATACATTGTTCAAGCATCTAAAACAATACATGCATAATATGGAGATTACAACTCTCGTTGACTTACACAAGTTGAAGGGATAAAACTGTTACATTCCACCTACTAAGTTCACTCAACTAACGATGCATAATAATAATAATAAAAACACGGATAAGTATAAAGAACAACAATAACACAAGTAGGCTCATGAGACCGATAATGAGCAATGACATCGAGGAAGGACCCATGCTCCTGTGCGTAGTTGATCTAGCCTCTACAGTCAATGGTTCAGCCATAGTTGGGGCTTGGGGTCGATGCACAATCGTTGACATGTTAGATGACCTCCCCAAAAATGCAAAATATGCATTATACGCATGTTGGTCTTCCTCGAGAGACTGAAATCCTTTATAGCGAGCCCCCGGGAACCCTTGTACTTCAGCATGACATTCCGGCCATGTCAGATATATGCCCGGATGACGCCCCACCCATACAACATAACAACTATACTTCCCCATCCCTACTTCTTTCCAATGCCCTGCATATACATTACATAGGAAGGACAATCATACTTAAGTCAATGCCGAATAAGATAGTTCATAAAAAACGGTTCATAGCAAAGGGACCGAGTACATTACATAACATAACACAACGTTCATACATAAAATAAAGTACATGACAAAGAGGTTCAAATTGTTCATTACACAACATAACCAACCAGACAAAAAGTGTTCCCACCGTAAAAACCCAATGTGTTGTGGTCAAGCTGTATGATAGACTACCCAATCCACCTTATCTTTCTCATTCAATATCATAAACAGAGACCTATTGGTTGGGTCTTTAAATAGATCCAATGCCGCAACGACCGTTTGACGAGGCAGTCCAGGGAGCGCCTTTAATGCTGCAATGCACTCCTGGGAGGTGGGAATCATATATCCCTCCTTCACTTCGCTTTCACTTCCTCCCTGATTCTTCTGCAACATCTTCACTAAGTCAAGTTTGTCACGAGTGACAGAAGTGAAATCCCTAACAGAATCATCCCCAATCCTCTTTGGACGTGGTTTTGAGCCACCCACGGAAAGTCGCTTGCGTGCAATGGAAGAACCTTCAGTTTTCGAAGCCGGTGGTGGTGTCTCCGATGGAAGTGGTACGTTAGGACTCATACTTCCATACACTGAGAAATCAAGGGAGGGATCACCGCTGAAATGAAGGTTCTCTATCCCACCACCCCCTGCCAGAGCATTTAGATATTCTTGAATGGAGGATTGGGAAGCCACAGGCCGCTGGGATCCTTCTGCATGTACTCCTGTACTGATACTGTTGGAGCATAAGTATTCCATGTCTTTGAAGAATTTGAATGCCTTTCCCTTTATGACCCTATATTCGGGAGATCTGTGATAATAATGGGAGACAAGATAACTTAGAAGATGAGTTAATGGTGTGTAAAATGAGCGATCAGTTGGACCAAATATTGAGATTAATTAGCTCAATTAACTCCTCCCAGGCTCCTTCATATCCAGGCACAGGCATGCTAGTCAATGGATCCCAGCCCCACCCACTTTTCCGCATCAATTGGGCATATAAAGTGTATAATTTTTTCAACGTTTTCCAGCGATTGTATAATTGTTCCCTACCATGATCCAGGCCAGTCCTTGCATTAAAGATGGGAACACACTCATTCCATACATGTGGCTTGAACGTCCCATCTTTTGTCATAATGATCCCTTAACAACTCTAACAACTTCCCATCCTAGATGTCGGACCAATTGGGTGCACGACTCTTTCCTTTTCGAGCGTTATGTGATGGCCCTTTAAATAAATGAGAAGATAATATATAATCAGAATAACAATAAAGGGAAGAACACTTGGGCCACTTCAGTTAGACAAAAGTTCAACTATTTACCTAGCATTTAGCCACTTGAGTTAGGGAAATGTTCAACTCCTTAACTAGCACACATTGCAGTACACTAAAATGGTAGTCCCATGCAGTACACTAAAATGATAATCTGATCACTCATTTTGGTTTTTCAAAGCCACGGATGTGAATAAATTAACTACAACAAAAGGATCTAAGTTCTGTTGGCTATCCAGTAAAACATGTATCTGCTGTTGCTATGATCAGGAATATCCATTTAAAAGCAAGATCAGGAAGGAAAAAAAAGAACAAAGTGAAATGACAAGGAAAAGAAAAATCCTACCATGGTTTAAGGAAGCAAGGAGACAAAACAGCAGGAACAAGTAGGTCTTGGACAATAGCTTTCAAACATGCATGAAAAACATGATGAATCCCAACATTCTTCTTATATGGAGAAATGGAGAGAAAAATAGGTCTTCTTCTTAATCAATACTTAGACTGCAAATTATTTGTTACAGTTGAAGCACACAAGCCAACTCCTAACTACTCTAAACAAGGCAGTGTGTCAACATAATTCAGGTATATATAAGAATGAGACATGTACCTGCTGCAGACATTGGCAAGCGTTTACGCTTCCTCCCTGTTGACAAATTATTACTGTGAATGCCATGTCCGAAAGCCAAATAATAAGTAAGTAGCCATGATATAAAGTGACAGTCAATATAAATTGTAGGATGCCTAAAGTGACATGCAGATTATAGAATGTGGCAAAACAGATCCAATACAACCAATACATGATGAAAGTGAGAGACAAATTATTTCTATAATGTAGATTGTATAGCATTGCATCATTATATATCAAACCAATACATGATGAACTTCACGTGTATGTAGAACCATGCCTAGAATGTAAACAGAGCACAACAGTTGCAGAACCGCTAAAGGGTGCAAAACAGAAACCAAAAATTAAAAAACAAGAGTCATCAGTTTCCCAACTCGCAACATACTTGGATCCCATCAAGCAAGACCAAATACAAATGAGTAAAATACGACAATAAGATTTGACCCTCAACAAAAGAAATCCACCCAAAGGAGGATACACAATATCAGGAAAAGCAAAAACATGCATCATCGGTTTCCCCTTTCCCCTCCGTCCTTGGAACTCATCATGGAAGACCAAATGCATGTGAACAAAATACAACAAATAAGATCTGACCATCATACACATGTGGCCATACGATGATAGATAATGTAAAAGGGACCGAGTTAAGCGCCAAACCTGGTGAGAGGCGGGGAGTTAGAAGAGGAAGAAGAAAGGACCTCCGTGGTGAAAGTTGAAGTCCCGCTGGAAACTGATGCGGAGGAGGAAGCAGAGGGCACCCGTTTTTATAGACAAGAAGCCTGCAATGTGTAAAGAAAGCTCTGTAGAACTACAGACACAGTATGGTCTGTGACCCTTGGGAGTCTGGAAAGCAGTCAACGGAAGCACAGGAGAGAGCACGAAAGCTTGAAACAGTTGGAGATGACAAGGCGATGTTAATCTGTGCTGAGAAGACCAGGCAGAACCTTTCAGACAGTGAGAGGACCAGACGGAAGACAGGGACACCGTGCGGCCCTCGGGAGCAAGCAGCACTGTACCCTTTTCCTGGCGATCGGTCACCGTGTGGGAAGCGGCTCGGGGAAACAGGCAGCGAGGGGATTCCCCCCAGTGATCTTTGCTCCGGATCAGGGAGATGGAAAGGATAATGATTGCGCTCACCGGGTAGGAGGAGGAAGGGAGATCCCCGCCTCGTCGCAAGGACCGCTCACCGGGGAGAAGATGAAGGAGCTATCGATCGTCACCGGGCACCCGCGTTCGCAAGGGCCGCTCACCGGGAAGAGGATGAAGGAGCCGTCGATCTCCACCGGGCACCCGCGTTCGTGGGAGATCGATCGCCATGGTTTCCCAGGGGTATGGATGGAAGCTGCCGCGGGAGTTAGGGCAAGCTCGAATGGCGTAACTCATTCGAGGGGGGAGGCTCAAATGAGATGTTCACCCGAATACGATGTTTATCCTAGCTGACGTCGAATGGGTTGTTCGCGACGCCAAAGTCGCACAACTCACTCGAGCGCGAATAAAAAGAGTTACCCGTGTTTATTCGACTACCAAAGAGGGCCTAAGTGATCAGAATAGGTGAATGAGCGCCTAAGTGATCAAATAGACGACTAAGTTAATAACTTAGCTGATATACGGCTATATAAGCGAAGATGAGTGCCTAAGTGATTATAACGCCTATGTGAACTGTTTGCGACTTTTTTTTACTTAGCCAAATATCTTGAAGTTTTTTTCTGCTTCTTTTGTTCTGCTTCTCTTGTCTTTCAGCCATTTCATTCATTACCCATTTCTGCTCTTATTGTTATCACTGAATGATCAGAGTTATATACTACAATAATTTTGTTATCACCAAAAATTAATAAAGATAATATTTGGATCAACCTCAAATATACATAACAGGGATAGCGAGCTTACTTGTGGTCATGGTTCCCTTGACACTTGAGGTGTTGTATTGCCTTTGTGAGGCTCGTGTGATAGTGTCAGTAGTAGTAGCTTAGTTGTGCTTATTTGCTTTCCACCAATTACTTACTGTCATTATATGTTGTGTGTAATTGTTGTTGTTTAATGTGGTGGGGATCTACGAGACCCCTACTGAGCTAAAGAGATGAGGCTCACAATTTTTCCTTTCAGGTGAGGTTTTACCTCCACGCAGTACAACGGTTCAGCTTGATGTTAAAAGAGCTTTTTAGTTACCAGCTTGCTAGAGTCGGGATATGCCTCGTGGCTATATACCTTTCTTTTCTGTTGGACTGTACTTGTATGGACTTATACTCTAGAATGTCAACTGTATAAAGTGTAATAAATGTAAATTTTAATTCATGCATTTTAATTGCTGCATTCATTTTTAAATTCTTATGCACTCTTGCAACGTTAATCTAGCCCTTCCGAGCACTGTGGCTCGTGGGTCGTGAGTCAAGATTCAGGTCACATCAGTTACTTTCTGATACTCAGATCTTGGGTCATTACAGTTGGTCTCAGAGTGAGGTGGTGGAAGTGTATAGGAACTTGACATGACTACAATGCCTAAAGAGTCCAGAGTGTCCAGTATAGTCGACAGCTAGCATAGGGCACCGTGCTTTTATTTATTATGTTGTTTTCTTTGAATGTTAGGAGGAATGGAGATGGCACCGAGAAGGCAGACCCGACTTCAATCAGAGTTGACTGTGGGGGCCGAGAAGGAGTAGAGTAGAATATCACCTCCTCTGGTGGTAGCAGCTCTAGGTGTGCTCAGTTAGGTGGACTTCTTTCCAGGAATGTACTAGTACCATGTTCAGCAGTAGGGTTGAGAGGCTGGCGAGGGTACTTCATCTCAAGGTGGTTGCGGATGAGTTTTGAAGGAGTTCTTGCAGTTTCATCCACCTCAGTTCATGGGCCAGCCAGATCTTGATGTGGCGAGGCACTGGATTGACGCTATGGAGAGAGTATTTTGGCCTATGGAGTGTGCTGATGATGAGAGAGTTCTACCAACTAGCTATCAGTTGCAGGGTCCGACTCTCTTATGGTGGACATCGGAGTGGGAGATGACTTTTCAGTCTCGAGCACTTCGGTTGATTTCATGGTAGGAGTTTACAAAAACTTTTGAACGTGCTTTCTATCCTACTTATGTTAAGACGGAGAGGTTGTATCAATTGTTGGAGTTAGCACAAGGAGCCATGTTAGTTGTACAATATCGAGCCAAATTTGTGGAGCTAGACCGTAATGCACTACATATGATGGTAGATGAGGAGTCGAGGACCCAGTAGTTTATTAGGGGCCTAAGGCCAGAGCTTTGTCAAGCACTTATAATAGCTCGTGTTATGGATTTGGATGTGGCTTATCAGACAGCGGCAGCTTTGGAGGTGGATTCCTTGAGGACCCATGAGTAGGCTAGAGCAAGGTAGTTCTAGTAGGGTCATGTTCAGGAGAGGCCTTTGCAGTAGCAAAATATTTTTCAGCAGCCTCCAAGTCGGCTAGTATCATCATCTTCTTCGTCCTATAGTACGGGTACTACTTCTTTGAGGATGAGATTCAGGAAGCTGTACAGAAAAAGTGGTTCTAGTAGGAGGCGCCAAGAGTAAAGGCAGGCATCGGTGGGGAGTTTTCAGCACTCAGTAGCTCAACCACCACGACACAGTGGGCTGGAGGTCAACAGAGGTAGTGTCCAAGATGTGGCAGTTTACATCCATGCAGGCCTTGTACCGCAAGTGCAATGGGTTTGACGTGCTTCAAGTGCAGTCAGATAGGGCACATAGTGCGTGAGTGTCCTCAGAGGCTGCGCCAGCCATAGTAGTTCCAACCGCAACAACAGCAAGGCAGAGATCCCAAGGGGCATCATGAACATGACCCGGGTAGAGGCAGAGGTATGATTCTTGATTATGCAGCCTGAGTTTTATTTAATTCTGATGTTTTTTGTTGTTTTTATATATGTATATCTTTGTGGAGTCCTTTGCAGAGTTTACCGCCCCTTGTTGTCCCGAGGGTGTGATAGTTATGTTAGGGGAGTGGGTTGATAGCCAGGCTGTATAGGTTGCAGCCTAAGGATTATGATGGGATTCTCGGTGTGGATTGGCTGGAGGCCTATGGTGTTGTGATGGAGTGCAAAACAAGTGGATGTAATCTCAGTCTCCAAAAGGGGCATGCATTCTCTTTCCAAGGTGTTCGATTTTCCTCACCCTATTTTCTTATTTCAGCCATTCAAGCTGACAAATTACTTGATGGTGGTCACCAGGATTCGTGGCCTTGGCTGATCATAGTTGCGCAGCAGAAGCATGGTGGGCCCATAACCCACGGGCCCAAGATCAAATTAGTGGCACGGGGTGGAGGATATCCCTGTAGTGAGTGAATTTTTAGAAGTCCTTATCGATGAGTTGTCATAATTCCCCCTATAACGTGAGACTGACTTTCCTAGTAAGATTGTGCCGACTACCATGCAATTGTCATAAGCACTATATTGGGTGGCACTAGCGAAGATGAGAGATTAGAGGGTACATTTGCAGGAGTTACTAACTAAGGGATAAATTCACCCTCCGCCTATGTTATTCCTAAGATGGCAGTTCAAGACTATGTATTAATTATAGGTAATTGGATGAGATGATAATTAAGAGTGAGTGTCCATTACCTAGATTTGATGAATTATCTAACCTGCTTCAGTCAACAAGTATTCCCGAGGAGCGTAATGTTGTTGACCAGATTGACACGGAAGGATGTACCTTTTTTTTCTGGTCTGATAAGTGGGAGTAGAGTTTTGTGGGTCCTTGTGTTATCTTCTGGACCTAGTGGTTCTATTGTATATGCCGATGCCTTGAGTGGGTACGTAGGTGTTGTTTAGTCATTTAATGATGAAGAACGAGAACTGTAAGAGTAGGTAGTGTTAGGTACACTTGGAGAAAATTCAATTATTGTCATTATTAGTTTGGTGATAACAAAATTACTGTGACGTGCAAAATCCGTTTATTCAGTGATGATAAGAAAAGAGAAGAAATGGCCAAAGAATGAAGAATTGAGAAATAAGAAAAGCTTAATTTAGGCACTTATAAGAAAATGCTGAGAGAAGAAAAATAACTTAGGCACTTATAAGAAGAGATGAAACATAGGTGCAAGAAAAACACATTTAAGCGATATAAAAATTAAGAACTTAGGCGCTTCTTCTACTAACTTCATCACATAGGTGCAAAATCACTTAAACCGTTGCTTCGCCTATCTCACTTGGGCAAAAAGACAATCACCTATCCTATTCATTAATGTGTGCCTTGCATAATGTTTATGTTTTTGATGATATCTAAACTTTGTGTATGCTTGCATATACTTTTGATGATTGTGTGCACTCAGGATAGCACTCATGATATTTGCTATGCCTGCATGCGTTTCATGTGGGCAACTGTTCTATTGATGTTCAAATATGGTCGAGACTGTAAATGGTTTAAATGTTACATATACATGTTGCATGGATAGATTAAGTGTTTGCAATCTAGCTCATGTCTTGATTGAACCTTGAGAAGAATGATCAAATTGTTAATGTGATTTACATGCATTTCCGTCATGCATTTTGAGACATGTTGTTTGATTGTATGACTATTTGGAGTTGGTTTTTGGTTGAAGAAAACTTGGGTTGTCAAGAGGCTTCAAAGCCTTTTATGATTGAACAAGTCTTTGTGCAACTCATGATGTATTGACTTGACTATTTTGAATTGTAGGATCAAATCTCATGGCGGTCGCTTGGAAGGTAAAATAAACATGTGGACAAGCACCTTGCTTTCTACAATCTGAAATAGGCGGTATATGCCATGTCTAATCTATCAAGAACCATTGGTTAAGATCTTCAGTATAAACCCTCCAAGATCAGAGGGGATTAATCACTCTAACTAGCTTGGGCAACTGAGGATCGACCGGACTGAACTTTGCATGACTGCAGAGTTCGGTCGACCGAACTCCCCCAAGGCCCAGTTCGGTCGACCGAATCTCCCAAGGCTGACTAGTTCAACTCTGTAAAAGTTAGGTCGACCGCCGTAAAGTTCCGGTCGACCGTTCGCGGCAAAAACCCAAAAACGTGGATCCAAAAACCATTTAAACCCAATCCATTTGTGCTCTACTTTTACCCACTTTCCCCTAGGGTTATGATATACATGTTTAGGCATGTTTCACATAGTTTTGGAAAGGGTTAAATGGTCTTTTCATACATTTTATGCGGGTTTATATATGAGCTACGAATTTGGGGAGAACTAACCCTAAGAAGCTAATCTTTCTATCTTGCAGAAGAAGAAGGCCAAGAAGCAGAAGAGAAGAACGTGGGAGAAGGTTTTGTAAGGTTTTCATCTACATCCAGGCATCTCCGGGGTTCATGGAAGAAGAAGAAAATGAGCGGATCGACAAGAGGAATAAGAGGACGCAAGAATCATCATCATCTGAATCCGAGAATCAAGCATCAATATCCATAGGCTTAGGAAATCGAAGGGGGAACAACTTCTATATCTTATTCCTATCTATTTGTGATGTTTCTCATGGGTTTTATTTAGATCTGAGCATATCTTGAGTATTTGTGTTTATTTCCTCAACTCATAGAGATATTCGTGTGTGTGTGTGTGTGTGTGACCGTCTGCGTACGGTCGTGTGCTTTTGGTGCTGCGATTGTTGTAGCATACGCGTGTGTGTTATTGGATTCATGATCCAGCGCGTCTGTGTGTGTCATTGTGCTGCGTTTGTTGCAGCGAGTCTGTGTGTGTTGTGATCCGGTGTCGAATCGTATTGGAGACTCCGTCTCCGTGTGTGTGTGTGTGTGTGTGTTGGAGCGCACCCCCGTGTGTGTGTGCAGGCGTCGTCCTACGTGTGTGTTGGAGCATTGCTCCATATTGGGTATTTATCCCCGTGTGTGTTGGAGCCTTGCTCCGTGTTTGGGGAGTCTTCCCCATGTTGGTTTATCTAGCGAGTGAATGCTTACCGGTTTGGTAAGGGGTGGATGTAGGGAGCCCATCGTGGTCTCGAACTACCTTAAAAATCCCCGTGTCCAGTGGTTTGCTTTGTGATATGTATGTTTGTGGGGTTGTAATGTTAACTTTGTTTATCTTGATCGTGTGTGAACGGCGAGATTGAGAGAACTTGTTTATCCTTGCTCACTTTATTTCTATCAATCTTGTTAAACTTGGTAATTCTGCTGCATAAGTTTTAATTTGCCATATTGCGTGGGGACAATTCAACCCCCCCTTCTTGTCCGCTCGTCTACCTTAGGACCAACAATTGGTATCAGAGCTAAGGCTATGTTTTTTCATAGATCTAACGATCTAGAGCAAGATGTAGATCATGGCTACCAAAGTTTTCACTATGGATTCTCCACCGATGTTTGATGGTTCTAACTTCGATTTGTGGTCAGGAAGAATGTGCAGTCTTGTCAACTCATATGACCCTAAGCTATGGAAGCTTATCTCACATGGTCCTTATGAGTTTCCTGAAGACGAATCAGCCTGGACTGCAGAATATGATACTAAACATGATCAAAACTGCTTAGTTTTAAGTTTGCTTATTGCCGCAGTTGATGTTAATAGTTTTCCTTTTGCTTCCCGCTACAGCTCCGCAAAGGACATACTAGATGGCTTGGTTGGCTTTCATGAGAAGAATGGGAACAAATGTCTTGTGGCAGGTATGAGTGATCACGACAGTGATCAGCAGAATGGATCACCCTCGGAGGTAAATTTAGATTCTGAAAATATATCTCTTGATGAGCTAGTGGATGCATACAGTGAACTTGCAAGTAAATATAAGAGGCTAAAATCTGAGAATAAAAAGTTGAAGAAGAAGGTTGAACAAAACAACTGTGATTCCTCCTGTAAAAAATGCTCACATTTTGAGAAATTGATTGAGGCTCATGTGTTTGATATTGAATTTCATAAAGATCAAATTTGCTCCTTAAGAAATGAAAATAATGAGATGAAAGCAAAAGTAAATTCAATGGCCAATGATCAAATCTTGATAAATGAACTCATTCATGATGAAAAGTTTGCAAAAGAAAATGAGAAACTGAAGGAATTGAACACGGCCTTTTCTGAAAGACTGTTTGTTCTAGAAAAATAAAAATTTGTGGTTGTAAGTAAATATGAAAAAGTGGATGAATTGAAGCAATAAATAGAATGTCTTAAGACTACCAATGTAGTGTTGAATGTCAGCCTTTCTACTTGTGAAGAAGAACTTTCCAATACTGAATTGCATATCACATCTCTAGAAAGTGAAATTCAGGACTTGCATAATTCATTGTCTAGATTCGTGGATGGTCAAAATAATCTGGATAAACTTTTGGACATGAAAGTCAATTCTCAAAGGGAAGGGTTTGGCTATAATCTTGTAAAGAAGAAGTCTTTTACAAATAAGTTAACTACTTCTTTTGTTCATAGTTCAAATATAGCCAGTACCGCAACTTCACCTCCAAAGCAGTCTTCTGTCCAAGTGATTCAAAAAGAAAATAAAAATCAAGAAATCAATTTGCATCAAAAATTTAAAAATACTGCTAGCACCACTATACATGTTAAACATACTTCTGCCACACACACACATCCACCTAGAAAGAAAATCTCATATTTTTATTATGGAAGACATAGACATGCCATGCATGATTATTTTACACTGAAGAATGATGATTTAGAAGCATGCAGGAAAAGAATGAATAATGGAAAAGGCAAAGGTAGGTCGACACATCCCAAGGCTAAACAACACTACCAACCTATGGTGTCAACACATCCTGTGTTCTGGGCCCATTATCGTCAGCCAAAACCAAGGGAAGGTCGACCTAGGATCTCTA
Organism: Amorphophallus konjac; assembly: GCA_022559845.1. NCBI lineage: Eukaryota > Viridiplantae > Streptophyta > Magnoliopsida > Alismatales > Araceae > Amorphophallus > Amorphophallus konjac. Next base: position 253,785,736 of record CM040128.1, on the reverse strand, counting down.
ATGTGTTTAACACACCTCTTGCCAATTAGAAACAATATTGGAACAAAAAGTCACATGCTTCAAAAAATCCTCACGCTTTTAAGTATTCAAAGTCATGCTGTAATTATTGTGGTAAATCTGGGCATATGATGCATGATTATTTTTTGATGAAAAATGATGATTTGAATGTTGTCAAAAATTGGAAACCACATGCCAATATTGCTGCTAACCCACAAGGACCCAAAAGGATTTGGGTATCTAAGAATGCCAAATGAGAAATCTGTTTTACAGATGTGTCTTGGAAATATGAAGCGTGAAACATGTTTTCAGTCAAGAAGGTAAGGCACACGGGCCAAGTGGCATAAGTCAGCTTAAAAGAAAACCCAAAAATAGAATCTGAACACTCAGGTGATATCCCTCTCACTTCTCTAGAAAATGTGCTATGTCTTGATTTGCTTTGTGCTGAATCTTATGTGATAATGCATATGTTGTATATGCATTTCATTCATAGCTGTTTGCATATCTTTGAGTATATCACTTGTCATATAGTATCTTGTTGCAGGGGAGCTTGTTGAATGAGAACTTTATTGCAGGGTTGCCTTGAGGTCAAGTGGAAGACTTGGAAGATGATGTATGCTTAAGGCACAGGTATTGAAAATAAATTTTTGAGTTTGTTTTTTTAATTCAAATTTGTTTTAACCGAAACTGCATTAATAAAAATTCCATAAAGAGTTATTTTTTTAGAATGCATTGCATCTTTCATGAATCACCAGTGCATCATTGTATTTCATGAAATTAAATATTCATGCATCTGATCATCATTGCATGACTTCATGGTATATTAAATGGTGACCTGAGGAAGGGCAGGCCATTCCTGATAGAAATCTATCACCATGCGTGAGAATGTGGCTCTGCCTGATACCATGAGTCACTTGTTCATATAAGTCATAGGATGCATATTTTTCTGTTAAAATATCATTTGTGTAATTCATGCACATTGTGAGGGGGAGCTATTAGCTGGTTGATATGTGCTCAAAGCTAAGGCTCATTTGTAAGAAAGATCATCTTGTGCTAATGTCTATGATGAAAACTACTGGCCTATTCAAAGAATTGCATACATTGAGTCTGCATAAACTCTCATGCACTGTCTTGCACAATTTTTTTTTAAAAAACTTGCTTCTCATATTAGAATGCATATCCATTCTCATGCATATACATTGTTGATGAAACTTGATATTTGCATGTGTGAAACTATGGAATGCATCTTTCAAAGGTGATGCTGAACCCCAGGGATCCAAGAAAGCTTGGGTACCAAAATCTGCAAAATGAGAACCTTGATTACAGGAGTGACTTGAGGGCAATGAAGAAATTAAGAAAAATAAAGGATTCTCAAGGCAAAGGTAAGAAAACAAAAATCTGAAATACTGGCCTTCATGATGTTAGTGATTTTGGTGCTTGAAGGCATATGGTACTGTTTGCTGAACTAAGGTAACTCAACCATTCGCTATGGAAATGAAATTTCATGCATTGTCTTATGGCATTAGGTGGTATTGTTCTTATCACAAGAATTATGTCGGAAAAATCTTGAACTGTGTTCTTTTACTCAGCTGTACCGAGAATGTCCAAATGATTATTTGAACAACTCTTGATTGGAACTGCATGTCTTAGATCACATTTGAGCTTAACTGCATATTTGGTATCTAAAATGATGTGTAATGGAAAGGTAGATTACGTCCATTTGAAAACTCTCACCATGTGTGAGTCAGGTCTTCGGACCTCAAACTCCGCCTTGTACCAGAACTTGGAGAAATCAAATGGCTATCTTGTCATTGGATTCTTTTTACTCTGAAAAGTCTTTGAAAAATCTGGTTGGCTTGTGGATGATTTTCTAAACTTTTGAAATGCTATTGGAAATCTATTTTTGAACAATTTTTGAAAAATAATTGGTATCATATCAAAATATATATATATAATTTGGTTGCATTGCTTAATTTTGATCATTCCTGCACCCTTGCTCATGAAAGTCATGAGATGGAAAATACTTGTGGTCCATCATTTGAAACTGAATGACTTCTTGTGGAATCTGTCAAAATGGTCTAAAATTTTTTTGCATCTTGTATTGCATTCTCATATAGCTATAGGTTGCATGCATTAGAATTTATGCATTAGGTGCATTTAGATCATCCAAATGAAAATCTGAAAACTTGTAATTTGTATCCAAGTTACGTCTTGCACTTTATATTGCATTTAGGACATTCAAATACAAATATGAAATTTTGCATTCATAATACATTCTGCATTTTACATTGCACATTGCATATCTTCCAAATTGTGTGCTTGCATGTTATATATGTTATTCACCCCCATCCTTAGAATTTCTAAGACCTCATAATTCTTGATAAATAATGTTAAATTTAAGTCATCACTGGAGTGTTTATTGTCAATAAACTCAGGGGGAGTAAAGATTCGATAAGTGCATCTATTTCGGGGGAGCTGCACTGTTATGTGTTCATGAAATTTTTGGTATACATGATGAATCAAATTTATACACTTCATGCACAAGATGTTAAAGTGAGTGTTAAAGATAAGGATATAGGAATTTCTTTTCAGTACTCTGGAAATATTAAACTTGCTGCATTAAAGAGACAGTTGAGGAAAAAGTTGCCTGCCTATTTCTTCAAAAAAAAATCTGAAATGAAGGCAGAGTAATGTTTAGTCTCACTGAGTAAATTGGCACATGTCACCTGAGACGTGATGTGGTTCATTTCATAAAAGTGTTATACTATAGTATCTCTGCTCAAAATGAAGTGAAATGGTCAATATTCTGAGTAACCGGGGAGTCTGGCATGAGCTCAATGTGTCTACTTGCGTAAAAAGGAATATTTGAACTTGATCACTCTTGCAAAATTTTGATTGTCATTATGAAATGTTTGAATTTAAAAATTCTAAAAAATTCTTTGTGGTAGAGCGTAGCCTCCAATACGTTGTTCTCATAAATTGAAGTGCAATCTGTAAAATCTCTCTTTGTGTTGATCAGAAAATCTGAATATCCATATGCAACAGTCTACTTTCATGTTATTCACTTACACATATGGAAATTTGATTTAATATGTACTCTTAAAATTGATTGACTGCTTTGACTATTGCATAACTCTTCTGTGTGATTGCACAATCTCCTAAGTGTTATGCTTGAACATTCTGGATGTATTGACTCACATGCACTTTTCGTACACCTATTCTATCTCTTTAAATAAAGAGGGGGAGCTATGTTGCATGTATATATACGTCTCTGTTTGGTTGCATTGCATGTATTTATGTGTCCTCTTTGGTCAGCATCTAGCTTTATGCATTTTAATAGAAAATTAAAATTTGAAAATCAAAAAATTCACTTGGTGTGTCATCGCATGCATGCATTTATGAGTTTTTATGCATTTCACCAGAAAAATCTAAAAATCTGAAAATCCAAGGAAAATCTAAAAATTTGGAAATCAAAGAAAAATCTTGCCTTTGCCTTTCCATTGCATATTGTGAAAATCTGAAATGGGCTTTAGACTTTCAGTGGTATTATCTTGATGTGTTTACTTAGTCTGCAAGTCTTAAGTCTACACACATATCATCTCCATCACCAACAATTGTAATCACAAGAATCAACACGGTTTGATCATCTTATCTCTACTTTGATATTGCCTCATTTGAACATTTGAAGTGAGCTCTTATTGATTCATGAATCTGCTTTGCTTAAATTTGAACTTCATTGCCTTCCTCCCACTCTTTGATGATATCAAAGGGGGAGAAAGAATGTGAAAGTCTATGATCTGTCTAAGTCAGTCACAAAGTTTATCATCATCAAAAATGGGGAGATTAATGTGTGCCTTGCATAATGTTTATGTTTTTGATGATATCTAAAATTTGTGTATGCTTGCATATACTTTTGATGATTGTGTGCACTTAGGATAGCACTCATGATATTTGTTATGCCTGCATGTGTTTCATATGGGCAACTGTGCTATTGATGTTCAAATATGGTCGAGACTGTAAATGGTTTAAATGTTGCATATACATGTTGCATGGATAGATTAAGTGTTTGCAATCTAGCTCATGTCTTGATTGAACCTTGAGAAGAATGATCAAATTGTTAATGTGATTTACATGTATTTTCGTCATGCATTTTAAGACATGTTGTTTGATTGCATGACTATTTGGAGTTGGTTTTTGGTTGAAGAAAACTTGGGTTGTCAAGAGGCTTTAAAGCCTTTTATGATTGAACAAGTCTTTGTGCAACTCATGATGTATTGACTTGACTATTTTGAATTGTAGGATCAAATTTCATGGCGGTCGCTTGGATGGTAAAACAAACATGTGGACAAGCACCTTGCTTTCTACAATCTGAAATAGGTGGTATATGTCATGTCTAATCTGTCAAGAACCATTGGTTAAGATCTTTAGTATAAACCCTCCAAGATCAGAGGGGATTAATCACTCTAACTAGCTTGGGCAACTGAGGATTGACCGGACTGAACTTTGCATGACTGTAAAGTTCGGTCGACCGAACTAGGGAGTTCGGTCGACCGAATCTCCCAGGGCTGACTGGTTCAACTCTGTAAAAGCTAGGTCGACCGTCCCAATGTCCCGGTCGACCGTTCGCGGCGAAAACCCAAAAACGTGGATCTGAACACCATCTAAACCCAATCCATTTGTACTCTACTTTTACCCACTTGCCCCTAGGGTTATGATATACATGTTTAGGCATGTTTCACATAGTTTTGGCAAGGGTTAAATGGTCTTTTCATACATTTTATGTGGGTTTATATATGAGCTACGAATTTGGGGAGAACTAACCCTAAGAAGCTAATCTTTCTATCTTGCAGGAGAAGAAGGCCAAGAAGCAGAAGAGAAGAATGTGGGAGAAGGTTTTGTAAGGTTTTCATCTGCATCCAGGCATCTCCGGGGTTCATGGAAGAAGAAGAAAAGGAGTGGATCGACGAGAGGAACAAGAGATCGCAAGAATCATCATCATCCGAATCCGAGAATCAAGCATCAACATCCATACGCTTGGGAAATTGAAGGGGGAACAACTTCTACATCTTATTCCTATCTATTTGTGATGTTTCTCATGGGTTTTATTTAGATATGAGCATATCTTGAGTATTTGTGTTTATTTCCTCAACTCATAGAGATATTCGTGCGTGTGTGACCGTCTACATACGGTCGTGTGCTTTCGATGCCGCGGTTGTTGCAACGTGCGTGTGTGTGTGTTGCTGGATTCACGATCCAGCGCGTCTGTGTGTGTCGTTGTGCTATGTTTGTTGCAGCGAGTCTGTGTGTGTTGTGATCCGGTGTCGAATCATGTTGGAGACTCCGTCTCCGTGTGTGTGTGTGTGTGTGTGTGTGTGTGTGTGTGTGTGTGTGTGTGTGTGTGTGTGTGTGTGTGTGTGTGTGTGTGTGTGTGTGTGTGTGTGTGTGTGTTGGAGCGCGTCCCCGTGTGTGTGTACAGGTGTCGTCTTGCGTGTGTGTTAGAGCGTTGCTCCATATTGGGGATTTATCCCCGTGTGTGTTGGAGCCTTGCTCCGTATTTGGGGAGTCTTCTCCGTGCTGGTTTATCTAGCGAGTGAATACTTACCGATTTGGTAAGGGGTGGACGTAGGGAGCCCATCGTGGTCCCGAACCACCTTAAAAATCCCCGTGTCCAGTGGTTTACTTTGTGATATGTATGTTTGTGGGATTGTAATGTTAACGTTGTTTATCTTGATCGTGTGTGAATGGTGAGATTGAGAGAACTTGTTTATCCTTGCTTATTTTATTTCTATCAATCTTGTTAAACTTGGTAATTCTGCTGCATAAGTTTTAATTTGCCATATCGCGTGGGGACAATGCAAACCCCCCTTCTTGTCCGCTCGCCTACCCAGGGACCAACATTCATCAGGCGACTAAAGCTTACTTCGCCTATCTTGCTACTTCACTTACAAGATTGCCTATCTTTGTAAAAAGGAAAAGCACATAGACGTTGCGATCCATTTAGGTGCTCTTTCGCCTATCCTTTTGACTATCACTTAGGCAATATTCATAGACGTACTCATTTCATTAAGGCACTGAAAACACTTCGCCTGTCCCTTTTGCTTCGCCTATCCTAAAATGTCTAAAGAAAAGCTCTACACTACGCCTATCTTATAAAGACAAAACTTATAGGTGGTCACACTACACTAATCTTATCAACATTGGTGCTATCACTTATATTAGGCGATATACATACAGAAACTTCTCCCATCAACCTTCAAACTGAAAAAGCTATATGTGTTAACTCAACTATTTTTGATAGCTCTAAATAAAGTATATATTGTATGAGTTGTCTCATGCGTACTGGCTCATCTTCAGACAAACTCAAATAAAAATAATATCTTGTCTAAAAACACAACTTTATGTATTCTGAAATTACTATCTAAATTGATAAAGCTGCTAATCCCATAAAAATATTTATGTCCAGGTTGTCAAGGGAAACCTCTAAAATTTAAAATGCATTAAATGCAGCCGAATAAAGTATTAAATGTTGTCAGTATCGAAGGCATGCATACATGTAAACCTTGTAGACACACTCAACTGACTGAAAAGAAAGATAAATCTTTTCGATGCATTTCAGGAAGGGACAAGATGGCAGAATGCCTGTCATATATCAGCCAATAAGAACAAGAGAAAGAAATGCAATACTCTCACTTAATAAACAAAAACATTTGTCTCTATGCGTGATAGAGATACCTGATTGCGTATAAAGAAATATACTTTGAAGATATTCTTTGAGAACTGAAAAAGCAGTAGATCTTCTCTGGCAAACTTGATACTACAAAATCAGAATATATTCAGATTGTGTCTAACGATCTACATTCTAGGTCTAACGTATTATTTTTTCAAGTCTAACGAATAGCTCATTGTGACTAACGATCAGTTGATTCTATCTAACGTGCATCACTTCGTATCTAACGGAACCATTGTCTAGAAAGAGCTATAAATTTACAGGATATGCAGGGAGCAAATACAAGCAAAGAGCACAACAACAAGTCAAGCATTCCTGTGAGATTTCCTACTGCCAGTAAACAAGTGTCCATCGCAAAGTGTTGAGTGTGCCTAGAGATACAATCTTCCACAACCAAATCCTCTGCAAGAGAGAAAGCTCAAGAAGAGAAAAGTCCTACGTGATCATTCTATTGCAACCTTGAAAGCATTTGCAACACTCCGATTTTTCTCTTTGGCTTTCAATGTCTTTTTTGTTCAAGATTGTTGCTTTGTCATTTTTTATTTTCTTCATCTTGAACGCTCTGAGTTTATTTGTACACAACTCTGCCTATTATAGAGGCAAAATCTATGTGACTTTACTTTAAGAAGTGTTGTTCTCCTCAAGAGGAGAAGTCCTTGCTTGAGAGTAAGAGTACCTGCATGAGGTCGATATCCTGGAGGTTAGGCAAGCTTGGAAGTTGGCTGAGTTTGGCTAAACTCAAAATTTAGCTGGGATCCTAGCGAAGGGATACCCGTGGTAAGCTGAACACCTAAGCAAAAATAGCAATTGTATTAATTCCCAGTTAGGGAGTTGGTGAAAATCTCAGTTGTTGCTGGGTGCTAGGCGTAGGGCTGATAAGAGATCAGTGTCGAACCAATATAAAAATCCTTGTGTCTCATTGTGTGATTGCTCTAGTATTTTACCTTCCACATAATAAGCATCTACAATACATATAAACTCTGCTAATATTTATAACTCTGCTTAGTTTATTGTTATCACTAAAATTTCAAGTTCATCTACTTGCGATTTATTTTGAAAAGGTCATTCACCCCCCTCTAGGCTTATAGCCACATCTGGGCAACAGGTAGCAGCAAAAACCTTCGAGCTTTGGATCCTGCATGATAAGTGTAAGGCCCTGGATTTTTTGGATCTTTTTCTATGGGTTGCAGATCATGTCTGAGTGAGTTTCGGACTTTAAATTTAGATTTTTGGACCCTTAGATGATGCTTTTGTGGGTCATTTCGGGTCCGTAGAAGCAAGTTGAGCGGCCCTACTTTTTCCCATAATTTTTTGGCGTCAGGTTTTATTTTTTAGAAATTTTCGGAGTTAATGTGAGTTTTCAAAATAAAAGTAAAATAAAATTTAAAACCTATTAACCCCCCACCCCCTCTATTTTCTCCCACACTCTCGCGTCTCACTCTCTCTCCCTCCTGTTTCTCACCCTTCTCTTCCACCACCTCTCCGACGGCCGACGGATGGCGACGGTGGGAAGGATCGGGGGACGACGCGGCGAGCGAGCGGCGTGGACGATCTTGACGGACCGGAGGCAGTGGCGTGGGCGGCGTGCTCGCGTGAACGAGGTCGGTTCGCGCGGTCGAGGCAGTTTCGTGAAAATTTTCGTGGCAAGTTCTTCACGAGAGGTAGGGGGATGGACCCACACTACTCTCCCCGTCTTTTCCCTCGCATGACGTCAAGTTTTAAGTGAGAGAGCGGGGTTTTACCACTTTTTGGGAAATTTCCATGTTTATGGGTGTGTGATCAAATCGATTCGCCGAAATCAAGTTTTGTGCGTGGCATTGCGTTTGGGGGTGATTCCCTACGCGTAGAGGTGGTTTTCGATCCCAATGTGGGCCTATCAAGCAAGGGAATGAGCCTCCGAGGTGGTTCTCGGAGGGGACCGTAATATTGGGATCAGCCTAGTTGGGCGGCCAAGGTTCTAGCTGCCCTGGGGTGCTGGGCGGCCAGGTTGGTGGCCGCCCAGGCCCATGTAGGAAGAATGTTGGGCATGTGTGTAACATGCTTAATTCTATAGTTTTGATGATGTCTGACTATGACTTATTGACAAGTCTGACCTGCATTTGATAAACACACATTCATACATTTCAGGTCATGACGACGTAAGCAAGAAGATACATCTCTATGCCATCACTGATAAGTGTAAGAAATCAAGGCATTGACAACACAGAATTCAAGGCAACAGGTTTCACAGAAGTCCATGTAGTCAAGTCAGTGCAGCTGTTGAAGTTGGTGCACATACTGAAGAAAGAAGGTGTTACAAGAGAAGTGTCGACACCTGCTACAGAAGTGTTGACACCACAGCCATTCCTCAGCAAAGGAAAGTCGATGCTACATTGCCGTCAATGTCGAAGCACACAAATGGTCAACAAAGGTCAACGCAGTAAAGTCTGGGCGTGTTCATGACTTGGTCATCAGCAAGGTCGGTGCACATCAGTCAAAGTCAGTGCACATTTGAAAACAAGGTATGTGCATATTGCTGAAGGTCGATGCACATTTGGTTTCAATGCTTTAAGGTCGGTGCACATAGCCGAAGTCTGAGCACATGTGACTTCAAGGTCGGTGCATGTTTTGGTGTCAACACTATAAGGTCCATGCACATTCACTATTTGACAAATCAAGGTCGGTGCATATTCTCCTTCAACACTAGAAGATCTGTGCATGTTTACCTTCTGGCAAGATAAGGTCTGAGCACATAGGAAATCAAGGTATGTGCAATGTCTGCTTCCAACCTCAAAAGGTTTGAGCATATTCGCAAGAAGGTCGATGCACATCTGCCAAGAAGTGTCGACACTTCACTTATAGAGTGTCGACACCTTGATGGTTCCAAATATTGAAGACCGGATCCTTAAAGAAGTGTCGACACCTCAGATATCGCAGGTCGACACATTGGCCTTTCTAGAAAGCATTGAAGACCGGATCCTTAAAGAAGTGTCGACACCTTGTTCCAGCGTGCCGACACATTGGCCCTTCCAGGAAGCATTGAAGACCGGATCCTTAAAGAAGTGTCGACTGTTGGGATCGGTGCGATAGATTCAGAGGGGGGTGAATGAATCTCCCCTTAAAAATTACTCCCAATTAAAAACTATAACAATCAGAGATGCGGAATTAACACAAATAAGTGCCTTGTATGACACAGGTGCTCTTTTCGAACGAAATGGAAAGATCAGATAGACTTAACTTCTGATCTACTCTATATGCGCTAGTGTGCAAACCCAATTCCAATCAAATATGTGATGTGCGAATAAACCACTCACTAGATGAAAGAACACGTCGAACTTAAGCATGCATCTAGCGAAACACAATAGACAATCAAACCACTGCACAGAAGATTTTTAAGGTGGTTCGGTCCTCCAGACCTACGTCCACCCCACACTCAAACCAGAGTGTGGATTCCGCTGCCAAACAGCTTGAAAACCGCTGAGCGACACAGCTTGCCTACAAACCGCTGAGCAACACAGCTTGCTGTCCGAGGTATCCACCTCACCCGCTGAGCAACACAGCTTGCTGTCCAGAGGTATCCTCCTCTGCAACGCTGAGCAATACAGCTTAGCTCTGCTGACTAACAGCTTGAATAAAGGTTCAAAAGAAAACAAAATATGGAAATGACATAGCAACAGAAAGCTGTAGACGATAAAACACCAAGTGGCTCTCAAAGAGTTGACTGGCCTGGATTTGATCCACGGTCCAGTATAGACAAAGCTTCAAATGACTCTCTTCTTCTTCTAAACTCTCGATCTTTATTTCTTCTTCTTCTTCTTCTTTAATGCTCACTCTTTCTTTCTTTCTCAACTCTCTCGTTCTCTTCTTCTCTCTTTCTTCTTTTTCTGGATCGTGCAGACTCTTTCTGCTTCTACTCTTCTAATGTAACTTTTGATCCTCTCTGCACGAGCATCTTCTCCAGATGGAGAAGTCTTCTTTTTATAGCAAGAGCAGATAGGTGGGCGTGTGTCCTACACGAATTCCCGCCCTAGCGTCTTGAACACGTGGCAGCATTTTAGCCTGCTGCACTACACGTGTCACGATCTTGGCACTTCCTCCATTCTTGGATCATGTGCCCTTCTAAAGGTCCTCGAGTAGCAGTCATGTAATATCAGGCTTGTTATCAGTGTGAGTTAATCTGAAAGGAAAGAAATGATGCATCGAGTAAGTTTGATATTTGAACTGAGCCTGTACAGACTTGATGCACAAAATGCAGTGTGCATATAAGAAAGTATGTACAATGAGAATGAATGCACGGACATGTCATCCACGAGTGTACAGACTTTGAATGCATGTAATGCATTTTACATATGGAGAAGTATGCACATTGAAAGTGAATGTACAGACATGCCATCAACGCGTGTACAGACTTTGCGTGATGTACAACCAATGTGCAGACTTGCTATGCCTAGAGTTTAAGCATGAATGCATAATGCACAAACTATGCGTGTGCATGTGTGGACTTTGAGTGCATGACACTGCCTTACGTATGTATGCAACAGAATGTATAGACTTTGAATGCATGGTGAAGAGTGTACAGACTTTGTCTTGAAAGATGCACAAATGCATATAGGAAAGTACGCACATTGACGAGAAATGCTCAGGCATGCTATCAAGAAGTGTATGGACTTAGTGTGCATGCGACACCAATGTACAGACTTGCTGGAGTGATGATGCATGAACTTAACCACTCGTACCAGCAATGGAATGTATAGACTTGATAGCATACAGCGATGTATAGACTTGTGAAATGATGTACGAACTATGCATATGCATGAAGAGCACTTGGCTGTATTGACTAATCGAATGAAACAACGGAGGTTGTACATACTTACTGCCAAAGAATGTACAGACTTGAGTTGATGCAGACTAGGCAAGACTCTGTACGGACTTTATACCTTGAGCATGCATGAGCCTAGGCATTCACTAACTTATGGCCACCATGAAACATAGTTATGAAATGCACAAGCCTAGACAATTAACCCTGCACTGACTTTGTATGCATAATGAACACGCATCAACATTGAATTGAATCGACTGATGAATGCACTGATGCAGTGTATGCATATGGCAGATAATGCACTGATGCAATGTGCAGAAGAACCAACAAGTGCAGACACATGGTGATAAATCATTCATACTCATAGTGCTTGCTGACATCAAAATCATAGGGGCACAACAATCTCCCCCTTTTTGATGATGGCAACACTATGAGTCACACAGACTCAAACTATTCTCCCCCTTTGACTTCATCAAAAAGAGAAAAGTTTGAATAAAATCTCCCCGAGACTGCAGCAAAGAGAAAGGGACATGAAGGATGCTGAGAAGATCTCCCCCTTTAATATGCAGCATGATTCATAGACAAGGAAACTCCCCCTGAATAGATGCTTCTTTGTAGCTTCAGAAAAGATGGATTCTCTCCTTAAGAATAATGAATGCAATTCATGGAGAACCTAATGCTTACATGATGCAAACAAGACAAGAGCCAATCAATCTATCCTCCTCCTTTGACAAGATCACAAACGAACCTCCCCCTTTAAAAAGTAATAAGTGCAATCTAGATAAGACCTAACCTCTTCTTTAAAAACAATCCAATGCTCACTGATCTGAATGAAGCAAGGCTTTCAAGAGTGTAAGGTGAGAGATATGTCAATAAGACATTCAGGAAGGATGACATGGCAGCATGCAGACTACAGGATCTTTCAAGGAAATAGAAGATTTTCAATAAGATACTTATTTCATAAATCTGAATAAACGGATGGTTCAGACTCTTCCATTATAGGGGCTTATGAATTTTTATTTGAACATCATGGTTTAAATATGATGTATACACAGTTTGTCAATAAACTTCTGTACTCATATCTGAACATCAATGTTTAATAAAAGTTAACCAAGCCCTCATATTTATATCTTGACTAACCTCTTTCATCTTACTCAGTCAATTTCAATGACTTCTTTAGAAATTACAATCATTAGTATTGAGGTTAAACAATCATGAAGGAATTCAAATTTGGTTCCTGAAGATCAGCCATACTTCAAATAATCTCAATTTTTTTTTTTGCACGCGTTTTCCAGCAAGTTTACCAGGTGTAATTAAGTTCAGTGCACACCTTGTAACTAGAGGATACACGTTGTTTGGACGCCAGTATCCCTAAGCACTTAGTATGACTGACTGTCATGCTTCAGAGATAGCATTGTCACCTCATGACATACTTCACCTTATTTCATTGATAAGTGAGGTATATTTCTCAGTATTCAAGCCATTGCTCTGCCTGCATTTTCCATGAATTTTATTTAGCAGAGTTAATTATGGCACTTCATGACACAGTCCTCTAGACTTCATGGTCAATGGACATGGTTTCTCAGTGACCAAAATCATTGCTCTGACAGAATTTACCCTTAGGGACATTTTAGATTCATCAGATGTTTAAAAATAATACTGAAGTCATATAATTCAACCAAATAAAGCCAAGATATTAACATTTTCAGATTTCGGAAGATTTTACAAGATTCAACATGAAATAGTTGGTTAAAGTTTATTAAAAATGACCCAGATATTTTCAAGATATTCAAATCTAAGCTCAATGAATACATTAGACTTAAACCAATCTGATCTTTTAGCCATTCATAAATCTTTATAATGGAAGATTCTTTAATTAATTGATTTTCAGATTTATGATCAAGGTATACGAATTGAACTCTTCTCAATTCTCTGAAATTTTCAATGAGATTCAACAGCATACAAGTGGTGAACTATACAAGAGTTTCAAGCATATAACAAAGATGAGCACAATAGTGAAGGTGTCGACATTTGACAGAGCATTTTCAAGATGATGTCGACTCACTGTGTCGACACTTCCAATCAGGACAATTAATAGGTGCAGCAAAGAATGTATCATAGAGAATCATAGATATCCAGAGGTCCATCAGACAGATTTACTCAAGAAAGACCAGCTCAGAAGATTCAAAATCAAACCAGAGTCAAGTTCAGATACGTGCAATGGATGATCTCAAAATAAGGACGGGAGCTTTAGATGACTGATTGAAATAACAAGAAAGTAGATGAATAGCCAGCAGAACACAATCTTGTTATATACTCCCCCTTAATGAACGCAATCTTTTTGGCAATTTCAATGTAATGAAATGCAATACAATTAACTATATGTATGCAAAGACATGCAAAGACTCAACAAACTCCCCCTAAATGCATGCAATATATATGAAGATTCTAAAAAGCACTATGTGCAATGACATCCTACAGGGGATTAAACAGATTTTTCACAAGAAGATTCAGACTATCTCTGAAGTGCAATACAACATGCAGTCCTATCAGATTTTCAATGAATGTGAAATACAGATTCAAACATTAGATCAAAAGCATAACGTTCATAATTTTCAGACTCAGACAGAAACTGATGTTTTTAGTAATTCTATATAGATGAACATTTATTTTAACAAGATATGCAATGAATCTAAGAGCAGGAAGTGCAGAGAATTTACCTGAAAAGTTCAGAAAGGGGTTTTCTTTTGAGTGCCTTGGTTTATTTCCCCAACTCATTTTCCAATCCAAGGCACACCTGCGAAACAAAGTTTATTTTGCACAAACATATACCCAAGAGGTCTTGGGTCTTGAATTAACAGTGACATTCCTAGCAAGTTTTCTCAACAATTTTTGTGCATGAAGGTCATCAAATCTCATCAAGTAGCAATTATTCATTGAATGACCTATTTGGCCACAGTAATGGCATGATGCAACAGATTTCAAATTCTTTTTATGCAAATTACTGTTGTCATGAAATTTATTAGAAGAGAGAAATTCTATTTACTAAAATCAGCCAGCCAACAATCAGCAGATCTATGGCCTGACTTCCCACACTTATAGCATGAAAGTTTCATAGATCGTTTTGCAGGGAATTTGACAAGATAGGGGTTAACAGAATTCTTCTGAACATGCCAACAGTCCTTGACTGTATGGCCATTCTTCCCACACTCGAAGCATCGGATATGCTTACCTTTAAAACCATTTTTACCCCTAGTAGATCCAAACCAGCACTCAATGGCTTTGTGACCACGTTTGTTACAGTTAAAACAAATAATGTGATGGTCTGAAGCAAACATGTTTCTTCTGGGGCCATGATGATTAGCAGAAGACCTAGCATGCATTTTATCATCTTGTTTCATGATGAAACATGTATTCATGAGATGACCATGCCTACCAAAGTAATGACAAGATGTACCAGACTTCCTAGTAGCATGATTTCTACCAAATGAATTTCTAGAATGCAATGTTTCACTTGCATGCCCATCTACAATCAATAATCTGCAATCATCCATTACATGGCCTACCTTGCCACAGTAATGGCATGAGACACTCTTATCAGATGCATACGAATAAGTAAATGAGTTATGAGCAGTATGCATTGACCCGTCAGATGCAGCAGAGCTAGCAGTTTCCAAAACACAAGTAGGGACACTTTTGACCTTATTTTTCTTACCATTCTTGTTCAATTGTTTACCCTTGTTCACAACTCTTATTTGTTTTTCATTTTTCTGGGCCTTGAGTTGAAATACAGATGATGAAGGTGTTTTAGAAGGCACATAGCAGCTAGTGAATGAGGTAGATGGGTCATTTTTAGGTTTCCTCTTGTCGACCACATTGTGACCGTGACCTTCCTTCCGAACATTAAGCTTTGTTCTAGGAATCTTATCAGAATTGCTCTTTCCTTCAACATATTTTGATAATGTACTTTTAAGACCCTGGATTTCATATTTTAAGGAGGCTATGTTATCTTCATAGCCAATGATCTCGGTTTCACAAGAGATAATCTGCTGATGCAGCTCAGCATTCAGACTCTGTAAGGTTTCAATTTCTTGTGTGTGCTCTTCCTCTCTATTAATCTCATCCTCCTTCATCACACATTTTCCTTTCTCAATGGTCAGCCATCTTTCTGACATTATCGTATTCAGGACCATGAGTTTCTTGTTTTGTTCCTTCAACTCTTTATTTTCAAGTTTCAGTTTATTCAATTCAGAATTAACCTTACTAAACTCTTGCAAGCTCATTAGATGTTCATCATTCTTCTCATTCAGGTTGTTCTCCAGTTCAGATATCTTGTTTAAACATGTTTGATTCTCATTTTTCAAAGACACAATCTGTTCCTTACAGTTATGAATATCTAGCATACATGCATCATAAGATTGTTTCAGATTTGGACAGTTTTCACAAGAGAGTTCAGATTTATAATGTTCAATCATTTTCTTCAATCTTTTATTTTCAGATTTTAATTTCGTACATCTATCAGTAAGTTCTTCATTTATATTCCATAAATCATCAAGCGAAATTTCTTCAGATCCAGAGCTTACTATGGATTAAGTTTCCTCCTGTTGATCAGAATTGTGATCACCCCGGTTGGCCATCAAGCATTGATCCTCTTTCTCTCCATTTGTAGCAGTTATTCTATCCAAGATTTCTTTTCTAGATGTACACTTGAGAACAAAAGGAAATCTATCAGTATTAACTACAGCTTTCAAAATATTAAGAACTGTGACATTATCTCGGTTCTTTACTCTGTCCTCTCTAGACCACTTGGTCTCATCATGAGGTAATTGGTGTGGGCCTTTTGAAACCAAACTCCATAGATTAGGGTCAATGGAATTTATATAAACGCATAGGCCGCCTAACCAATTACTAAAATTAGAACCATCAAACGCAAACGGACGAGCCATTAAGACAGATAGCAAATAGATTCAACGCACAAAGCAATCGATAAGAGATACACCAAAAAGCAAAATAGCACCGAAGATAGCAAGATCCTCTGCATATCGTTGGATCTGGAAAGTCAGAGACCTACTCTGATACCAATTGTTGGGATCGGTGCGATGGATTCAGAGGGGGGTGAATGAATCTCCCCTTAAAAATTACTCCCAATTAAAAACTATAACAATTAGAGATGCGGAATTAACACAAATAAGTGCCTTGTATGACACAGGTGCTCTTTTCGAACGAAATGGAAAGATCAGATAGTTTTAACTTCTGATCTACTCTATATGCGCTAGTGTGCAAACCCAATTCCAATCAAATATGTGGTGTGCGAATAAACCACTCACTAGATGAAAGAACACGTCGAACCTAAGCATGCATCTAGCGAAACACAATAGACAATCAAACCACTGCACCGAAGATTTTTAAGGTGGTTCGGTCCTCCAGACCTACGTCCACCCCACACTCAAACCAGAGTGTGGATTGCACTGCCAAACAGCTTGAAAATCGCTGGGCGACACAGCTTGCCTACAAACCGCTGAACAACACAACTTGCTGTCCGAAGAATCCACCTCGCCCGCTGAGCAACACAGCTTGCTGTCCGAGGTATCCACCTCGCCCGCTGAGCAACACAGCTTGATGTCCAGAGGAATCCTCCTCTGCAATGCTGAGCAATACATCTTAGCTCTGCTAACTAACAACTTGAATAAAGGTTCAGAAGAAAACAAAATATGGAAAGGACACAGCAACAGAAAGCTGTAGATGATAAAACACCAAGTGGCTCTCAAAGAGCTGACTGACCTGGATTTGATCCACGGTCCAGTATAGACAAAACTTCAAATGACTCTTTTCTTCTTCTTTTAAACTCTCGATCTCTCTTTCTTCTTCTTCTTCTTCTTCTTCTTTAATGCTCACTCTTTCTTTCTTTCTCAACTCTCTCGTTCTCTTCTTCTCTATTTCTTCTTTTTCTGGATCGTGCAGACTCTTTCTGCTTCTACTCTTCTAATGTAACTTTTGATCCTCTCTACGCGAGCATCTTCTCCAGATGGAGAAGTGTTCTTTTTATAGCAGGAGCAGATAGGTGGGCGTTGTAGATATATTTTCTCCTCCTACTTAAAGGCGAATATGCTATGAATACATCAACAACGCGATGAGTAAATGAAGAATAGCAAGAGGAGGATGAAAAATGAAAGTGACCGTGATCGCCACCAAAGCGCCGAACGTGATGGACACGCCGTGCTTTGGAAAGGAAGGGGAGACACTCGCCTAGCTGCAGCACTGGGAAGATGCGCGGTTGATGAAGGACCGCCTATAGTACGCGCGGTCTTACGACAGACCACCCAAGGGTGCTGCAGAACATGCGGGAGGAAGCATTCCTGGAGGATGGACGGCTTGAAGTAGACCGCGAGTAGGAGAAGGGCGGTGCAGAAAGTGCCGCACGTCTCCTTGAACGGGCAGTCAGGAACCGCTCGAGTCCACCACTCCAGAAGTTGCTAAAGGGTTCACCTCCACCCTCTCCAGCCGGCCAGAGGGGATGGGGCTCGTGCTGATGAAGTGCTGACCTGCAAAACAATCGTGAAGACACAAGAAGAATACCTAGATTAGAACTAAACGGTGTGGTAAATGTCAAGATAGTAAAAGATGAACATAAGTAAATGGAAAGGGGGATACCTGGGGGGTTTTAAACTCCTAGGGTGTCAAAAACACGGGTGGATGTGTGCATGGTGATGAAGAACAAAGGAGGACATAGAGAGAGAACAATGCATGCAATGAAAGGTGACGAAAACCATGAAACACAAACGACTCTAAACATGGACTACTCCCTGAACCGGAGGCTTGTATGGACGTAGAAAGCCTCCCTCCTTGGTGCTAGGTCGCTCAAAAATGCGGCAGGGCTTCATCGTCGACCAAGATCTTCCCCCCTTTCAAAGTCCGACCTTTAGGGTCTATTTATAGAGCCTAGAAAGCCAGCCCCGAAACTAGGGTTTAGAGTCATTTTCGGGATGAGATTATTGAAGATAAATCGTAGATAATAGAATTATCTATCATCCAGTCGAAACGACAGCTGAAATGGTTGCTTATCCGCGGAGAAATTGATGAAATAAGTTGGGGATAAAATCATGGATAAAAGGATTAAAAATCAGTTAAAATTCAATAGTCGACGGGATGAACGGTCATACGATAGACCGCTCAACAGGATGGGCGGCCATATTCTGGCCATCCAACCCCGTCGGTGGAAATTCAAAATAATTAGAAATTAATCCCAATTATCCCTCGAACTGACCGGAACGCCCGCCGTTGGACTCTCACAGATGAACGGCTCCATTGAGACCGTTCAAATGTAGAGCGGTCAAGAACAAACCGTTCTAGCCTTGTCGGTGATAATTCAATTACTTGGATAATTATCTGAAGAATTACCAAGCGTAGGACTCTGAGATATAAGCAGTCACCCTTAGTCCGCCCATCAGGTTGAACGGCTAGGAGAGGGCCGCACAAATGCTTGTCGGTGAAAATTTAAAAAATTAACCAAAATGTTCCAAAATACATGAACGGCCCGTAGTCAACCGCACATGGATTGAGCGGTCGTGGGTGAACCGTGCGTGCACATGGACGTTGCAACTCATAACAAGGCCAAAACCAAGGCCCATTAAGCCCCGAAATGACTTGGACCTAACCAAGGAGGGAGATAACCCATAAAACTAGCCCAAAATACACTTGAAAACGGCCCCAATGAGTGATGGGCATCTCGAGGTATCAACAAAAGGGAGTAAGAGAAACGACTCAACTTATCGGCATAAAACGGGTGTCAACAGATGCCCCTCCTTAACGTCCTCTTTGTAGGGGAGCGAGCGAAGGTGAAGCGAAAGCGACATGGAACATGGAGGTGGAGCGGAAATGCAGCGGAGTGGACCGAAAAAGCGGGCGTTAAGGTAAAACAACACCCGTTTTTACCAACAAGTGACAGGAATCTTCGGGAAAACTTGAACCAAACACACGGAATGATTAAACCAAAAGCGACACCAGTCTGGAGGAACTAAACTAAATGAAAATAAACCGCCAAGACCAACCTCATGGGGGACATAATCCCGTGGTCCAATGAGGAGGCCACAAAAGCAAGCGTCAAAATTAAAAGAAACAAGCTAAAAACTCCAGATGGGGACCTTTCAATCAACCAAACCAAACGAATTGACCAAAGAAAACCTTCCAACTCAGAGTGGAATTAGTTCCTCTTACTCAAACACTTGAACGCACAGCTGACCATCACTGATGGGACATTTTTCAAGAAAACCATGGGGCGTGAAAGCTAAAAAGATGTGTATGATACATGCTGGGCTAAAATAAAAGAAATTGTTAAAACAAATGCAAAGAAAGATTAAAATATAAGGTACTCGAGAATAATATTGCTAACTTGAGAAAATCAGAGTCAAGATACCATCTGCAACCACGGCGCGCAGGATAGAACCATCCTCCCCGTGATATCCCAACTCAACGGCCTATCCGAAGATTAAATACGTTAACTTGGATCATCATTATTTTTGTTGAAGGGGAACATCAGATCCTGGAACATGCAGATAACCAACTGGTTCTCGAGATAATATATACTAGTACCATATAGTAATGCAATAAAGGATGTAGGGATAGAAGGCCATACCTGACTTACCTGGGCAGGTGAAACAGCGGGACTGGATGAAGTGACGCTGCATAAAAGATGGTTAAGCAACAATATTCCCAAAAGATATTGACATTCATGACTCAAATTCATCATTTTCAAGATACACGGCCATGTTAAAACCGTACAAAGAGAAGTACGGTCTACATGAAACCGTGCGTACTTGGAACTTGACCAGATTCAAAGCAGCAGACTGTCAGGGATGAATGGTCAACAAGATACTGCTCAACGAAGGACGGTCCAACATAGACCGCTCATAGCTAGAATTCAAACCGACTTAAAGGTAGTGGCCGTTGGGGATGTGCGGCCGGAGTGTAACCGCGCAAATGACAAACGGTCTAACGATAGACCGTTCATCTCTGCATCCTCGAAAAGTTGAAACCCCTTCGTCTCCCTCCACCGTAACCGACGGTGGAGAGGACGAAGGGGCAACCGAGCCCATTCTCACCTCTCAACCTCCCCCAACTCTCAATCTCTCAAACTCCCCCTCTCGCCCATTCTAAAACCCTCTCCCCACTATGACGAGGACCAAGCATCTCGTCCGTCAGCCACCGGCGAGGGCTCGCCGTTGCCGCCGCGACCGCCACCGTCGGCCGGGGAACAAGAAGGGACGCCGCCGGCCACCACCGAGGAGCTCGCCGTGGTCGTCGCCCCAGAAGGGGAAGGACCCACCGCTACGCCCGGAGAAGAAGCCAGAGAGGAAGGGGGTGCCGGAGGCGACGCACCGGCGGAGAGGCCGGCCGGGAAACCACGAGACCCCGAGGTAGGTGCTCTAAAAACCTCTCCCATTCAATTTTTATTTTTTTTTAGGCCATGCATGCTAGTTTAGAAGCTTTTTTAGGGGGTTTAGAGGGCTTAGGGACCGGTTTGGGGAGCCACGGTGGCCTCCCGCCGGTGGGAGAACCCTCACCGTCGTCGGGGAAGACGACGGTAGGGCGGTTCAGATACAACCGCTCAAACCAAAACACGCGACCCACGTCGGACCGCTCAATATCTATACGGCCCAGGATTAGCCGTTCAAACTCACACTCACAGAACCAAACCAACCACCTGGCAGTGGGAAGCTCACCGCTCAGACAAACAAACGGGCCTCACTGGTCCGTTCCAAAACCCGTCAACAAAGAACCATGCGGTCCCTAAAGGACCGCCCAACCTTCCTGCGGCGTAGGAACGACCGTTTGACTCTAAGATGCCCGAGGATAGAATGGTGCATAATCACCCGTTCGAGAGAGGAACGGCCTACACTGGCCCGTTCGAAACACAGAACCTAGAGAGCAGAACGGTGCATATAGGACCGTTCAAAGCAACGAGCGGCCTATGAGGGACCGCTCATCTGACAGAGATTCAAGCCTTGATGGTTTTATTTAGAAATTAAACAAAATGCTTAAATAAATTACTAAAATGCATCTAAAGTGAATGAATGAATGCAGGGAAAGTGCAGGACCCGCACCTCGTGGCTGCAGGTCCGTGCAGTGTACTTAGCACTGCCGGACTTCCAGAGGGAGCGGTTGGCTGCCATGGGGTTCGCCCCATTCCTGAGCATCGAGGTGTGTCGATTCGACGCAGCTCTGCTCTACGCCCTGCACGACCGTTAGGACCCAGTGAGTCGCGCGTTCCTTTTCCCGTGGGGGCATATGGTCCCCACGCTGGAGGACGTGGCCAGGCTCACTGGTCTTCGAGTGCATGGGTCACCGGTTAGCGGGACTACTTTTTCTGACTACCGAGGGATGGCTCGGGAGTTGCTGGGCCTTGAGCTACGGCGTCCCGTGAGGCAGTCGACCCTTCTTCCCCGGGCTGGTCTTCAGGACAGCCTGGGCCTGCGACGAGCTGGAGTTGCGGTCGGGGAGCGACCGGAGGAGCACTTGCAGCGACTAGTGGAGCTAGCACGACCGAGGGTAGCTGCTGGACCGGGAGTGGAGGCAGACCGAGTTTTGCGTCGGTTCCTGATGTTGCTGTTCAGACGGCTTCTCTTCTCCACGTGAGCGGACGTGATGAGCTGCCGCTTCCTCCCCTTCCTTCAGGAGCTCGAGCACGTTGGGGACTACGCCTGGGGAGCGATAGTCCTCGCCTTCCTCTTTGACACCCTGAGTTCTACGGCGCATCGGACGATGCTTGGGGGCTTCTCCCCCTTACTCCAGGTGCGACTCTCTACCTTAGACTTAATTATGCAATTCTATATGTTTCTTAAATGCTCACACGACGCTGTGATGCAGGTGTGGGCCTACGTGCGCCTACGTGGGCTGGGCAGAGGCGAGGAGACCCGTCCTGGGCTCCTACCGATTGCACGGAGGTGGATAGCACCTCGGGAGATGACAACCCTGAGACGACAGGTTCGGGAGCTGCAGGACGATCTGGACGCTCTACCGTACGCCTCAGTATGCTTCTAAACTTAGACCTTTAATTAAATGCAATTTCTATATGGGACTGATGCTGATGCGGCTTCCTATTCCTTGCAGGTACGGTGGACACCCTATGCGGAGGAGGGCCAGGAGGGCCAGCCGTGGGTGGTTGGGGCCCTTGCCTTCTCCGGACAAGACGTGTGGCTTCACTGCATGAATGTAGTGGAGCCACTACACTTCAGGTTGGTGATGAGGACCATCGGGGTCCATCAGCCCGCGGTGGAGTTCCCTGCGCCTGAGAAGGCGGGGGAGCGAGTAACGAGGATGACGTGAGGACTCGGCGAGGCGTTCGATTGGACAGCGAGGAACACCACACAGGTCACCGATTGGACCGCACGAGGGCGAGCAGTGACTGCCTGAGTAGAGAGTGAAGGTGCGTACTACACCGCGTACGCACGGCACTACCGAGACTAGGTGTTCCGAGGTGCTCACCGACCGGTATGACTTCTAAACCTAAACTCTGTCTATTATGCTTATGATTCCTATATGATGATGCACTGACATATGGACTTCTAAATGCAGATCGACCCTGCGGGACGACTGACGGAGTTGCAGGGACTTCTGCACTCCACCATCAGGGAGAGAGACAAGGCTCGGCAGGCCTTGGCCTTACTGGTGAGTTTTCTAAACCCTAAACTCTTTAAATTATGCAATTCTATGTGATTATGCATGTGACTGACGTGGAGTATTTGGATGCAGCGCGCCGAGGGAGCCCAGAGGGCGGGACCAGATGCTCCTTCTTCCTCTACGACCCGGACTCCAACCGACCAGGCTGAGAGAGATGCCGATTTCACCAGGATGGTGGCGCGGGCCAAGGCGGCCGAGTTGGCGCTCACCGAGAGGGTATGCAACTATAAACTTCCCTTTGCTTAGTTATGCTTATGAATGAAATGTTTGTGAAATGCAATTGCCTAATAATGATGTGTGGATGCAGACGTCCGAGCTAACTCGCCTCCGAGCAGAGTTGGAGCAGAGCTGGGCAGCGGCTCGGGAGGAGGTGGCCCGCGTGCGGGAGGAGGCTGCGCAGGGCCGACCGGCAGACACACTGGAGATAGCACTTCTCCGGGCCGAGCTGGAGCGACTCCGAGCAGGTGCGACGGAGGCGGACCGCTACCGGGACGAGGCGGAGCGTTGCCGGACTGAGGCGTCTGAGCTACGCGGAGAGCTGCGAGCCTACAAGGAGATGAGCCGGTGATCACGCAGCGGGACTCTGAGTGCCAGCCATGGTACCCACGGCTCTGTCAGGAGTTATTTTATTAGTTCTTCCGGCCACCGGAGGAATGAGGAGGAGGAGCGGCGCCGACGAAGGTGTGATGAGGTGACCTCAGCGATGCCTTCCCCAAAGAGGCACGAGGGCGGTGGGGACAGTGACGAGGGCCAGGGAGAGGGACAGGCTTGACTTTGCACTAGGCCCGATTTTTGTACATGATATGATATGATATGATAGTGATATGCATCTTATTTTATTTTATGACTGGGTGAATGTATGCATGAATGAAATGCAACTTGACTACTAGCGAGAGTGAGACAGACGAGCGAGATTGAGAGGCACGCACGACTTGAGTGAGAGTGTGACGTACACGCCGATTTGAGTGAGAGAGAGACGCACACGCCGACTTGAGTGAGAAAGAGACGCACCCGCCGACTTGAGTGAGATGAGTGCGCCAAACTGAGTGAGATGAGTGCGCCAAACTACACGACTGTTAATCAAACAGGTTGACAAAGGGCTGCGGATCAGATGAACGGCTCTTAGTGAGCCGCGCAGAGGTTAAAACGGTTGATAATAGACCGTCCCAAGGAGCATTGAACGGTTGATTGATAACCGTGCTGAATCGTAAAACGGTTCATCATAAACCGCTTGAGAGTAAAAACGGTCAAGTTCAGTCCGACTAAACTGGCCGCCTTCGGGTTCTTTGGAGGATGGTGAACGGTCAGTTACAGACCGCACAAGAGGATGGGCGGTCTATCGTAAGTCCGTCCAATTGTTCACCCCTGCGAATTCAATGGGGACTCTCCTGGAGAGTCCCTTACCCGAGGGCCAGTAGCTTTGAACCCATCCAAAACTCATCTTATCCCGTCCTACACTTATCCAACCTGATCTCCAGAGGCCTAGGCTTCTAACAAGCCCTATAAGCGGGGGGAGAGCCTAAATTCGTATCTCACACAATCCTCCTCTTCTAAGCCTCAAAATCCTTGTAATTCCCCACCAAACCATCATGAAGAGGGCCCTAGAGGGAAGCTCCATGGAGGGAAGGTCTTTTGAAGGGCCGAGAGCGGCAAAGAAGGAGCGAGAAGTGCTCCAGCGACTAAGTTCAATTCCTCGACATCTCAGTGCAAACCCTATGAGAGAAGTAAGTTCATCATGAGTTTATTCCACTCCTTTTCTCTTGATTTCACTTATATGTCCTTCTCCTCTTACTTTTTCTCCTTTCTTCTTCTTAGCTCCTTCCGGGCCCGAGGCGATATTCTAGTTTGAAATGGGTGGCTCCTATGATCCGTGCATTGCCCCTAGGAGTAACTAGCCTTCTCAAATCCTGGCACCTGCACTCCCTTCTAGTTTTAGGCCAGAACTACCCAAGGCTCTCCTTAGATTGGCACAGCATCTCAGCTTTGATAGAAACATAGCACCCTCAGACCCATACCTTCTTCTTTCCATCCTTCGAGGCCACTGTCCTACTAGAGGAGGTAGAGACCTACTTCGGGTTCCCTAGGTCCAAGGTGGGTGAGGAAGATTTGATATGCCACACTGTTGCCCCTATACATCCAAAACTCATCCTGGGAGGGTTCATACCAGATAGCAGGGATGTCCATACCTTTGTAGGACCTCGTCATGTTCACCTTCTTCCTCTGAGCCAGTGGGTAGTGGAGCATTGTAAAAATAAATGTGGGTGGACCGAGGCCATAGCCAAGGTCGCATCCATCTGCCTGTGCGGGGCCATCCTCTTCCCTTCTGCTGACCACGTCCTAGAGATCCCCTTGCTTAGCACCATCAGTGGCCTGTGGCAGGGACTTTCCATCTCTCAGGCTGTCTTAGCCTACTTGTACGAGGGTCTTAGCTCTGCAGCCCTAGGAGGTCCTCTTTTTGGCTCTATGATTCTATTGGAGTGCTGGATGGGAGTCAGGATGAAGTTCCTCCAGAGGGGGGACATAACTTCCATTAGCCGGATCTTTGGGAGCCACCCTCTTTACTTCATAGGAGGCGCTTTCAGGTTCTCTCCACAGGTTGAGTGCAGGATGGTTGAGATGAAGACCAGGGACGAGTGGTGCCCATACATCAACAGGCTGCCCCTGGATAGATTTGTGATGTGCCCGGACTTCCTCCACGACACCACCATCAGGATACTTAGGAGGGCAGGCTTGGACTTGAGGCTCGTGAGCGACACCGCGCTGGCGATGTACAGTCTACACCAGTGCTACCTACAGGTTGGGCTACCCCGTACCGACGCTACCCCACCTTCCCGCGCTACAGGCGAGGAGGATTGGTACAGAGGAGGACGAGCAGGTGGTCAGGAGCGCGCTGATCATGTGGGAGGTGAGCAGGGTTTGCACTCTACCGGCGGAGGTTGAGGAGGCTCCAGAGACACGGCAGGCTTACCTTAGGGAGTTGAGAGAGATACGTCCCCGCGGGGATGCCCAGCGGCAGACTGAGTGATTACTTTTCCTTTCATGATGATATTGATGTAGAAATAGATGCGTAGAGTTTGATATGAGACTGAATAAGATTGATGATTGAGTTTGAGTTTGGGTTTGGGCTCTCCCTGATGTGATTGAACACCCTTGAAGTGTATGCGTCCATGGCTTGATTTGTGTCTTCAATCTTCTATCTACCCCTGTGCTTACACAAATAAAGAAAACAGGTCAAATCTGTTTTAGGCTTAACCCCTTGCCCGTAGCAAGTTAGAAATGACCAATTCTTGATTTTGGTCAAGGGGGTAAGCCTTACTAAATAGGCGAAAAATAAAATGACGAAATGCAATGCATGCGATGCGTATGCTGGATGAATTTGAGATTTTGAAATATTTGATTTTTTTTGAAATTTAGAAATATTTGATTTTTTTGTGTTTTGGAATATTTGATTTTTTTGGATTTTGGGTTTTGAAATATTTGATTTTTTTGGATTTTGAAATATTTGATTTTTAGATTTTGAAATATTTGATTTTTTGGATTTCGGAACCAGCTTGACCTGATGACGGGGAACCTCCTATCTCACCAGGGGCCTCCCGGGCTCGCCGTGCAACATAAAGGACCGCTCGTGGCCGGTGCTAACCTTGCTCTAACGGTGCTTCTGCCGAGGCCATACCCGGGGTAGGATCCACTCCTTGGAAAAAATAAAATAGATTTTAACAGGAAAGCTGGCAATAGGTATAGAGGTTTTCAGGACTTGAGTTCTTCTCGCGACACCCCCCCCCCCTTTTAAAGAATTTGGTCTGTTGCGCCGGGGCTTTGTGTCCATCATCGAACCTATTTCCGCCTTAGGCACGCATACGACCGGGCTCATAACGTCCCGCGGGGAAACTATACTGCCACTCTTGACGTGCCTAGTTTCATTGTTTGGGGACTTTCAAATTTTTGAGAGCTTCTAGCTTTGGGTGAGCCTTTAGCCTTGATTTTTGCCCCTTTTCTTCATTTCTTTTTTCTTTCTTGTTTTTCTGTGGAATAAGGTCATAATGGACTGCCCCTATTTGAGACCTCCTTTATCAGGGGAGTCTAGATTGGTTCTCGCCCCCTTTTCACCTTTTATCCCTACCTTTAGCCGAGAGAGAAGAAAAAAAAGGACTTTCATTCTCCCATAAGCATGGCCAAGGGAGAGACGGTGTTGCGCAAAAGAAAGAAACCGACCCACGAGGGGTTGTGTAGGGTGTGAAATGTTGAACCGGGGATTTCCTTTCGTGATCAAGCGAAGGCGCACCCCGCCACCAAGTCGTTGCTGGTTTGACTCTATGGATAAAAGCGTTTTAAATACAGTCCATTCCATGGATTTGGTAATTCTTCGCCCTCCGCGTTGATTAAGCGATACGCGTTACCCCGGATAGACTTCCTTAATTACAAACGGCCCTTCCCAGTTGGGTTACAGCTTAGACCTGGGACCTGCCGATCTGATAAATTTACGTTTCAAAACCATATTACCCACTTGGAATTTTCGTTCAATAACCTTCTTTTGGAAATACCGCGAGACACGCTTTTGATAAACTGAAACATGATTGGCCGCATTAAGCCTCTTCTCGTCTAAGAGTTCCAGTTGGATTAGCAACGCCTCTCGACGTTCGTCGAGATTAAGTTCCTTGTCCAGCTGCACCCTTAGGGAAGGGATCAGGATCTCATACGGGAGTACCGCCTCCATCCCATAGGTAAGAGCAAAAGGAGTTTGCCCCGTGGGAGTGCGGACGGAGGTGCGATACGCCCATAGAGCTTCTATCAGTTTATCGGCCCAATCAGCAAATTTGTGTGATTCGCATGTTTTCTTGATAATTTTAAGAAGGGTTTTATTCGTGGCCTCAGCCTGGCCATTACCTTGGGGGTAGTATGGTGATGAATGATGCAATGATATATTAAACTTCTTACAGAGGTCCCGGAGTTCTTTAGACACGAATTGAGGCCCGTTGTCAGTGACGATATCGCTTGGCACTCCAAACCGCGAAATGATATTCTTCATGATAAAGCGGCATACTGTGGTGGCTTTGATTTTTGCATAGGCTTCAGCTTCCGCCCACTTGGTGAAGTACTCCGTAGCCGTCAGGATGAAGGACTTCTGCTTGGCTACGGAATTCGGGTCGCCGAGAGGTCCGATGATATCAAAGGCCCACATGGAAAATGGCCAAGGAGTGGAAAGAGGATGGAGAGAAGAAGAAGGAGCACGGATCTTGTCGGCATGAAGCTGGCACTGAAGACACCTACGAACATAGGTGGAACAATCTTCTTCTAGGGTTGGCCAATAATAGCCCTGCCTAAGAATCTTCTTCGCCAATGCATGTCCATTTACATGCCCTCCACATTCACTGGAGTGAGTTGCATCTACTACCTTCCATGCCTCGTCGTCATCTAGACACCTCATTAGAACTCCGTTCAGAGCCCGCTTATATAATTCACCAGCAATAATTGTGTATCTTGCGGCGACTCTTCTAATGGCCTTTCGCTGCTCGGCATTCACCGCCTCCGGAAATGTACCATCCCTGCAATACTGGTCAATCTCATAGTACCACGGCAATTCTTCTTCTTCGATGATCTCCTCAAGCTCAGTTAACGATACTTCTTTCACTTCTTCCCTCTCTGCCTTCCTTTCTACAGACTTCCTAAGGTTGTCGAACCAGGGATCCATAAGAGAAGGGACGTCTAACTGCTGGACCACGATGGTCTCAGTGGCGCGACTGAGGGGGAGTGAAAGAGAAGAAGCGAGTGATGCAAGGGCATCAGCCAGGATGTTCTGAGAGCGAGGAGTATGAATATAGATAAGCTTCCGGAATTGCCTAGCCAAGAGCGTGACCAGATCTTGATAGGGCTTAAGCTTAGGGTCACGGGTGCGGTAAGTTGATAGAACTTGACGCAGCACCAACTGAGAGTCTCCTATGATGTTGAGGTATCGCGCGCCCATGATGTAGGCGTGCTTCAGACCAGCAAGGAGAGCCTCATACTCAGCTATATTATTAGTGGCAGGAAATGAGAGCTGATAAGCGACTGGGATGGTTACTCCTTCGGGAGTAAGGAGAACGGCGCCGATTCCACTGCCCTGGGAATTGAGAGCACCATCAAAGTGGAGAGACCAGAAAGGGAGATGAGTGATTACTGCAAAGTGTTCATCGGGGAATTCGTCCTGGATAGAGTCAGTGCGGGGTATAGGAGAATGAGCAAGGTGCTCAGCAATAGCATATCCCTTGATTGCTTTCTGGACGACGAAGATGATGTCGAACTGGGAAAGAAAGCTCTCCTAGCGAGCTAATCGGCTAGAGAGGACAGGTTGTTCTAGAAGATAACGAATGGGGTCCATTCTAGAGATCAGCCTAACCTTGTGGGCAAGGAAATAATGTTTAAGCTTCTGAGCTACCCACACTAGTGCTGCATAGGTCTTCTCCATGGCAGTATACTTGGATTCAGCAGGATTGAATAACCTCGAGAGGTAGTATGCTGCCCTTTCCATTCCTTCGTCATCCACCTGAGCCAAGACAGCTCCTAGGGAGTCCTCGATCACGGAAATGTATAAGATCAGGGGTTTCCCAGGGACGGGTGGTTGTAGAATCGGGGGATTAGAAAGATAAACCTTAAGCTCCTCATAGGCCTTCTGGCATTGTTCATTCCATTCAAACTTCGCCCCCGCCTTTAACAATTCATAAAATGGGTGGCATCTTTGCGAGTGTTGAGATATGAATCTCCTGATAAATTGTAAGCGCCCAATCAAACCTCGAAGTTCAGTAATGTTTTTAGGCGGCGGCATTTCCATAACGGCCTTTGCTTTGTTTGGGTCGATCTGAATCCCCCGTTTACTAACTATAAACCCGAGCAACTTCCCTGATGCAACTTCAAACATGCATTTCTTTGGATTCATCTTTAACTTATACTCCCTAGCCCTTTGCAACACTTTGGCCAGGATGGCGGGGTGTTCCTCTTGGGACCTCCATTTGACCAAAATATCGTCCACATAAGCTTCTAAATAGACATGCATCATGTCGTGGAAGATAGCCATCATTGCCCTCTGATAAGTGACACCTGCATTCTTTAATCCGAAAGGCATAACAACATAACAGTATGTGCCCCAGGGCGTGGTGAACGAGGTCTTCTCTTGATCCTCCGGAGCTTGACGGATTTGGTTATATCCAGAATAACTATCCATGAATGAGAGGGCTTCATACCCAGCTGTATTGTCAACCAATACGTCAATGTGAGGAAGTGGAAAATCATCTTTCGGACATGCCTTATTCAATTCCCTGAAGTCAATACAAATTCAAATTTTACCATCCTTCTTCATTACTGGGACTATGTCCGCCACCCATTGCGGATATAGAACAACCCTAATAAACCTGGCCTTATGTAATTTATCAACCTCTTCCTTAATTCTCAAGGTCATCTGTGGGTGGAATCTTCTTGCTTTCTGCTTAACGGGTGTTGCCCCTGGTTAAAGAATCAATCTGTGTTCAACCAGCGTGGGGTCAAGACCCGGCATGTCCTCGTAGGACCAGGCAAAAGAATCACTGTACTCCCTCAGAACCTTGATAAGCTCCTTTTCAACCTGGGGATGGAGATTAGCGAAAATGAGTATGGGCCTGGGATCCTCTTCTGTTCCGAGATTAATTTCCTTAGTGGGTTCATCCACTGCCGAGGAGGGTTCGTCGAACTTCTTTAAGCCTGGTGCGTACAAGTCGGCAGTGTCATCCACCTCACCTTCCTCATCATCAGTTGGATCCTTCTCATTCACAATTTCATATACTCCTAATCCGTCGTTGCCCCATACCCCTTCTAGTTCCTCATCATCCTCTAAGACAATCGCGGTCTCTACAAATTCAGGGCATCTCAGAAGGGCGTGGCATCTTTCAGCCAGATCTTGCAGAAACCTATCGGGAATGGATTTGGGATGACGCATCACGGGGTGCGCCGCAGATGTGGACGGGCTAACTAGACTCGAGCTAGGTTCTACCCCAACTGACTCTACTAACCTAGGAGACTCTGCACACTGTACACCTACCCTAGGAGAGAGGAACTCTACTGGAAAAGAAACAGAGGTCTCGTGCCCCTGGGAATCTGAGCAGAACACAGTGTAATCTTCCATTGAAACCTCCGTTTTGAAATTGGCATTTTTTTTGGAGGCCAGAGGAGATCACGCAGCACGAGGAGGAAGAAGACGGAGGAGGAGGCAGCTGCATAGGAAACAGTTCAGGAAATATGCAATCAAAGAACGGGTCGGAGGAGGAAAACCACATCTCATGGAGCTGAGCTCCGAGGGGAGGAGGAGTAAATAGAGTTGAAAGGTCAATAGGCGGGCAGCGCCCGCAAGCACAGGGAACAAATAGAATTTCAGGTCACTCCGCGAAGTACGGGTCGACCGGGATTGGAGGGGAACGGGGGACAAATTCCGATTGTTGAAACCAAGAGGCAAGACGGGACGGGGACATAGAATAAGTAGTGATGGAGCTCCCTACTTCCCGTGGCCCCTGGTGGACCATTTGCATTGGAGGACGCTTCACCAGCTGCGTCTCCTTCTTCTTCGGCTGACTTTCTTCTTCACAAAACAATTTCTCAAAACAACCAGAAAGGTCTTCTAAATCACCTACCAGCACCTGCAGCGGTGGTGGTGGGTCAACAATAACACATGCATCATCTGCCTTCTCTTCAGGACTGGGCAGCGGCTTCTTCAAGGTGCCGGGCTGCAATGGACCTCTCACAAAATGCTGTCGATAGTCCCATGTTAATGGCCCAGAGTCCCCAAGTATCGACATTGCGGGATCACTGTAGCCGAGGCCTCGACAGCCCATCTTCCTACCTTTAGGGACGGGATTGGTTCGGCCCTGCAATTGTGCGCCGAGACCCAAGCCCGACTGCTAGCCCAGTTTCAGAATCATGTGCCACCCTTTGGAGTCTCTCATCTTGGACTTGATCTTGACGTTCATTGGCGCGGCGGCGGGCTTGCGTGACGCATATGCCCATGAATAATTCAAGTCCATAACTGACAGAACTGGCCTATTACTCGGCCACAATGTAGGGAGAATCTTGGCTGCTATCGCATCAACATTTTGGACCGTGGAAATGCTTTTCACCTTGACCACCCGCCCTTGGAATGGGAATTTCAAACACTGGTGGGCAGTCAAGGGCACGGCATTCAGACTATTTATCCAAGGATGACCCAAAATGGCTTTAAACATCGTGATGCGGGATGGATGACGACCGGGCTAAGACGTACGACAGACTCGAAGTGCGGCCAGCACTAACACGCTAAAGGAAAGCCGGGCGGCTGACCACCATGGTATTCTCCGGGTGGAGATGTCTCTCAACAGCGACTCTCTTGAGCCCGACGATCGTCCCTTGCGAGGAAAACGTGGGGATCGCGGCGATTAAGAAACCACCGTCGCCTAGGGTGCTAATTCGCGCTCGGTGCTCGATTGGAGCAACGGAACGGGCACTCACAACTCACAATCGCGATGAATTTGAAACTAGCTATCGGCCCTATTCTCACAAACGCAGCATGATAGATAATATACTAAATCAGCAAGTGAGAAAGGAATCGAAGCGCGTACCTCCACGCCTAGGCGTGGGGAAGAATTCCCGGCCGAGTCCGAACAACCCAATACACACAAGTGTGCAGTTTACAATTTCAGAACTTAATGCCCACTGCACGCAGGGAGGTAAAGGGTTACAATGGTCAAATTTGGGATTGCTGGAACCCGGGTTGACGGGCTACACTCGCAGGAGGCGAGGGACGCGTGCCGGATCCGCTCGGGTACGCCGACGGGAAGCCGACCCGGTTCTACCCGCGCTGGTCACCCTGCGCAGAGAACTTGCGGAGGCCGGTACGGCCAGATCCGATGCCCGATCGAAGCTCCGTTTGTTGGGACGGTGACTGGATGTAGTTCGTCCACTCCGAAGGGCGTGAGCAGATCCTTTCAGATCTGGGCGCAGTAGCGACTTGATTCAGCTTCTGGTTCTGTGCTCACAGAACTGCACAGAAACACGAGTAATTGATGGAAAATCAGTTTCCGATGTCGGATCGAGGTGCCGTTTGTGCGAGATCATTTCCAACGTCCATAGGAAGACGTAGTTCAAAGGACTCGCTCAGATCTCGACCGGAAGAGGCGGGGGAAGCTCTGGAAATTGACTCTGGATCTGAGCCGGATCTGCTCAGGTCAGCTTGCGCGATCCCACGAGAATCACCGTCACGAACAGCACGGGTCTCGGATCGAGACGAGACCAGTGGCAACGCTAAGAGGACTCAAAATCCTTCGAACACTCCAAGAATCAGCTCTAGAAGACTTGAGAGGCGATCTGGAGAAATTAATAATCAGGAAACATCAGATCTGGGCAGCTGGTTGGGGCAGATCCGTGCGTCGTCACGAGAAAAATCACCACCGTTGATCCTGAACTCCGATCGATGCAAAACCACCTCTAAATTTTTCCTAACTTGTAGAAGTATCAAGGATAATTTTGGTGGAAGTAGATGGCAAGGGGATGGGAGAGATACGGGGGCGAGTCACATGCCCTACTTCTGTCCCGTCACAGGACTGAACAAGGGCTTCACACCCAAGAAGGAAAGGAAGAGAGTCACACTCTTAATGCAAACTTCACTCAACAAAACTTCATTAACTTCTTTACAAACACTATACATGGCTTTAAATAGGCAAATGCAAGGGGTAGGGGAGGGGACTTGCGTGGGATACAAGGAGAGGGAGGGGGCTGCGCCCCTTGACCATGAGAGAAAGGGAGAGGGGGACAAGCCAACATGTTGGCTCACCTACCTTTGAAATTCCTGTAAAGAAGGTAGGTGGCAGCCATTTTGTACTTGACCAGCAGCCATTTTATGCTACATGTGGTAAATGGGGAGGTGGAAGAAGAAAAAACATAATTTGTCTAGCCTAATACAACAAATAAGGGGGCGCCCCCTACTTGGGCCTCCAATTGGGCCATTTGGCCATGGCCATCCTCTTAAGCCCATTCATCCATTCTTGCTTAAGGCCTCATCCACTCTTGGTTAAGGCCTCTCCAACCTAGATAGCCCATGTAGGAAGGAAGCCCAATTGGGCCCTGCATGGCTTATGGATCCATCATAATGGACCACGGCCACTCCTTTCTTAAGGAATGCTTAAGGGCTTTAACCAATTGGCCCTTTAAGAACCTTACAACTAGCCCATTATGCAAACCCAAATAGAATGTTCATTACAAGCCCAATTTTCATGCAAAAAGGTCCAAATTGAAGCCAAATTGTCCCTAATTTGAAGGGAAGCCGAAGTAGTCCACTTGGTGCTCCGCGTATGGCACCGTCGGTTCGCCGACGTGTCACTGATCACCCTGGTGTCCGCACCAATTCTCCCCGGGTGGGAGGAACTCGACCCCGTCGAGTAAGGGTCGTGAAACTTGAGCTCTCCGCATGTGATCAGGGCGTTGTTCATCGTGGGGCATCCTCGCCAACGTACTAGGACGTGTTGGTAGGCTCCGTTCCTGGTGATCACCTGCTCATCCAGTATACAATCTATATGCGTGCGTTGAGGCTGGAAGAGTGGACTCTCGGGTGGTGTATCACTCACAATGGGAGGAGAAAGCCCAAAACTCTCTAGGATCACCGCGGGTTCCAATATGCCACCATATCTGAAACATGGAACGTCGAACTGACACCATAGTCGTCCGGTAGTTCAATATCGTACGCATTCGGACCCACTTGTTTCTTGACCCGGAAAGGGTGGGTATCGTGGACCTGGAGTTGCTTTCGGTCTCCAGGAGGAAACCAATCAGGTATGACCCTGATCTAGACGTACTCTCCTTTTGAATCCACAGATATGTAGCATGCATCGGCTACCTCCTTACACGTGCTTGACTGGCCTTTTATTGACACGACTTAATGCAAACTATATGTATGAAAGAAAACAACTAGAGAGACAAACAAACACACACATATGACCTTAGACATACATAGACAAAGACAAAGACAAAGACACAAACACAAGGGACATATGGAAGAAGACCCGCTAAGGATGACGGTCGTCGTCTTCATACACTAAGTGTAAAGAAGGACTAGCCCACAACCGGATGTCACGAGTTTCCTCCCTCATCAACCGTCTCCGATTCGAGAAGACTCGTCCTCGGATATGGAAGTGTAAGAGGATCAAGAGGCGGGTGACGGGAAAGTAATCCGGACGTCGGGTGTGGCGCTCACAAAAGGGTAAGTCCGGATATTGTCTCTCGTATGCATGGTAGAAGTCAAACCATACCATGTCAATATAGAGTGCCGACACTGGTACGGTAGTCACTAGCGGCTGCGCTACCGTAGGAGAGACGGGTAGGAGTGGAATGGTGGGGTCCTCTATTGGGTCATTCTCTAACCCCAAAACATCAGTGAGATACTCCTCGGCTAATTCTTGATCAGCCTCGTAACTCACTATAATAGGCCCGGGTGAGGCATCCTCCAACTGGTTGTCCTCTAAGGTAGGAGAATGTGAAGGACACGGGTCGGAGAAATGGCTAACCCCAGTATAGGGGACTACATGGGTGGGCTTCGGGAGTGGTGGTGGATGTGAGTCCGGAGGTGGAACGGACCGGTGGAGTTGGGTGGTTGGAGACACGGAGGTAGTCAGGTGTATGCCATCGTGGAAGACGAACTCGCCTTGTAGGTGAGGTGGGTATAAAGTGCAAGTCCTCCTATCCCGGTCGAAGGTTACTCTCCTCTCTTCCAACCAATCTTGCCCTAAAATGATGCATGGGCCAGCAAGTGTGCCGACCTTGCACCATGCTCCATCGAAATAAAGAGCGGTGCCGAACCTCCATTGGAACTCTACAAATGCTAAACCACCATTGAGAATAATCTCTCCGGTCTTAGAGAGCGATTCAACTATGTCGTGTGAGACACAGTTAGACGACACCCTATTGATGAAGTCGATCTCCGTATGCAACCCATTAGGTAAGATGGCAATGGACATGATAGGTCGCTGGAACGACTCGGTTGTTGACATAGGGTCCGGGCATCGGGCCATGAAAGCATTGAATTCGGCCACCAAGGGTGACCAATCGGACCCATGGTCTCGGGTGACGGCCATGGTAGTGGCGGGTAGTGGACATGCAGACACACGGACTAGGAAACACAGACTAATGCAAACACACACTATGATGATGCATCTAGACCTAAACCAATATTCGGTACTTGGCGGACTTACAGAATCCGAAGATCCGTCGACGCAAAGTGCGGCCTTCCTGATAGGCGTAACCTAACGTTCGGGCAACACCTTTTGATATACCGTTTATTGGGATGCAATTTTAAAACACTTTTTTTTTTGTTTTAGAAATATGATGATCTTAGACTCGACTTACACCGACTTATACCAAACTATCATGAATACCCTAGACTCGACCACGGACGCTCTGATACCAATTTGATGCGGGACGGATGACGACCGGGCTAAGACGTACGACGGACTTGAAGTGCGGCCAGCACTAACACGCTAAAGGCAAGCCGAGCGGCTGACCACCATGGTATTCTCCGGGTGCAGACATCTCTCAACAACGAATCTCTTGAGCCCGACGATCGTCCCTTGCGAGGGAAACGTGGGGATCGTGGCGATTAAGAAACCACCGTCGCCTAGGGTGCTAATTCGCACTCGGTGCTCGATTGGAGCCACGGAACGGGCGCTCACAACTCACAATCGCGGTGAATTTGAAACTAGCTATCGGCCCTATTCTCACAAACGCAGCATGATAGACAATATACTAAATCAGCAAGTGAGAAAGGAATCGAAGCGCGTACCTCCACGCCTAGGCGTGGGGAAGAATTCCCGGCCGAGTCCGAACAACCCAATACACACAAGTGTTCAGTTTACAATTTCAGAACTTAATGCCCACTCCACGCAGGGAGTTATAGGGTTACAATGGCCAAATTTGGGGTTGCTGGAACCCGGGTTGACGGGCTACACTCGTAGGAGGCGAGGGACGCGTGCCGGATCCGCTCGGGTACGCCGACGGGAAGCCGACCCGGTTCTACCCGCGCTGGTCACCCTGCGCAGCGAACTTGCGGAGGCCGGTACGGCCAGATCCGATGCCCGATCGAAGCGCCGTTTATTGTAGAATGAAGGTGACTGGATTTAGTTCATCCACTCCGAAGGGCGTGAGCAGATCCTTTCAGATCTGGGCGCAGCAGCGACTTGATTCAGCTTCTGGTTCTGTGCTCACAGAACTGCACAGAAACACGAGTAATTGATGGAAAATTAGTTTCCGATGTCGGATCGAGGCGTCGTTTGTGGGAGATTGTTTCCGACGTCCATAGGAAGACGTATTTCAAAGGGCTCGCTCAGAACTTGACCGGAAGAGGCAGGGCAGGCTCTGGAAGTTGACTCTGGATCTGAGCCAGATCTGCTCAGATCAGCTTGCGCGATCCCACGAGAATCACCGCCACGAACAGCACGGGTCTCAGATCGAGACGAGACCAGTGGCAACGCGAAGAGGACTCAAAATACTTCAAACACTCCAAGAATAAGCTCCAGAAGACTTGAGAGGCGATCTGAAGAAATTAATAAGCAGGAAACTTTAGATCTGGGCAGCTGGTTGGGGCAGATCCGCGCGCCGTCACGAGAAAAATCACCACCGGCGATCCCGAACTCCGATCGATGTGAAACCACATCTAAATTCTTCCTAACTTGTAGAAGTATCAAGTATAGTTTTGGTGGAAGTAGATGGTAAAGGGATGGGAGAGATACGGGGGCAAGTCACACGCCCTACTTCTGTCCCGTCACAGGACTGAACAAGGGCTTCACACCCAAGAAGGAAAGGAAGAGAGTCACACTCTTAATGCAAACTTCACTCATCAAAACTTCATTAACTTCTTTACAAACACTATACATGGCTTTAAATAGGTAAATGCAAGGGGTAGGGGAGGGGACTTGCGTGGGATACAAGGAGAGGGAGGGGGGCTGCGCCCCTTGACCATGAGAGAAAGGGAGAGGGGGACAAGCCAACATGTTGGCTCACCTACCTTTGAAATTCCTGTAAAGAAGGTAGGTGGCAGCCATTTTGTACTTGACCAGCAGCCATTTTATGCTACATGTGGTAAATGGGGAGGTGGAAGAAGAAAAAACACAATTTGTCTAGCCTAATACAACAAATAAGGGGGCGCCCCCTACTTGGGCCTCCAATTGGGCCATTTGGCCATGGCCATCCTCTTAAGCCCATTCATCCATTCTTGCTTAAGGCCTCATCCACTCTTGGTTAAGGCCTCTCCAACCTAGATAGCCCATGTAGGAAGGAAGCCAAATTGGGCCCTGCATGGCTTATGGATCCATCATAATGGACCAAGGCCACTACTTTCTTAAGGAATGCTTAAGGGCTTTAACCAATTGGCCCTTTAAGAACCTTACAACTAGCCCATTATGCAAACCCAAATAGAATGTTCATTACAAGCCCAATTTTCATGCAAAAAGGTCCAAATTGAAGCCAAATTGTCCCTAATTTGAAGGGAAGCCGAAGTAGTCCACTTGGTGCTCCGCGTATGGCACCGTCGGTTCACCGACGTGTCACTGATTGCCCTGGTGTCCGCACCACATCGGGTCTATGTCCAAAACATAGAATTCCACGTCCATTACTAATGGCCCAAGCTCGGCCTTCACAGTCACGACCCCGTGACAAGCACGTCTGGAATTGTCGTATGCTGCTATTGTGGTCGGTGTTGGTTTGAGCCATGTCTTCAGAGATGTTGCAGGCACGGAGGGTACTCAATGGGCATACATTTATCGATGCTCCCGTGTCTACAAGGGTAGACTCTATGGCCACTTTGTTTAAAGAGATGGTAATACATAGCGGCATCTGCCGTGCCTCAGGGGGTGCTAGTTCTGACTCAGAAAATGAAATAGAAGGCCCCTTGGTAATCGTTGCCAAGACCGACGGCAAGCTATCCACTGCCACATCCTCGCTCACCATAACCTTCTGCAAAAAAGTCTTCAAGGCATCTTGGTGTAGTGGCGACCTTTTGATTAATTCCAAGACTGAGATCTTGGCCGGCATCCGGTCCAAGTGCTGCAATAGGTCATATTTCGTGCCTGGCACGGGGTCTAGTTCTTCTGTCTCAGCTGTGGGGGAAGGAACTTGGAGGTTGGGTGCAGACGCACCAGAGGGAGGAAAAATTCTTTGGAAGGGACACCCGCTCCGAAGGGCGCAATGTGGTGCCGGCACGATCTGAGATGGACCCCCGCTTGGCCCGGTGGGGTAGGTGGAAGGCGTAGAAATGGGGGTAAGGATGGCGGAAGTTGGTCTAACGGGCCCTGGTGATGGGGAGATGGGCGAGGGGTTAAGCGGAGGGGTGAGGATGGAGGGTATGGTGGGTGGTGGTGCAAGGATTGGCGAGGCGGAGGGGAATGCGACGGGCCTGATGGGTGATGCGGAGGGAATAACGAGTGGGGTAGTGGTCAGAACGGCGGGCCTAATGATGGAGGGGATAGCAGGTGCGGGGGAATGGTTGTGGTGGAAGGCCAAAAGGTGTGCGGGGGTTTCATCATCAAAAGTCCACCCAGCGTTGGGGGCTGGGTGCTGGACAATTTTTACTTGTGCTGGTGCTGGCGCCGGCGGTTGCTGTTGTTGCTGAGGAGCGGGCTGATGCATCGGCATGGGATTCTGATGGATCCCAAGGTCTTGTTGCTGCTGCTGCTACTGGGGTTGCTGTTGCTGCTGGGGTTGCTGTTGATGCTGCTGCTGGGGCGCCGCCTGCTGCGGCCTGGCCTGTCTCTGCCTCTGCTTGATATCTTCAATCAGTTGGTGCATCTGGGCCCAATCAATTCTCTGGCCCTCATGTAAATCATACACCAAGTCTCTAAACTGATAGCACCGCTCTATCGTGTGCCCGGGCTGCTGATGGAATATGCAATATCGGGACTGATCGACGGTCGGCTTCCAATTTGGATGCTCGGGAGGCAATTGAAGATCTCCAGTATACATCAAAGCAGAGAAAATATCGGGCAAGGTCTCGGGATGTAATGCCCCGGGTTTTTCGGATCCTCGTTCGTGGGTCTTGGATCTGGTTTCTCCGAGCGTCCGACTCTGTTGTGTCTGAAATTTCGTTTCGGACATCCTTCGTGTTCGGATCGGCGCGATCCGGAGTCGTTTCGGAGGCCCGGAGGCGTTCCGCGGCTTTTTCCGCGTGTGTTTTTCGATTCCCGGCGTGGGTTTCGATTTTCCCTTCGGAACCTCGTTGCGGGTGAACCGGGCCGTTCACCTAGGCGAGTGTGGTACCGTTGCGATCAGTGCGTTCCGAGGATCGCGAGGGTGTGATTTTCTATTTTTTGGGATTTTTTTGAATTTCCAGATTTTCCTATATATTAACCCACCCTCTCTCTCCCCTCTCATTTCTCACTCTCACCCTCTCTCTCTTCTCCCACTCTCTCCTCTCACTCTCTCCTCTCCGGCGGCCGACGGACCGAAGCGGGGGCGAGGCGGGGTGATGCGGGCGAGGAGGATGGCGAGGAGGATGGCGAGGATGGGTCGAGGATCGAGGCTCGAGGGCGTGGTGAAGCTCGGCCGTGAGTTCGTGGAGCGGCAAGGCTTCAACGGCGTTTTCTTCGTGGATCGGCGTCCACGGTGCAAGAAATCTTCGGTGGAGGTAGAGTGATGGACCCCCAGCTCGTGCGCTTCAATTCCCGTGAGTTTGGTAGGCCGTGGTGAGCCGAGCGGGTCGTTTGGGGCGTTTCGGGGAAAAACCATGATTTGGGGAGTGATCGCCCGATCTAGCGTTTCGTGGTGTTTTAGGCCGATCCGAGGTCATAGATGCATGCTAGGGGTTATTTGGGGGCTTCCCCTATGTTTTCCCCTTCATCCGTGGATGATTGGGGCGTGGCGTGGATTTTTGGGTGTCTTCCCGCCGTTCCCGATTTTTCAAAATGGTCGCAGTCCACCAGAAACCGCTACCATCTGGTCGCGGTCTTGGGAGAACCGCGTTCATCCTTGTGTTTTGGTCGAGGAGGCCTTCGAGCGTCGCAGTCGTGCTATAGACCGCTTTGGCCTAGTCGCGGTCATGGGATGACCGCTACTATTTGGTCGCGGTCCTTGGGCGACCGCTACCATCAGGCTTGCACGTGGCTGGTCGCGGTCGTGAGGTGACCGTGACAGGATGGTCGCAGTCTCCGGTCGACCGCTACCATCTGGTCGCGGTCACCAGGTGACCACTACCATGTTCTGGTTCCTGTTTACGCTGTTTTGACCTCCGGTCGACCCGGTTGTGACCCAGTGGTTGACTTTAGGTCTCGTGAGTGTCTCAGACACCCGTGGAGTTCCGTGACCGTGTCTTTGGGTGTCCAGAGGTCCCCCTTACCTCGTTTTGCGTGTCATGAGCTTAAGGGTCCAGGTGACCTTTTAGCGCTCCGATTGTGTTGTTTTGGTCTCCGGTCGACTCGGTTGTGACCCAGTGGTCGACCTCCGGCCTTGTGAGTGTCCCGGACAACCCATGGGTTCTGTGTCTGTGTTTTTGGGGTGTCGGGAGGGACCGTGTTGCCTCGATTAGCATGCCCATAGGTGTGGTGAGTCCGGGTGACCCCACGTGTTCCGGGCTTTCGTCTTACGCTCGATCGAGTCACCGTATATCGGTGTGCGTGTGGTGGGGTCTCCCCCGCATGTCGTGGGTTTCCTTTGGAAGGCGATTCCCATGTGGGCCATGTGCTTGGCCTTGGACTGCGAGTCCAGTTATCCGGCCTGGGGCTGGAGGTTTCCCGCTTGCTTCAAGATGGGAAATCGACATGGCGGCTTGTGTGCTGCCATGGGAATCGTGCTTCTGTGTTTTCCGTGTGGCCCGTGTGGGTGGCCTTAGTCCCTTGCGTTCCCTTCCCGAGGGAGTGGTCTTGGCGACTCGTGAGTTGTCTCGGTACTTGTGCTACCGTGGTTTTAGACTAGAGATTGGACTAGATTGACGGCCTTGTGCTGTTGCGTACAACGGTCTTGACCCCGAGTCTTGTGACTCAAGGACCGTTGGGTGTAGTGCGTCTAGAGGACTGTCCAGAGTCCAGTGGCTTAGCGCCACTTAAGTTTTCTCGACTCTAGCGCACGGTGCGTGCGTGGCCGTGGATTGTGAGTCACGTTTCTTCTCCGACTGTGGTCATCGTGCGACGGGGCCGGTACGTGGGGTGGTCCCCGTACGTCGTCGGTTTCGGACGTTGTTTTCTGTTGAGTTGAGAGTCTACTCCTTCAGTGACCCTCCACTAGTCGTAGCCTGCTTACACGCGAGTGGTCCCACCTGGGAGTAGGTGGAGAGGCTTACCCTTTGAGACGGTTTGTGGACCAGTTACCGTAGGCCCCTCGTCGGTAGCCAGAGTCCGGCTACGGGGGAAAACCGGTCAGAGGACCAGACCTAGTGACGCGTGGTCTGTGTGTGCACACGTGGTTGGGGGCGGTTGGACCCACGTCGACGGGCGTGACCCCAGCTAGTTACTTGTTTGTGGTTACTTGTACGGTGTTCGCGCCTCGGGTAGGACCTACCACGTCAGGCGGTTCACCTGCGGTGCGGTGTAAGACGTCAGGGGATGCTACCGGTTGTGCTTCTAGTGGGTGGTACTCCGGTCGAGTACGGAGTGACAGACTGTCAGTCTCTGTGTTTTTGACCTTCGGGTTTTCGGTCGTGTCGACCGTTGTGAGTTCGGTTGTTTCACCTTGGCGCGTGTGTCGGTTCTTGCGCCGTGAGACTAGTGCTAGTGGCTTTACCGAGGTGGCGTCTTGTGGTGCGGTACCCGTGATCGGATGGTCGGGGTTGCACCTTGGACAGCGTGTCCAGGTTGGCTGTCCGGGGGACAGGCCTCTACGGCGTGGTTGCCGTGTGTTTTTACTTCGGTAGGTGGTACCAGCGTGGTTCGGTAGCTTCAACTGCGTGATCGAGGTCTGCCTTCTGGCAGTAGGAGTAACTGTAGTGCCGAGTTTTTGACCGGCCACCGGTTTGCTGTTCCTACTGTAGTTGTAGCTCTCCTTTCCGCTACCGCCGTTGTTTCCGGTTGGGGTTCCGCGGGATCCCTGCTGAGTCTCTGTTTTGGAGACTCATTCCCTGCTTTTCAGGTGTGGCGGTCCTTCCTCGAGGTTCGAGGGTGCGGAGCGGAGGTTCTCAGTTGCCAGCTTGCCGGGCCGAGTGTTCACTTGGCATGTGGTACGTTTTACTGCTTTAGATTGTACTTTCTGTTGGACTGGACTCTGTTGTAGCTGTAGTTGTTTATTTATTTCTGTTAATTATTGAGTTGTCCTGCTTTATTTCCTATTTCTTTGTACCCCCACACTCTTTTTAGCCCTTCCGAGCCCTCCCGGCTCGTGGGCGGCGGTTTGAGTCTCGGATTATCGGGCCTTCCCGGTAATCGGATTCTCGGGTCGTTACAGCTGGTATCAGAGCGGTGGTTGTGGACGTACATAGGAATTCGAAATGTGGCAGTGATTAGAGTCCATAAGGTCCAGTACAGTCGGCAG
This sequence comes from Amorphophallus konjac, assembly GCA_022559845.1. Taxonomy (NCBI): domain Eukaryota; kingdom Viridiplantae; phylum Streptophyta; class Magnoliopsida; order Alismatales; family Araceae; genus Amorphophallus; species Amorphophallus konjac. The sequence continues at coordinate 253,742,075 of CM040128.1, read as the reverse complement.
CTGGCTTAGGGTTTTATGTTCGCTTTCTGCCTAGTTTCTCACTTGAGAGCTTGAGTGCGCTGTGCGGTGCTGTGAAGGTGGTTGTTGTCCGCGGCTTTCGTGCCAGCATGGGGTCTAAGGATCGAGGTCGAGAGCCTTCTCCCTCATCGGTGGTGGCCCTGGTTGTGCTGCGATGGGCAGAGGTTACTGGCAGGCGTGAGTTCGCGGTGCTGCGTTCGAGGAATCTGCGGCGTGGTCAAGTGGCTGGAGAGGATTTTTCGTGGTTAAGTGGCCGTGAGCGCGCTCTGAGGGAGCTGTTGTCGGTTTTGGCCACTCCAGCTTGAGGTTTATCCAGCCCCTGAGGTTTTCAGGTCGTGGTTTAAGGTGGCAGAGCGGGCGTTCTGATCGAGAAGTGTGCTTCGGTGAGCGGAATGTCTTCTCGGTGAGCGGCTATTTCGTCGAGCCTGATGTCCTTGTCGTGCTCTGTGGCGTCAGAAATGACGTGTCGGTCCTGATTGTTTTGTGGATTTCGAGGCAGGATTGGGCTGTGGTGTCCCAGTAAGTCTTGCTCCTGCGCTCTTGTGTGCGAATGGGGTGTGTTCGCCCTGGAGTTGGTTTGAGATGTGAAGGCTCCACGGTGAGTTCGGGACTCGAGGATGAGCATCGGCGGTTGTTGTTATGGCTCGTGTTGCGGCTCTTGGCATGCCGTGTTGCAGTTCGAGGAATTGCAGCGGTGATGCATCGAGAGATGCTGTGATTGTGGTCCGACGTGACACTCGTCGAGTGTGTCGGAGGCGCTGACCTGATGGAAGCGATGGTTTTCCTTGGTGCTGGATGGTGCTGTTTCCAACATGCGTGAGGTTCGAGGTCAGGTCGAGCGTGGAGTTCTTCCGTTGGTCGAAAGTGCGCTGGTTTCTCCATTGGTTGGAGAGATTATGCTTGGCTGGGGTCGTCGTCTTGCATTGTGTGTTCGGATTGGTTGGCCTTGTGTGCCATGAAGTCCGTGCGAGACGTGCTCCTTGTCTTGGCAGGGTGGTTGCCTGTGAGAAGTCGTGCCCATTCCCTTGTCGTGTGAGGGTACTGGCGCTATTCCGGAAGGATGAGTGCTGGGTGGGCAGTGTTTGCTTTCTCGGCTGTGCGCGCGGATTTGAGTGCGCAGCGGAAGCGTGGTGGGCCCATAACCCACTGGTTCAGGATCGTAGCGTTGGTTGCTACGGGCGGATTCCTGAGTTTGCGTTGAGCATTGGAGGATGGGTTCCTCGGTGTGAAACGTGCTGTTGCCGTGCCGTTGCTCGAGGTATTATGATTGTTGGCACTGGCAGGATGGAGTGTTAGGGAAAAATACTGACTAGTGCGCCGCATGAGTACCCTGTTCCTGTGTTGGAAGCCGTGTCAGGCGTCGGTGTTGGACCTGGATGAGGTTGTTGAGGATGTCGCCTGACGGAGGTCGAGGACGTGTTGGTCAGAGTCGGTGCCTTGGTGCCGACTTGTGTTCCCAGTCGTGTCCTCGAATGAGATCGTTCTTGGAGAGGTGATCTCTGGCAGGCTGTGGGTTCCTGTTGGTAGCTGCGAGTGACTGGTAAGGCTAGTCTCGTAGCCAACCGCGGTGAGATGTTTCTTGCTTTGGGGACCCGTGAGCACTGTTCAGGTGGTGTCCCGTGGCTCTGTGGTAAGGGCGGAATCGGGATTGGCAGGTGTCCACTTGCATTGATTGAAGGATTTGATGAGACCAGATGGATGAGTGACGCCTGTGGGCGCAGGCCTTTTGTGAGATGGGCGTCGGAGGGTGGTCCTTGATAGGACGTTGGTGTCGCAATGGTTATCCCTGGTTTGGTAACCAGCATGGGGTGATTCCCCTGTGAGTCTGAGTCCAGTGAGGCAATGATTGAAGACACCAGGATCCGTCATTTGGTTTCGTCGTGCTCCCCGAGAGGGTCGAGTTGGAGCGATGTTCGAGTTGGCGTTCGGATGCGGAGTCTGAGAGGAGTGTTGCTCGAGATGCGGCATCAGTCTGTGTGTGAGTCGACGGATAGCTTGCCGAGGTTTGGAATGTTTCCTTTGGACCCGGTCGAGGACCAGGAAAGAAGGAAGAAGCTGAGCAAGCGGAGGTTTCCCGTTGACGAGCAGTCAGTGACCAGTGGATGGTCTTTTCAGAGACAGAAGATGCTGGTTGTTGGGGCTCGAGTGTGGTGAGAGCTGTGTGCCAGCGAGACCTTTGGTGGTCGTTTCTGTGATGTGCCTTTCTGGATGGGATCTGGACTCTGTCGAAGTTTGTCTTCTGACGAGAGTTGGCACAGTGTTATGTCCGGCTTTCGGCTTGCCATGTGTGAGGTGTTTCTTGGTGCTGAGCCGATGTTCTGGTTGCGGTCTGCGGAGAGGACTGCTTGAGCTGGTGGAGGCTCTGTTTTGGTTGCTCCCTTGAGAAGGGCGTGCGACCTGTCAGCTGGCTGCGGAGCAAATGTGCGATTTGTCTGCTGACCATTGGATGGATCAGTAAGCTGTTTCTCGTGACGAGGGTTGTGTTTCCTCGGTGAGCGAGATGGTGGCAGTGGCGCCTTGATTTGTTTCCGTGGTGTCTGAGGTGATGCCGGACTGTGTCCTCGGGTATATGCCTGCTCTGTTGGCCAGTGTGCTCGACGCGAGGAGCGAGGTGTTGTTTGTGATTGTAGGTCTGGCTGTGTCCCTCAGGATCGGTGTTTTCATGAGAATCAAGATTTTCTGTGCTGGGGCTCTGACAGCGTGTCAGTTCGTTCAGTGTTCTTCCCCTATGACTTCGTGCTTGGTCCTGAATTTCGAGGATGAAATTCCTTTAAGGGGGGAGGGCTGTAATGCCCCAGATTTTTTGGATCCTCGTTCGTGGGTCCCGGATCTGGTTTCTCGGAGCGTCCGACTCTGTTGTGTCCGAAATTTCGTTTCGGACATCCTTCGTGTTCGGATCGGTACGATCCGGAGTCGTTTCGGAGGCTCGGAGGCGTTCCGCGGCTTTTTCCGCGTGTGTTTTCCGATTCCCGGCGTGGGTTTCGGTTTTCCCTTCGGAACCTCGTTGCGGGTGAACCGGGCCGTTCACCTAGGCGAGTGTGGTACCGTTGCGATCAGTGCGTTCCGAGGATCACGAGGGTGTGATTTTCTATTTTTCAGGATTTTTTTGAATTTCTAGATTTTCCTATATATTAACCCACCCTCTCTCTCCCCTCTCATTTCTCACTCTCACCCTCTCTCTCTTCTCCCACTCTCTCCTCTCACTCTCTCCTCTCCGGCGGCCGACGGACCGAGGCGGGGGCGAGGCGGGGCGATGCGGGCGAGGAGGATGGCGAGGATGGGTCGAGGATCGAGGCTCGAGGGTGTGGTGAAGCTCGGCCGTGAGTTCGTGGAGCGGCGAGGCTTCAACGGCATTTTCTTCGTGGATCGGCGTCCACGGTGCACGAAATCTTTGGTGGAGGTAGGGTGATGGACCCCCAACTCGTGCGCTTCAATTCCCGTGAGTTTGGTAGGCCGTGGTGAGCCGAGCGGGTCGTTTGGGGCGTTTTGGGGAAAAACCATGATTTGGGGAGTGATCGCCCGATCTAGTGTTTCGTGGCGTTTTAGGCCGATCCGAGGCCATAGATGCATGCTAGGGGTTATTTGGGGGCTTCCCCTATGTTTTCCCCTTTATCCGTGGATGATTGGGGCGTGGCGTGGATTTTTGGGTGTCTTCCCGCCGTTCCCGATTTTCCGAAATGGTCGCGGTCCACCAGAAACCGCTACCATCTGGTCGCGGTCTTGGGAGAACCGCGTTCATCCTTGTGTTTTGGTCGAGGAGGCCTTCGAGCATCGCGGTCGTGTGATAGACCGCTTTGGCCTAGTCGCGGTCATGGGATGACTGCTACTGTTTGGTCGCGGTCCTTGGGCGACCGCTACCATCAGGCTTGCGCGTGGCTGGTCGCGATCGTGAGGTGACCGTGACAGCATGGTCGCGGTCTCCGGTCGACCGCTACCATCTGGTCGCGGTCACCAGGTGACCACTACCATGTTCTGGTTCCTGTTTGCACTGTTTTGACCTCCGGTCGACCAGGTTGTGACCCAGTGGTTGACTTTAGGTCTCGTGAGTGTCTCGGACACCCCGTGGAGTTCCGTGACCGTGTCTTTGGGTGTCCAGAGGTCCCCCTTACCTCATTTTGCGTGTCGTGAGCTTAAGGGTCCAGGTGACCTTTTAGCGCTCCGATTGTGTTGTTTTGGTCTCCGGTCGACTCGGTTGTGACCCAATGGTCGACCTCCGGCCTTGTGAGTGTCCCAGACACCCCATGGGTTCTGTGTCTGTGTTTTTGGGGTGTCGGGAGGGACCGTGTTGCCTCGATTAGCGTGCCCGTAGGTGTGGTGGGTCCGGGTGACCCCACGTGTTTCGGGCTTTCGTCTTACGCTCGATCGAGTCATCGTATATCGGTGTGCGTGCGGTGGGGTCTCCCCCGCATGTCGTGGGTTTCCTTTGGAAGGCGATTCCCATGTGGGCCATGTGCTTGGCCTTGGACTGCGAGTCCAGTTATCCGGCCTGGGGCTGGAGGTTTCCCGCTTGCTTCAAGATGGGAAATCGACATGGCGGCTTGTGTGCTGCCATGGGAATCGTGCTTCTGTGTTTTCCGTGTGGCCCGTGTGGGTGGCCTTAGTCCCTTGCGTTCCCTTCCCGAGGGAGTGGTCTTGGCGACTCGTGAGTTGTCTCGGTACTTGTGCTACCGTGGTTTTAGACCTAGAGATTGGACTATATTGACGGCCTTGTGCTGTTGCGTACAACGGTCTTGACCCCGAGTCTTGTGACTCAAGGACCGTTGGGTGTAGTGCGTCTAGAGGACTGTCCAGAGTCCAGTGGCTTAGCGCCACTTAAGTTTTCTCGACTCTAGCGCACGGTGCGTGCGTGGCCGTGGACTGTGAGTCCCGTTTCTTCTCCGACAGTGGTCACCGTGCGACGGGGCCGGTACATGGGGTGGTCCCCGTACGTCGTCGGATTCGGACGTTGTTTTCCGTTGAGTTGAGAGTCTACTCCTTCAGTGACCCTCCACTAGTCGTAGCCTGCTTACACGCGAGTGGTCCCACCTGGGAGTAGGTGGAGAGGCTTAACCTTTGAGATGATTTGTGGACCGGTTACCGTAGGCCCCTCGTCGGTAGCCAGAGTCCGGCTATGGGGGAAAACCGGTCAGAGGACCAGACCTAGTGACGCGTGGTCTGTGTGTGCACACGTGGTTGGGGGCGGTTGGACCCACGTCGACGGGCGTGACCCCAGCTAGTTACTTGTTTGTGGTTACTTGTACGGTGTTCGCGCCTCGGGTAGGACCTACCACGTCAGGCGGTTCACCTGCGGTGCGGTGTAAGACGTCAGGGGACGCTACCGGCTGTGCTTCTAGTGGGTGGTACTCCTGTCGAGTACGGAGTGACAGACTGTCAGTCTCTGTGTCTTTGACCTTCGGGTTTTTGGTCGTGTCGACCGTTGTGAGTTCGGTTGTTTCACCATGGCGCGTGTGTCGGTTCTTGCGCCGTGAGACTAGTGCTAGTGGCTTTACCGAGATGGCGTCTTGTGGTGCGGTACCCACGATCGGATGGTCGGGGTTGCACCTTGGACAGCGTGTCCAGGTTGACTGTCCGGGGGACAGGCCTCTACGGCGTGGTTGCCGTGTGTTTTTACTTCGGTAGGTGGTACTAGCGTGGTTTGGTAGCTTCGACTGCGTGATCGAGGTCTGCCTTCTGGCAGTAGGAGTAGCTGTAGTGCCGAGTTTTTGACCGGCCACCGGTTTGCTGTTCCTACTGTAGTTGTAGCTCTCCTTTCCGCTACCGTCGTTGTTTCCGGTTGGGGTTCCGCGGGATCCCTGCTGAGTCTCTATTTTGGAGACTCATTCCCTGCTTTTCAGGTGTGGCGGTCCTTCCTCGAGGTTCGAGGGTGCGGAGCGGAGGTTCTCAGTTGCCAGCTTGCCGGGCTGAGTGTTCACTTGGCATTTGGTACGTTTTACTGCTTTAGACTGTACTTTCTGTTGGACTGGACTCTGTTGTAGCTGTAGTTGTTTATTTATTTCTGTTAATTATTGAGTTGTCCTACTTTATTTCCTATTTCTTTGTACCTCCACACTCCTTTTAGCCCTTCCGAGCCCTCCCGGCTCGTGGGCAGCGGTTCGAGTCTCGGATTATCGGGCCTTCTCGGTAATCGAATTCTCGGGTCGTTACACGGGAAGAGGAGGGTAGTGGGCCCTCTTGGGACTCGGTCGAGCAGATCCATAAGCGGCGGGGGGAGGAACATTATTATACTGTGGCGGCCGCTGAGGCTGTTGGGGTGGTGGTGGTTGTGGTTGCGGGTATTGGGGGACCTGGAAAGTGCGTTAGGGAACTTGTGGAGTGGCGAACTGGGGGTTGCGTGGAGGCTGAGGGAAGCGTGGTGGAGCGGTTTGGTGGGGGAACTGAACAGCTTGGACCTGCTCGTTAATTTGGACTCCCTCAGTGACGGGGCCCTGGGATTTTCTGGTAGCCTTCGATTTTTGGGCCTCAAACAAAGAATGGATAGGGGAGTCCTTGAACTGGGTTTGTATGAACCGGGCTCTGCTGTATAACTTGTGCATATTTGAAATGTCGTTCATCCCCAAGATATTCCTGAATGTTGGCGAAGCGTTGGAGATCAACAACTTTACCTTTTCTTCTTCCAGGATTTGCCCGGGCACACGTGAGGCCATCTGCCTCCATCGATCGGCATAGGTTGCAAAATCTTCCTCTGACTTCATCTTCTCAGCTACCAGGTCGGTGAAGGAATACTCGGGTCCGACCCGATCTTGTAATCTCTGAATAAACCTCTCTTTGACGGTCTTGAAGTTCTCGACCTCCTCCATGGGCAAAGTATAGAACCATTCCAGGGCGACCCCTTCCAACGATCGGCGAAATAAATAAGCCATCAGGCGGTCATCTTGCTGGAACTGTGCTGACTCATATAGGAACTCCCGAACATGGATAAACGGGTTGCCATTCCCGTCATATTTGCGGTACACGGGGAGCTCGGACTGAGAAGGAAAACAAATGTCCCTGAAGTTAAGAATAGGGACGTCAGCCAAGGATTGCGGGCCAACCCGCTTGTGGAGGAGATCAATTTGTTGCTGCATAGCAGCCCATTTATCAAGGATCTCCCGTTCCCGGGAAGGAGGAGAGGGAGCAGGAGGAGTAGTGCCTGCATATGTAGCCAAAGGATAAGCCGACTGAGGGGGCGGCCCGTAAGATGGATAATGGGCCGGGGAAGGTCCCACATCCGCATGAGCCAGCTGGGCGGCCCCTGGTTGCAACCTAGCAAGATCAGCCGGGGCCAGAAAGGCATGCGGCGATGGAGAGACAGTGGCTTACGGATCAAGATAAGGAATAGAGGGGATCTGGGTCTTCCCCTTGTCAAGCAATTGATGGGCCGAGGTAGAAGCCTGGCCTGCCTCCATACTAGAGTACCGGAGGACCTGGGGACGAGTAGGAGTAAGATCAATAGGGGTCGCAGAGGTGGCCCCAACAACGGTAGAGGTGGCGGCAGCAGTGGTCACACCACGGGAAGGAACTGAACTTGGGGCATCGGCCCCCTGCAAGGCCTGCCGAATAAGGTGGAACTGGGTGGGATTGATGTGAAACCAACCTTAGACCTATTTGCAAGTATTCAAGTTTGAGCAGCGGACTCACACTAGCGAGCTCACCCGTATGGCGCACACTAGTACCCGATGGCGACTAGGCGATGTTGGAGAGGGTCCGAGGCGGGACCTTTAGGCTCCAGTGGTTGGCTAGCTTGGGAAGAACCCCAAATGGGCCTAGGATGCCCAAATCATGGGCGGCCAACACACCAAGGGTGTGGGTTAAGTGGATGCTCTCACAACTCACCCGCGGTGGTCACTCAATTTGGTGGCAATTTAAATCGGACACTCTCATTCCGCCGACGGAGTAACTAAAGCAATACTAAGCTAAGCAAGTCCATTACAGCAATGAGGGATGTTCAGGAGCTCACCTAGCCAGCGTGAAGACGCCGACTCCGGCCGGAGACGGGGGCGAGCGGGGAGGCGAGGGTATGCACCCGCACGCCGCGTCGATTGAAGCTTCAAACCTGCGACTTAATAATGACATGAACTACACCCCATGCAAGGGGGGGATCTCGGGGTGGAGATTAAGTGAATTACAGCCAAAACTACCTCCACGCAGGGAGGGGCCTTCAACCGGCCAAGCGGGGTGGGGAATTATGCAAAGAGGACCGACTTTCCGAGCTCCGCCGGTTTTGCCTTTCTTCTATATTTCTGGACAGGGGGTCGATGTTGACGCTGCCAAAAATTCCACCGAGCTTAGAACCTGATGAGACTTGCGCCAAAAGCTTGCTAACGGACCAAGGATGAACTGTGAATTTTTTCTGAGCCTGGTACAGTAGTTGCTGGCCGGGGCATAGTCTGGAACCGGACTGATTGGTTCTGCCTCTGTCTGGTGCAGAACAATGTGGCTGGTTGCAGAGGGTGCCACGATCACTACCAAGCTATGATTGAGGCGAGACCTAAACCGTTGGAACCGTGGTCGAGTCTTCTTTCTGTCGGAACCAACGGCGAGGTCGGCAGATGTCGGAGAAGACCGGGACGATCAGATGAGTAGAGGGGTGTCGGTTCTGGCTCCTGTAAACTGACCTGACACACTTGGAGTAGAAAATTTGTAACTTGAGATGCCGATGTCCAAATGCAGCTCTGCTTCTTGAGGATGAAAGAGGACTTGAGAGGGAAGAATTTTTCTGAAGAACACTTGATCTGAATCCCAAAAAGTTCGCCGTGGCCGAGCTTCCACTCTCGCTCTGGCTCTCTGCCTGGGGTCTTCTGCGCAGTCGAGGGAGATCGGCTCCTACGGACAGCTCCGACCTCAGAAGCTGGCGAGACCACCTTTGTTGGAAAGCTAACTCGCAGAAGATTCCAGAAATGTAGGCCTTGTCACCTGAATCTGTGAGGGACTGTTGTGGCTGCCTCTGCAAGTCGCTGCAACTCTGCTGCCTGAAACAGAGATAGAATGAGGAGATGTGCAAGGGGAGAGCAAGGGGGAGGGGGGGTGAACTTGGTTTGACCAAGGGGGAGGTGGGGGGCAAATTTGGGAGCTTGGGGGTGGGGGGAGATGAAAGGGCACAGCCCAAGGGGAGGGAAATTCGAATTTGGGCTTAGGGAAGAGCCCCTTCAACCTTGGGGAGAGGAAGGGGTGCTTAGGAAGTGGTGTTGGGTAGTTGGGGGTTGGGAGGTGGGGTGTGGATTGGAGGATGCCACCTTGGGTTGGGGGGGGAGTCAAATGAGTGTATGGGGAAGGGGAGAGGTCTTAATGAGGGGTGAATGGGGAGGAGAGAGAAAATTCCGAAAATTGGGGTGGAGGGAGAGAGAGAGGGGGGGGACCCCTTAGAGAGAGAGAGAGGGATAAAGAGAGAGAGGGATATTGAGAGAGGAAGCTAGAGGGATTTAGAGTTTTTCTGGAATTCAATATTCATGCATTAGTTCTTACATATGAGGAGTGGGGTGGCCTATTTATAGGCACAAGACATTTCACATGACCATACTGACCCTGACAACTGACATAATGACCAAATACTCCAAGGGAGGGGCGACCTTGGGCCTAGCCCACTATTTGGGCCCAATAGCCTAATGAACCAACATAATGACACACGACTTAGGAAAATGACTTTCTAACCTAGGTACATGACTCAAATAAAGGGAAAATTACATGATTAAGACTCAAATAAAAATAAGGAAATTACATGACTTGACTCACTAACACATGAGGAACATAATGGCGTACACTGATGATCAATCCGAGCTTCAGAAAATGTGGAGGGGCAAGGGATGTCCCCATCATACCCCCGGGGTGGGGAAAACTCGACCCTGTCGAGTATGGGTCCACGGGGGAAGTAGCACACCGAACTGCGGCTCTGGGCGATCCACGATCTCCATACTCAACCCGTGACCATAGTCGGGGAACGGAGCTTCAGCTCGACAAAGTGGCTTGGTCATACCCTCATGCTAGCTATGATGTCTTGCTTGCCTAGTATTGCTGCCGTATGCTCACGTCGGGCTCTCGGGCTAATTTGTGGTGGCACTCCGAAGGTGTTTCTCGCAAGGATAGGTGTAAGCTCAAAACACTCACTAGGATCCACCGCGGTGCCCCTAGAGGGTGCTGGATCCGCCACATGAGAGATGGGGAGAATCCCAAAAACCCTTTTGAAAGTTCAACCCATAAGCCGGGTTGCCAAAGTCACTCGGAACTTGGCAAGGTCCAAGTCCTCGTGCCCTCAATTTGGAGGTGACCCTAGGGTAGAGCCACTCCAAAATCATCATCGTCAAGTTACCAACTTGGAGTTTCAAGTGGCGCTCACGAGTTTTTGCTTGCTTATTGTGAATCTCACCGCTTGCTACTTGATATTTGCTTGGATGCATATGCCATGCTTTATGATGCGGTGGGAGGGGACAATGTATGGTATGTAAAGGTGGTCCGGGGCAACCAAATGTAGTTCGATCATGCTTTGATGCCATGAGGACTGTGATAGACTTAGGGGGCCTGAGACATCCATAGATGAACCTTTTATGCATGGGTATGACGAATGTCGGGGGACCCGAACATCCATGTATGCTCCTTGCATTCATAAGACCAATGGTGAATTGGGGAGGACCGTTACACCCAAATAGGGACCACTCATGCTTCCTACTTGACATGTGGGTGTTGTGAATGAATGGACCCGACTTTCTAATCATGCCAAGTGGTGTGTTGTGCCAAGACTCATGCACTCCTATCCTAGAGATGACATCCATGTGCATGGGTGTGGGGTGGCCCTTGAGCTTCCACTCGTATGGATCAAAGGGATCTAAGAAGGGAGGCATCATGAGGTGGGACAATTCTTCAATCCCAAGGTTTATGTTGCCTAAGGTCAATGCTCCCTTGGTGTAACCCGATTCTAGGAAGGGAGGGGTTTGGGTTAATATGGGCGGTAAGGATAGGGTAAGGTGGGTGGTGAATAAGGTGAGTGGGTTACATAGAGATCTAGGCTCCCATAGGAAAGGGTCAAAGGGATCATGGTAAAGGTCACCTAGATAGGGGTTCTCCATGTCCTCAAGGTCCTCATATGGTGGGGAGTCGCCTTCCTCTAATGAAATGGTTGGGCCGGTGTATGGGGTTGGTTGGTTGGTAAAGGTTCTAGGAATCACAATGGTAGGGGAGTGGACCGGGATGGGCTCTTCCACTATGGGGAGAATGAAAAGGAGGTCACTAGTGTAGCAACCAATAGTGCAAATCGAGGTGATAGACCCAATGCATGGATGGATGAGATCAAGGCTCTTGGGTCGGTCCGCCCCTAGGGTCAACAAAGAAGTCAAGTCTAATTGCCACTCTAGACCTTGGAGGAGATCATCCCAACATTCTACCTCATAGTAGGATTGGATTGTGGTGTGATAGGAGTGGAAGGGTACAATGGGAAAGTTTTGCTCCATGGGTGGGTAAACATAGGACATGATGGGGTGAATTGGTCTCTCCTTTAGCCATCTAGCTAGGGGCCCATCTATGATTACGGTGCTATTTGTGAAGGCTTGTGGCTCTTGGGGGTCCAAGCTATGTGGAGGGGACATTTGTGATTCTTCCTCACCATAGGTATGAACTTGGGTTTCCTCAAGGATGGGGATGGGTTCCGGAATGGTATCTACTCTCATATGGATGGTTGTGGTCTCCTTTCTCAAGGGAATGGGAAGGTCTATCGAGGGTGGGGTGATGATTGTTGGTGCATGGTGTACCCGGGGTGGTGGGTAATGGGAAACTTGGTTTTGGATACGGAGGGGAAGTAGTGGAAGCCTAGGTTGGGGAAAGATTGGTGTAGGAAGTGGGAGGTGGGTTGGGTGAGGGGTTTTGGGTTGATTTGTTTTGGGAGATGTGTCCCTTTTTGGGGACGATGGTGGGTTTGGGGTGGTGGTCAAGGGGGCTTGTGGGGTACGGGTTTGGTGAGGGGTTTGGGGTTTGGGGGTGGTGGCCATTATGGGCTTAGGTGGAGGGGTGGACACGGTGTCCACTTGGTTTTGAATGGTGAGGGTTGGATGAGTGGTGGTCATCATGGAGGGAATTGGGTCGGTTAGGGGTCTCTTGCCCTTGGGATCGTTTGGGGTGGAAGTGGGGGCTAAAGGGGCTTGACTAGTGTAGGTTAGGGAAGGGGGTTTTGGTTGGGGTGTGGGGGCCCTCATGGGGTTAGGTGGGGAGGTGGAGGCCTTGGACACTTGGGTTCTAGTGGTAAGGGTTTGGACGGGTGGGGTTGGAGGAGTGGGAGTGCCCCTCGAGTTTTTGTAACCCGGGTAGGAGGGAGGAGGTCGGGGAGTGTAGACTTTCCTAAGTTCGGCTTTCATGTTCTCCCATGTGTTAATAGGCTCTAGCCTCATAACCCTCCTAAATTGTTCAATGAACTTCCACCTATCCTCGGCATGGTACACAAGTCGACTCTTGGCAAGGTAGATTCTCATGGGTTCAGTCATTGGATTCCTCTTAAAGTATTTGTCCATGTTTTCCTCCCACTCTAAATATGCACTAGGGTGGTATCCATTAAAGATAAGGTCCTCAAATAGGACTATGCCCAAAGGGGTGTCAATCGGACCTTTGCGGAGGGCCGAGTGAGATAGATGTGACTTACATGAAGTAGCCATGCTAGTGGACAAAAGAGATGCAACCGAAGACTCTAAATGCATAGACACGCCCTAGGACCAACTTGATAGAGACAAGTTGTGAACTTTCTCTGATACCACTTGATCTGAAACCAGCCTTAGACCTATTTGCAAGTATTCAAGTTTGAGCAGCGGACTCACACTAGCGAGCTCACCCATATGGCGCACACTAGTACCCGATGACGACTAGGCGATGTTGGAGAGGGTCCGAGGCAGGACCTTTAGGCTCCAGTGGTTGGCTAGCTTGGAAAGAACCCCAAATGGGCCTAGGATGCCCAAATCATGGGCGGCCAACACACCAAGGGTGTGGGTTAAGTGGATGCTCTCACAACTCACCCGCGGTGGTCACTCAATTTGGTGGCAATTTAAATCGGACACTCTCATTCCGCCGACGGAGTAACTAAAGCAATACTAAGCTAAGCAAGTCCATTACAGCAATGAGGGATGTTCAGGAGCTCACCTAGCAGGCGTGAAGACGCCGACTCCGGCCGGAGACGGGGGCGAGCGGGGAGGCGAGGGTATGCACCCGCACGCCGCGTCGATTGAAGCTTCAAACCTGCGACTTAATAATGACATGAACTACACCCCATGCAAGGGGGGGATCTCGGGGTGGGGATTAAGTGAATTACAGCCAAAACTACCTCCACGCAGGGAGGGGCCTTCAGTCGGCCAAGCGGGGTGGGGAATTATGCAAAGAGGACCGACTTTCCGAGCTCCGCCGGTTCTGCCTTTCTTCTGTATTTCTGGACAGGGGGTCGATGTTGACGCTGCCAAAAATTCCACCGAGCTTAGAACCTGATGAGACTTGCGCCAAAAGCTTGCTAACGGACCAAGGATGAACTCTGAATTTTTTCTGAGCCTGGTACAGTAGTTGCTGGCCAGGGCAGAGTCTGGAACCGGACTGATTGGTTCTGCCTCTGTCTGGTGCAGAACAATGTGGCTGGTTGAAGAGGGTGCCACGATCACTACCAAGCTCTGATTGAGGCGAGACCTGAGTCGAGTCTTCTTTCTGTCGGCACCAACGGCGAGGTCGTCAGATGTCGGAGAAGACCGGGACGATCAGATGAGTAGAGGGGTGTCGGTTCTGGCTCCTGTAAACGGACCTGACACACTTGGAGTAGAAAATTTGTAACTTGAGATGCCGATGTCCAAATGCAGCTCTGCTTCTTGAGGATGAAAGAGGACTTGAGAGGGAAGAATTTTGCTGAAGAACACTTGATCTGAATCCCAAAAGGTTCGCCGTGGCCGAGCTTCTACTCTCGCTCTGGCTCTCTGCCTGGGGTCTTCTGCGCAGTCGAGGGAGATCGGCTCCTACGGACAGCTCCGACCTTGGAAGCTGGCGAGACCACCTTTGTTGGAAAGCTAACTCGCAGAAGATTCCAGCAATGTAGGCCTTGTCACCTGAATCTGTGAGGAACGGTCATGGTTGTCTCTGCAAGTCGCTGCAACTCTGCTGCCTGAAACAGAGATAGAATGAGGAGATGTGCAAGGGGAGAGCAAGGGGGAGGGGGGGTGAACTTGGTTTGACCAAGGGGGAGGTGGGGGGCGAATTTGGGAGCTTGGGGGTGGGGGGAGATGAAAGGGCACAGCCCAAGGGGAGGGAAATTCGAATTTGGGCTTAGGGAAGAGCCCCTTCAACCTTGGGGAGAGGAAGGGGTGCTTAGGAAGTGGTGTTGGGTAGTTGGGGGTTGGGAGGTGGGGTGTGGATTGGAGGATGCCATCTTGGGTTGGGGGGGGGGAGTTAAATGAGTGTATGGGGAAGGGGAGAGGTCTTAATGAGGGGTGAATGGGGAGGAGAAAGAAAATTCTGAAAATTGGGGTGGAGGGAGAGAGAGAGAGAGTGGGGGACCCCTTAGAGAGAGAGAGGGATAAAGAGAGAGAGGGATATTGAGAGAGGAAGCTAGAGGGATTTGGAGTTTTTCTGGAATTCAATATTCATGCATTAGTTCTTACATATGAGGAGTGGGGTGGCCTATTTATAGGCACAAGACATTTCACATGACCATACTGACCCTGACAACTGACATAATGACCAAATACTCCAAGGGAGGGGCGACCTTGGGCCTAGCCCACTATTTGGGCCCAATAGCCTAATGAACCAACATAATGACACACGACTTAGGAAAATGACTTTCTAACCTAGGTACATGACTCAAATAAAGGGAAAATTACATGATTAAGACTCAAATAAAAATAAGAAAATTACATGACTTGACTCACTAACACATGAGGAACATAATGGCGTACACCGATGATCAATCCGAGCTTCAGAAAATGTGGAGGGGCAAGGGATGTCCCCATCAGGGATCCAGCTGAGCCATCATGTTAAAGATCTGACTAGCCGGATTCTGAATGGAAGGATCAGAGAGAGGGGGGTGAGATCCCTCACTGAGAATGGTCGGGAGGGGATGGGCAGTCCTCTCTCCTTCCTGCATGGGGGCAACCCTAGGTGGGTCCTCCAGAAGTCCGCGAGGAAGAGAGTCCTCGTGAGACTGAGAGAAATCGTAGGACGACATGGAGGATGATGAATCGAACAAGGGATTAAACTATGAGTGAAAAGGGGAACTGACCCTAGGAGGTGATCCTAAGGAGGGAAGACAACTCCACATACACCAATGGAGCAGAGTGGAGGGACAAGACCGCCCTAAACCAAACCACACAAATAAACAAACACAAACATGCAATGACAGAAGGAGATGAGAGGAGAATCACCCAATTGTACAATCAAGTTATTAAATGATGCCCGTCAGATTCTTATGAATTCCTCTTTGAACCTTAGTGGCTTAATCGAACTATAAATCACTCAACCACTGGGTGCCTGACTGGGGTAAGAAATGAGGAACTGTGTGACTCTATAGGGACCTCTCACTCGCGGATGCAAACCCTAGACTGGGGTGGATACGGTACAACCTGCCCGACGTCTGTGTGGGAATCCACGGCTCACGGGGGCTTACGGAGGTCCTCAGCAAGGTCCCTAGTCGGCTCCAAAGAATATGGAGACGAGAGGAAACCCTACCTCGGTGGGAATGCAACTACTATGAGAAGAAATGGATGCTCCTATGCGCACC
Source organism: Amorphophallus konjac (assembly GCA_022559845.1). Taxonomy (NCBI): domain Eukaryota; kingdom Viridiplantae; phylum Streptophyta; class Magnoliopsida; order Alismatales; family Araceae; genus Amorphophallus; species Amorphophallus konjac. The sequence goes on along the minus strand of CM040128.1, from coordinate 253,726,363 downwards.
GGAGTGCATGCACAATCTAGCCTAGTAACTATCAAACAATGATCGAGCAAATATATGAACAATAAAAACAACGATGCAACAATGGTAAAGGAGCAGGGGGGAGATCAACAACTAGCACCAAACTGAAAAACCGCATGGAATATAGTCATCAAAATAAGCAATGAGGGTGCTGCGGCACCAGAAGAATGGTCTGGATGTGACCGCTCAAAGAGTCAGACGGTCTGTATAGGACCGCATAATCCAGGGAGCAACAGAACGACAAAACGACTGCAAAATAATCACAGGATGCTGTATACCAGAAGAACGGTCGATGACCAGCCGCGTAAGCTCTGGGACGGACCTCCAGCAGCTGCATACCTACAGCCAGAACACACAGAAGCGTACCTATGCTGAGGCGATGAACGGCCTGGAACAGGCCGCGCAGAATGGTGGACGGTCGATGGGACGCCGTCTGCAACAGGGCCCTGAAGGGGGACTAGCACTGGTCGCAGGGGAAGGACGGTGGATGATCAGCCGCTCCGGAGGATGAACGGCTCTGGGAGAACCGCGCACGTCCCAGAAGGCAGAAAACATGCCCAACTTGCAAGTCACTCCAAGAAGAGAACTAAACAACGAAAGGGGGTCAGCAACTCGCAAGCACGATGGGCACTAGGCGTCCCACCGTGATCGCCACAAAAGAGGGGTGTAGATATATTTTCTCCTCCTACTTAAAGGCGAATATGCTATGAATACATCAACAACGCGATGAGTAAATGAAGAATAGCAAGAGGAGGATGAAAAATGAAAGTGACCGTGATCGCCACCAAAGCGCCGAACGTGATGGACACGCCGTGCTTTGGAAAGGAAGGGGAGACACTCGCCTAGCTGCAGCACTGGGAAGATGCGCGGTTGATGAAGGACCGCCTATAGTACGCGCGGTCTTACGACAGACCACCCAAGGGTGCTGCAGAACATGCGGGAGGAAGCATTCCTGGAGGATGGACGGCTTGAAGTAGACCGCGAGTAGGAGAAGGGCGGTGCAGAAAGTGCCGCACGTCTCCTTGAACGGGCAGTCAGGAACCGCTCGAGTCCACCACGCCAGAAGTTGCTAAAGGGTTCACCTCCACCCTCTCCAGCAGGCTAGAAAGGATGGGCCTCGTGCTGATGAAGTCCTGCAAAACAATCGTGAAGACACAAGAAGAATACCTAGATTAGAACTAAACGATGTGGTAAATGTCAAGATAGTAAAAGATGAACATAAGTAAATGGAAAGGGGGATACCTGGGGGGTTTTAAACCCCTAGGGTGTCAAAAACACGGGTGGATGTGTGCATGGTGATGAAGAACAAAGGAGGACATAGAGAGAGAACAATGCATGCAATGAAAGGTGACGAAAACCATGAAACACAAATGACTCTAAACATGGACTACTCCCTAAATCGGAGGCTTGTATGGACATAGAAAGCCTCCCTCCTTGGTGCTAGGTCACTCAAGAATGCGGCAGGGCTTCGCCGTCGACCAAGATCTTCCCCCCTTTCAAAGTCCGGCCTTTAGGGTCTATTTATAGATCCTAGAAAGCCAGCCCCGAAACTAGGGTTTAGAGTCATTTTCGGGACGAGATTATTGAAGATAAATCGTAGATAATAGAATTATCTCTCATCCAGTCGAAACGGCAGCTGAAATGGTTGCTTATCCGCAGAGAAATTGATGAAATAAGTTGGGGATAAAATCATGGATAAAAGGATTAAAAATCAGTTAAAATTCAACAATCGACGGGATGAACGGTCATACGATAGACCGCTCAACAGGATGGGCGGCCATATTCTGGCCGTCCAACCTCGTCGGTGGAAATTCAAAATAATTAGAAATTAATCCCAATTATCCCTCGAACTGACCGGAACGCCCGCCGTTGGACTCTCACAGATGAACGGCTCCATTGAGACCGTTCAAATGTAGAACGATCAAGAACAAACCAGTCTAGCCTTGTCGGTGATAATTCAATTACTTGGATAATTATCTGAGAGAATTACCAAGCGTAGGACTCTGAGATATAAGCAGTCACCCTTAGTCCGCCCATCAGGTTGAACGGCTAGGAGAGGGCCGCACAAATGCTTGTCGGTGAAAATTCAGAAAATTAACCAAAATGTTCCAAAATACATGAACGGCCCGTAGTCAACCGCACATGGATTGAGCGGTCGTGGGTGAACCGTGCGTGCACATGGACGTTGCAACTCATAACAAGGCCAAAACCAAGGCCCATTAAGCCCCGAAATGACTTGGACCTAACCAAGGAGGGAGATAACCCATAAAACTAGCCCAAAATACACTTGAAAACAGCCCCAATGCGTGATGGGCAACTCGAGGCATCAACAAAAGGGAGTAAGAGAAACAACTCAACTTATCGGCATAAAACGGGTGTCAACAGGCGTGTGTCCTCCACGAATTCCCGCCCTAGCGCCTTGAACACGTGGCAGTATTTCAGCCTGTTGCACTACACGTGTCACGATCCTGGCACTTCCTCCATTCTTGGATCACGTGCCCTTCTAAAGCTCCTCGAGCAGCAGTCATGTAATATCAGGCTTGTTATCAGTGTGAGTTAATCTGAAAGGAAAGAAAGGATGCATCGAGTAAGTTTGATATTTGAACTGAGCATGTACAGACTTGATGCACAAAATGCAGTGTGCATATAAGAAAGTATGTACAACGAGAATGAATGCACGGACATGTCATCCACGAGTGTACAGACTTTGAATGCATGTAATGCATTTTGCATTGGGAGAAGTATGCACATTGAAAGTGAATGTACAGACATGCCATCAACGAGTGTACAGACTTTGCGTGATGTACAACCAATGTGCAGACTTGCTATGCCTAGAGTTTAAGCATGAATGCATAATGCACAAACTATGTGTGTGCATGTGTGGACTTTGAGTGCATGACACTGCCTTACGTATGTATGCAACATAATGTATAGACTTTGAATGCATGGTGAAGAGTGTACAGACTTTGTCTTGAAATATGCACAAATGCATATAGGAAAGTATGCACATTGACGAGAAATGCTCAGGCATGCTATCAAGGAGTGTATGGACTTAGTGTGCATGCGACACCAATGTATAGACTTGCTGGAGTGATGATGCATGAACTTAACCACTCGTACCAGCAATGGAATGTGTAGACTTGATGGCATGCGGCGATGTATAGACTTGTGAAATGATGCACGAACTATGCATATGCATGAAGAGCACTTGGCTGTATTGACTAATCGAATGAAATTACGGAGGTTGTACAGACTTACTGCCAAAGAATGTACAGACTTGAGTTGATGCAGACTAGGCAAGACTCTGTACGGACTTTATACCTTGAGCATGCATGAGCCTAGGCATTCACTAACTTATGGCCACCATGAAACATAGTTATGAAATGCACAAGCCTAGACAATTAACCCTGCACTGACTTTGTATGCATAATGAACACACATCGACATTGAATTGAATCGACTGATGAATGCACTGATGCAGTGTATGCATATGGCAGATAATGCACTGATGCAATGTGTAGAAGAACCAACAAGTGCAGACACATGGTGATAAATCATTCATACTCATAGTGCTTGCTGACATCAAAACCACAGGAGCACAACATCGACACCTTGTTCCAATGTGCCGACACATTGGCCCTTCCAGTAAGCATTGAAGATCGGATCCTTAAAGAAGTGTCGACACCTCAGATATCACAGGTCGACACCTTGGGCTTCCAGAGACAGTCATACAAGAAAACTTCATAAGAAGTGTCGACACGTCCTTCACAGGAGGTCGACACTATGGCATTCCAGAGAGCGTTATATTGACTGCTTTACCCAGAAGTGTCGACACTTTCTTCACAGGAGGTCGACACCTTTGTTCTTCCAAAAGCTTTCAAGCTAGTTGTCTGTCAAGTCAATGGAAGATCCAGAGAGAGAAAATAGGTACCACACATGTCTAATTTCACGGATTTTGAGGTCTGGATGGGGTACCCAGGTTTGACTTTTATCCCTATCAACATGTCACTTTCTTGGAGCTACTTTTGTCAGAAATCCAGCTGGAGAAAGGACACCTCACAATCTGCCACTGGGAAAAGTCAACACAGTCTGCCACCTCTTTACTATCACCCCATGTGACTCCGGTCCTAGCAGTCCTCAGCAAGATAGAAAGTAAATTTCAGCCCATGAGAGGGCCACATGTCTAAAGGGCATTTAATGTGAAGATATTATGATCTACCATCAGTCTGCCACCGTCCTATCCTTGGACTAGAAGCAAGCCAGCTCAAGCCAAATCCTGCAGAGCAACTTCCTCAAAAATAAGAAAAGCTTTTGGAGGGAAATTTTTGGAGGGAAGTTCTTTACCACATTTCCGTGTGACTTAGCTATAAATATCAAGCTTCCTCAAGAGAAGAAGGTGATGCTACCCAGATAGTGCCACACCCTAGAGCATCTGCAAAGAACATCCTTGAAAGACGTGAGAGAGCAGCCCAGCATTGATTCTCAGTTCAGTACTGTGAAAGAAAAAGAAAGAGAGAGCATCCTTGAGAGAGAAGAGAACACCCCTGCAGTCTACCTCAGGCTGAAGAATCATATCTTTAGATCTAAAATATGTAGCGACAGTCCCCAGCTGGCAAATCATCATCTAAAGCTCCAGCTAGCATTTTTCTTCTTGTTCTTGTGATTCACCCACTACACTTGTAGTGTCTTCCACTTGTGTTTTTCGTTCCACTCATTTCAACCTCATACTTGGTTCCATCCCTACTGCTTGTGTGTAGGAAGACAGACGGAGGTTTGCTCTAGTCTATGGAGAACTGTCCCTACCGGTTTTATGTGTAGGAAGACAGACAGAGAGTTTTTCCGTTCTATGGTTTTGGGGCGTGTCCCCTGTCAAGCTGTGAGTCGGCAGGAAAGCCTCACCGGGTTTGGTGAGGGGTGGACGTAGGTTGTTGGTTTACAACCAAACCACCTTAAAATTCTTGTGTTGTGGGTTGATCATCTTGTGGATTTGCTCCGTATCTTCTACCCCCCTTCACAGGTGTGTGTGTGTGTTTGCTATATCAATGGAATCCTAATTGCTTTCTATAGCACACATCGTCATATTGCTCACACACATACACACGAGGTTCAACTAGTAGCCAATCTCAATTCATGAGATTCTGGTTGATCTCTAAAGTTCACACATACAGCTAGTTATCACACTTAGTTGATATGTGTTAAGATCCCTGATGTCCAGTGCAAATAGATCACTCTTACCTTTTAACCACGTTGTAGCAGCATCAACCTCGCTGCTGAGCAGTGTTGATCTTAGCTGTCTACCCATGTGTGCTCCGTTGGGCTTAAGCTTCTACCTATGCAGTCCTTGGACCTGCTTTGCTATCTTCACTTAAGCCACTCCGACTAAATTCATTGTGTTTTGTGTCTAAGTGTTTTATTGTCTTCATATGAATGGTTCATGCTTTTGGAAGTCAAGATTTAAATAGGACATAGTTCGTGAGAGGATCTATTCAACCCCCCCTATCTAGATCCCATTGCACCGCTCGAGACCCAACAAGTGGTATCAGAGCAAGGCTCTGTTATTCCCAGATCCTACGATTTGCAGGGAAAGATCCCTGTGCATTTTTGAGAAAATGGCTTCATCTGCTATACATGCTTCATTGGCTTCTCCGCCTATGTATGATGGTTCAGATTTTTCAATATGGCTAGGGAGAATGTTCATCTATATCAAATCCATAGATCCACAATTGTGGAACCTTATGTACATTGGTCCTCAGAGCTGCCATCAAACCCAGATGAATGGTCTGCTGAACAAGAGACCAAACATATTGATAACCTTGCTGCATTTAACTTGATAAAAGCAGCAGTTGATTTCAAGTTATCTCATCTTGTGTCCACTTGCAGCACAGCCAAACAAATCTTGAACAAGTTGTTGAACAGCCATGAAAAAGGACAACGAAGGAATATATGTCTCATGGCCGATCAACCAGTACAGTCAAACAATTCATCCTCAACTTAGGTAAGCTCTGAATCCGAGGACTTTACCTTTAAAGAACTTATAGAAACCTATGATGATTTAACCAAGCACTTCAAAAGGCTAAAATCAGAAAACAGAAAATTGAAAAAGGATTTGAAGAAAAACAATCAAGGTGAGAGTTCCTTCTGTAAAAATTGTTCAACTTTTGAAGAGCTCAATGATACTATTATGGTTGATATGGATGTACATAAAGAAACCATTGCTTGCCTAAAAGATGAAAATAGAATCCTTCAAGCTGAGATTAGTAGATTAGAAGAAATAATAAGAAGGCCTAAAGATAAGTCTAAATCTACATCAAATGATCAAAGCTTGACTGAAAACAAAGCTCTCACCGAAGTAAATCAAAATCTTAAGAATGAGAATGAAAATCTAAAAAAAGAAAACATTGAGTTGCTTGAAAGATTGTCTATCTGTGAAAAAGGCAAGGGCATTGTTAATGATAGCCCTGAGAAATTGGGTGAACTTCAATTTGAAATTGAGAATTACAAGGGAGTGAATGCCATGCTCAATGAGCAATTGGCTGAGTGCGAAGAGGACCTTGCTGAGTCTGAACTACATGTCTCTAATTAGAGAGTGAAAATAAAGACTTAAAGAATTCTCTGTCAAAGTTTGATCAGGGCAAAGATAAATTAGACAGAATTCTGGGAACTAGGGTCAACCCTCAAAGAGAAGGTTTGGGGCACAAACCTATGAACAAAAAGCCCCTTGGAAGCAAGGTGCATACCTCGTTTGTCACTGGCTCACTTGAAGCCAGCACTTCTCATGGTCATCCAAAATCGCATGCTGCTCAAAAGAAAAATCAAAATCAAAATGGCAATCTGAAAAAGAATGTTCCCTGGCATAAACGAAATATGGTTTTGCTAATGTGGAAATGAATGCTAGGAAATCTCATGCTAAGTACCATGCTACTCATAAAATGAATGGTTATTGTTTCTATTGTGGTATGTTTAGTCACACTGTGCATGATTGCCTACCTTGAGTAATGATGAACTAAGAGCTGGCAAAAATAGAAGATCTGTTGCTGAAAATAATTGCAAGAGACGGGTCAACACTGGGAGGAAGCATCTTCTGCACACTCATGCTCAAAAGCCCAGGTATGACCTTGCGTGTCGACACACTCATCTGAACAGGTCGACACTCTCCAAGGCTGAACTGTCAGCAAATAGAAGAAACCATCCTCCTTGCTGCTTCCACTGTGGAAAGATTGGCCACACAGTCAAAGATTGTTGGCGTCTGAAAGGTAAGACTCACCCTCATGATCTACACAGTGGTATCCATGCTCACCCACCAAGATTCAATGCACCTGTACAAAGAAAGAATGGTAAATTCCATGTGTGTTGCTTCTACTGTGGTGAATATGGGCATACATCCAATCACTATCCTTGGATGAGAGTGGGTGGCCAGAAAGGAGCAAAGAAAATAAAGTCATTTGCGAGAATTGCTGCTAACCAACCAGGACCCAAGCAAGCTTGGGTACCAAAAGATTTCAAATGAGAATTTTGGTTGTAGGGTGCCTTGGAGCTGAACATTGGATGCTTAAGTAAATAAAAGCTCAAGGCACAGGTATGTAAATATTTTTTTTTGTTCAAATCTTGCATGGTAGGCTTGCATTTTAGTTTCTGCATCATAAGTCTGTCTTGTTGTCAATAAGTGCTGAAAACTGAATTGATCTCCTTGAACTGCTAAAGTTTTCCCCATAGTGTGAGATGATCAGCTATGCTAGATTATTTGCTTACACCATGTTTGATCCTTGATATATTAAATGGTGCAGAGTAGAAAAGCAAGTTAAGCTTGCTCGGAACTCTCACTATGCGTGATCAGGATCTCAGATCCACACCTCCGCCATGTACTAAAGATCAATTAATTAAGTTGTGTAATCCATGAAAATTTTTATCATGCTGATAAAATCCAACTGATGATTGAGTTGCTGTTTGATCCTTTTTATCATTTAACAGTCATGTGTACTTCTTGCTTAGCATTGTTGATCATTGGTTCTGATGATGACTTACATGGCTGCACATATCTCAATTCATCACTCTCATGGACAAATAACATGTCGATTGTCTATCTCAACTTCCATAAGCATTGGACAGAGGGGGAGTTTAAGAGTTTGCACCTAAAGGTAGAAATGCATTGCATATGGATGAATCTGTATGTGCTGTAGTCTTTAAGCATCATCTTGAAATTTCATGCACTATCATGCATTTCATGATCAAGGGACCCAGCTCTGCATGACCTCTTGGTATATAAAATGATAAGCTGGGAGAAGGACAGATTTCTTCTGTCTAGAAACCCACATCATTCGTGAGGTGGTCTTAAGACTTCAGTTCTCCACCAGGTACAAAGGGTCGACCCATCCTTAGAACATTCTAGACGTTCATGTGAATAATTCATCAAATTCCCTGCATTGATTCCATTGCATGTGTTGCACTCAGAATTCAGACATTCAATGCACAAAGACATGGGGAGTTCCTGCATTTCATAGTTTACCCATGTGCATTTATTATCATGCATATGCTGATTCCAGAATTGATTACATACCATATTGAAATCAATCTGGACATGATAAAATGCAATTTGCCTCTCAGTACAGAATGCATAGCAAATAATCCATGATTGCATCATATTGTGGTCTCATACACGCCAATGCACACCATGTTAAAAGAGACCCAAAGATTGCATATTAAGTGGTATCATTCTTAATGCATCTTGTGTTCACATAAGTCCTTGGTTGCATACTCCATTGTCAACTCATGCACATGTTTAAGGGGGAGTCAACATCAAAAATTCAGTCTACGTTCATGCATTCATCCTTGTTGACCTGTGTACAGTCTGCACCTTCTTAGGGGGAGCTTGCCCAACTTAAAGATCCTTGTTGATCAGGCAGACTTTAGACCTACTCAGGTCAAACTCTCAGCTCATTCTATTTGAAAACAGCTATCTATCTGAGCTCAGTGTGTTGACACCATGAAGTGCAAGTGTCGACACTCCTTTGAGGCTTCTGGTCCTACTTCACTTATTTTAGCCTGAGCTTACTGCATATCCTCAGGGGGAGTGTTCCTTATTCCGTCTCATTGTGTAATCATCTGTCCTCTTTGCTGAAATCAGACCCTCCTTCATAATGATGTTACACTAAATTCCATCTATGGTAAGATTGCTTTGGATTATCTAGAATTTGCCACTTCTTAAATCATTAGTTGAATGTTTCTAAAATTCCTTGAATGCCTTGAACTTCTTGGAGGATCTTCGGTCTGATTGTTGAATTCATTTATCAGAGTAAATCTTCTAGAAGAATCTTCCTTTATGGAGCTTTATGACTGCCCTGAATATGAAAACTATTGGTTTAAAATTAATGATTTCTTGAGCTTTAACGTCTAATTGCCCTGAAGATGGTTGCACTCGGTCTTAATAGGCTTAAACCAATTTTCATGTTTTAACATGATATGCCTTCTTATATCTGAAAGTTTATCTTTAGTACAAAGGCTTTCTTGTTTGAGAATCTTAAGCTAAGTATTGCACTTAAACAATATGATTTGCTGGAATTTATAAGAGCTAATTGTGTCAGAGCAATGACACTGGTTCACTGAGAAATATGTCTCCTCATAAAAAAAAATGAGGTAAGATATGTCATGAAGTGCCATTGTTATCTCTACAGTAATGTAAAAGAAAAATCAAGGCAAAGCAATGGCAAAGTTGCTGAGAAATATGTCCCATCATCAACAATATGAGGTTCGATATGTCATGAGGTGACAAAGCTATCTCTGTTCTAATTGTGGCAGGACAGTCAGTCACACCAAGTACCTAGGGATACTGACGTCTAACCAACGTATATCCTCAAGATACAAGGCATGACTGGACTTAAATGCTCGTAAAACTCCCTTCGTGCTCAATGAAAATTATAGTGTGATAGAAAAAGTTAAAGGCATATCTTCTGAAACTCTAAAATTCTATTTAGTCTTCATGTCTGTTTAATCTCAATACTTTTCGTAGTAACTCCCAAAGAGCTAATGGAATTGAATGAGTAAGGTAAGAGGAGGTTAACCTTGTTTCAGTATGTATTTCTGGTTCATTCCTATTAATACTGAATGCAGATGTTTTCAAGCAGTTTTATTGAGAAGATTAGAATTCATCAATGTTAAACCAATCTTACCGTAAGGGTTGCTTTACTAAAGCTCCACCACTGGAAATTCTGAAAAATCTGTAACTCTGTATTTATGAACTTGGCTTCAGAATGAGGAACCCTCATCTTATCAGTTCTTAGATTCTCTGCCTCAAAAATCTCCAAGTGTCGACCCCTTGCAACCAGAATTCGGTCTAGCTGTCATGACATCTGCCATTAAGGCAAACTGGTCTCATGTCGCTTCATGCTCCAATGATTTCTACCCTCTCTGCACATCTGCATAACTCATTCAGGCTGCCATGAATGCATCTTCATTCTTAACAAGTGGTATCTGAATTCATTGATGTCTCCATCATGCCCTTGGGCTGCCTGCATTTCTCATCTCCATGCATTGCATAAAGAATCTGAAATCCCTAAAAATCTAAAAACCAGAAAACCATTAAAAACTTGAAAAATATGAAAACTAAATCTGGTTTATGGCTACTACATCTCTCACGTACTGCATCATGCCTCTAATGACTCAATTCATGCTGTTGTTCATGATCTGCCCCTGCCATGCCAAGGGACATAACCCTGTACTATAATTGCTCATCAACAAGTTGTATCATGTCCCTAAAGCTATTGACTTCAGTTCGTCCAGCATATGGTTAGTGTGCATTTTCCATTTCCATGCCTTGCATAGAAAATCTTAAAAATATGGAAAACAGAAAACTAGTAAAAATTTGAAAAACCTTCAAATAAAATTTGCTTCCTGGCTACTGTGTCTCTCTCATACTGCATCATGATTGTCATGGTTAAATGTCATGCACATGTCTGCCTCTCATGATTCACTATATGTTGTTGTGCTGAGCCTTCATGGCATATGATGTCTAATTGTGTAGATATGTTTCTACCATGCCAAAACACCTAACAATCTACATTGTACAGATCATTAACAATTGGTATCACTTGCTCTCTAAACACTCAGCATCACTTCCTAATAAGTGGTATCATCTCCTTGTCTGCACGGTCTCCTCTCTACATATTACTTGAGTTACTTGCATTCACAAGGGACCCAACTATATGTTGTTGTGCTATGTCTTCAGTATACAACCATTGACATGTATTTCCACATCAATTTGTGTACACTGACAAGGTATCTCAGGTTGCTGCACGTTTCCTTGCTACCCATAGGTATATACTCACTTTCACTCTGTACATCCTATGCTAATAATCTCCTACTTTACTCCTTACCTTCCTAACTATGCCAAATATTCTTTCTATTGTGGTATTTTGATGACGTCAAAGGGGGAGAGAATTATATGTGTCATTAACTAGGGTATGCGTAAAGGGGAGAGAAAGTCATTGTGCTTCAATTCATGCTTATATTTCCTTGCACTTTGACTAATAATGACTCATAGTTGCCATCATCAAAAAGGGGGAGAATGTAGGGAGAATGTTGGGCATGTGTGTAACATGCTTAATTCTATAGTTTTGATGATGTCTGACTATGACTCATTGATAAGTCTGACCTGCATTTGATAAACACACATTCATACATTTCAGGTCATGACAACATAAGCAAGAAGATACATCTCTGTGCCATCACTGATAAGTGTAAGAAATCAAGGCATTGACAACACAGAATTCAAGGCAACAGGTTTCACAAAAGTCCATGCAGTCAAGTTAGTGCAACTACTGAAGTTGGTGCACATACTGAAGAAAGAAGGTGTTACAAGAGAAGTGTCGACACTTGCTACAGAAATGTCGACACCACAGCCATTCCTCAACAAAGGAAAGTCGATGCTACATTGTCGTCAAGGTCGAAGCACACAAATGGTCAACATATGTCAATGCAGTAATATCTATGCATGTTCATGACTTGGTCATCAGCAAGGTTGGTGCACATCAGTCAAAGTCGGTGCACATTTGAAAACAAGGTCTGTGCACGTTGCTGAAGGTCGGTGCACATTTGGTCTCAATGCTTCAAGGTCGGTGCACATAGCCGAAGTCTGAGCACATGTGACTTCAAGGTCGGTGCATATTTTGGTGTCAACACTATAAGGTCCATGCACATTCACTATTTGACAAATCAAGGTCGGTGCATATTCTCCTTCAACACTAGAAGATCTGTGCATGTTTACCTTCTGGCAAGATAAGGTCTTAGCACATATGAAATCAAGGTCTATACAATGTCTACTTCTAACCTCAAAAGGTCTGAGCATATTCGCAAGAAGGTCGATGCACATCTGCCCAGAAGTGTCAACACTTCACTTATAGAGTGTTGACACCTTGATGGTTCCAAATATTGAAGATCGGATCCTTAAAGAAGTGTCGACATCTCAGATATCGTAGGTCGACACATTGGCCCTTCCAGAAAGTATTGAAGACCAGATCCTTAAAGAAGTGTCAACACCTTGTTCCAGCATGCCGACACATTGGCCCTTCCAGTAAGCATTGAAGACCGAATCCTTAAAGAAGTGTCGACACCTTGCTCCAGTGTGCCGACACATTGGCCCTTCCAGTAAGCATTGAAGACCGGATCAGAAGTGTCGACACCTCAGATATCGTAGGTCGACATGTTGGGCTTCCAGAGACAGTCATACAAGTAAACTTCATAAGAAGTGTCGACACGTCCTTCACAGGAGGTCGACACTATGGCATTCCAGAGAGCGTTATATTGGCTACTTTACCAAGATGTGTCGACACTTTCTTCACAGGAGGTCGACACCTTTGTTCTTCTAGAAGCTTTCAAGCTAGTTGTCTGTCAAGTCAATGGAAGATCCAGAGAGAGAAAATAGGTACCGCACATGTCTAATTTCACGGATTTCAAGGTCTGGATGGGATACCCAGGTTTGACTTTTGTCCCTATCAACATGTCACTTTCTTGGAGCTACTTTTGTCAGAAATCTAGCTGGAGAAAGGACACCTCACAGTCTACTACTAGAAAAAGTCAACACAGTCTGCCACCTCTTTACTGTCACCCCATGTGACTCCGGTCCTAGCAGTCCTCAGCAAGACAGAATGTAAATTTCAGCCCATGAGAGGACCACATGTCTAAAGGGCATTTAATGTGAAGATATTATGATCTGCCATCAGTCTGCCACCGTCCTATCCTTGGACTAGAAGCAAGCCAGCTCAAGCCAAATCCTGCAGAGCATCTTCCTCAAAAATAAGAAAAGCTTTTGGAGGGAAGTTCAGTACCACATTTCTGTGTGGCTCAGCTATAAATATCAAGCTTCCTCAAGAGAAGAAGGTGTTGCTGCCCAGAGAGTGCCACACTCTAGAGCATCTATAAAGAACATCCTTGAAAGGCGTGAGAGAGCAGCCCAGCACTGATTCTCAGTTCAGTGCTGTGAAAGAAGAAGAAAAGAGAGCATCCTTGAGAGAGAAGAGAACACCCTTTCAATCTACCTGAGCCTGAAGAATCAGATCTTCAGATCTGGAATATGTGGTGACAGTCCCCAGCTGGCAAATCATCATCTAAAGCCCCAGCTGGCCTTTTTCTTCTTGTTCTTGTGATTCACCCACTGCACTTTCAGTGTCTTCCACTTGCGTTTTTCGTTCCACTCATTTCAACCTCATACTTTGTTCCATCCCTACTACTTGTGTGTAGGAAGACAGACGGAGGTTTGCTCCGGTCTATGGAGAATCGTCCCTACCAGTTTTGTGTGTAGGAAGACAAACAGAGGGTTTTTCCGTTCTGAGGTTTTAGGGTGTGTCCCCTGTCAAGCTGTGAGTCAGCAGGAAAGCCTCACCGGGTTTGGTGAGGGGTGGACGTAGGTTGTGGGTTTACAACCGAACCACCTTAAAATCCTTGTGTTGTGGGTTGATCATCTTGTGGGTTTGCTCCGTATCTTCTACCCCCCTTCACAGGTGTGTGTGTTTGTTGTATCAATGGCATCCTAATTGCTTTCTATAGCACACATCGTCATATTGCTCACAAACATACACATGAGGTTCAACGAGCAGTCAATCTCAATTCATGAGATTCTGGTTGATCTATAAAGTTCACACATATAGCTAGTTATCACACTTAGTTGATATGTGTTGAGATCCCTGCTGTCCAGTGCAAATATATCACTCTTACCTTTTAACCACGTTGTAGCAGCATCAACCTCGCTGCTGAGCAGCGTTGATCTTAGCTATCTACCCAGGTGTGCTCCGTTGGGCTTAAGCTTCTACCTGTGCAGTCCTTGGACCTGCTTTGCTATCTTCACTTAAGCCACTCCGACTAAATTCGCTGTGTTTTGTGTCTAAGTGTTTTATTGTCTTCATAGGAGTGGTTCATGCTTTTGGAAGTCAAGATTTAAATAGGCCATAGTTTGTGAGAGGATCTATTCAATCCCCCGCCCTTTCTAGATCCCATTGCACCGGTCGGGAACCAACAGCCCATGCCCATCTGGGCGGCCAAAGGCCCAGCCGCCCAGATGTTTGGGCGGCCAGGGTGGTGGCTACCCAAGCCAAGGCTGGGCGGCCACTGGTTTGGCCGCCCAGGTCTACAGGCGGCCACTGGGTTGGCCTCCCAAGACCATCGTCCAATGTGCTAGGCGACCGGCCTCCTGGCCACCCAGGCTGCTGGGCGGCCAGGGGGTTGGCCACCCAGGCAACAGGCTGGCGGCCACCCATGTGGCTTCCCAGGGCTGAGGGCGGCTAGTGAGTTGGTCGCCTAGACCCTGTCAGCCCACGTTTCGATCTTTCCACGTTCCACGCATCGGTGGTCCCGGTCTATGCCGGTTTCATCGGTAGCCCATAGAGTAGTCACCCAGTCAGAGGTTCTAGGGTGTCATGTTCTATCCATAGCCACCCCGTGTCGTGTTACATGTGTACGGTGAGTTACGTAGGAATCGATGGTGTTTCGGTGGCTTTCTGTTTCTTCAGCGAGTTCTCACCTTTTGGTGATTTGCCCCACTAGTCGTAGCTTTCCTGCGCACGTGTGTGCGGACCCACTAGGAAGTGGTGGAGAGTTTTCCCCAGTGTGATGATTTTTAGGCTGGTTACCATAGGGCCCCTCATCTTTACAGCCTGAGTCCGGGTTGGGGGAAAAACTAGCTAGAGGATCTGACCTAGAGCGCATGATCTGTGTGTGCACACATGGTTGGGGGCGTTGGACACGAGCTGACGAGTGCGACCCCGGATAATCCTTGTTCTATGGTTCCGTGATTAGTGTGTCTCATTTTTCACTTGGGGTGAGTAGGGAGACACCTTGGGTGCGGATTAAGACGTCAGTAGACGCATCTGGCTTTGCTTCTAGTGGGTAGTGCTCCTGTCACCTGAGAGGTTTCGACTCAGGTTTCCTTTTCACGAGTTTTAGTGTTCTGGCGGCTTGGTGTCCTGGTTACTCGTAATCGAGGTGTGGTTCCTCGCTGTCTTCGTAAGTCCTATCCGGATGTGTAGCCGTGTGTCTTGGTTGACCGGTCGAGGGTCTACCTTGTAGCCTAGATCCTAGCATGTGTGTCCTAGGAGAGGTGTTCCGAGACAAGTCATCGGGGTCTAGCTTTCTGTGACCTTGGTTCGAGAATCTGCTTCCGCGTGAGTTGTGTCCAATATTTGAAGTGTCCCTACGATGCGCAGGTTTTTGGCAGTTACTGGTTTAGAGGGTTTCCTTGTGTGATGTGCAGTTCTTACTGCTTTACTGCTTTACCTGCTTTACTATCTTTATATTTTATTATATGCTGCTCTATTTATTTTATTTTATTGTGGTGGGGATCCGCGGGACCCCTACTGAGCCAATGAGATGAGACTCACCCCCATTTCCTTTTCAGGTCGTTGTGCATCCTCGTCGTTCGGAGGCCTTGTGCAGCGTTTGAGGTCCTAGCGTCGCCAGCTTGTATTAGTCGAGGTATGTCCCAGAGGCTGTGTACTTTTCATTTGTTGCACTGTACCTTTAGGACTTGTGTATAGCTGGACTAGAAATTGTATAAAAATATGTAAATATATTTTTAAATATAAATTTTAATTTTAGCACTTTAATTCCTGCATTTATTTTAGATTTCTGTACACCCCCGTGACACCTTTTAACCCTTCCGAGCTTCCCAACTCATGGGTGGTGGCATAGGATCGGAGTGATATCGGGTTTGACCCAGTATCCGGATCTTGGGTCATTACAATAAGGGGTCCACAATGCTAGCCGGCCTGATGGTAGCAACTATAGTGTGTCATCAGGTAATGGAAGCCCATTGTGTAAACCTTGAGTTGTCTAGCACTTGGACGTTGCCTGAAATGGAATTGGTATTGGGGAGTTTGTGAGACTCTGAATCAACTATATGTGTTCCTACTGAGAAGCATGTGAGGAGAGTTGTTTGGTAGGATGAACAGGGCTTGCACTACGCTGTGCAGTTAGGGAGAGCATCAACGTCTAGGTGGCACCCTTCAACTGTTGGAGATTCCTCCTAGAAGTGAGATCATGTGGCGGCAGATTTTATGGTTGGGTTGCCAAGGACTTCTAGGGGTTATCTTGGTAGTGAGCTGATGATGGCTTGGTTTTTTCCGATCGAGATGGAATGGGAAGCTTAGTGATTGGCAAAATTATATGTGGGATGGATAGTTCTTTTGTTGGGGTTTCTGTATCTATTGCGTTGGAACGAGACCTCGGGTTACTTCTGGCTTTTGGGGGAGCTTGGGAAGAGCTTTGGACATAGAGTGGCATGGATCATGGGATTACGAGGGTTTGTATAGACGATCTCATCGTATTCCCTTGATTGGGTTGAGATCAGTGAGAGAGTTATGGCATGGCCAGTGGTGGTGTTGCAATGTTCTGAAGTAGTTTGGCATCTTAAGCAGAGGTTGCATGCAGATCGGAGCTGATAAAAGAGTTGTGCAGATCAGCAGAGATGACCGCTTGAATTGAGTTGGGGGATTGAGCATTGGAGAGGTGTTGCATATGAAGGGTGTGTTGTGACCTAACAGTCGTAGAAATTGAACTCTTTCCTACCGTGAGGTGTTCAGAAGTTATAATATGTTGCTTGTCACCATAGTGCGTAAGTTTATGTCAAACGATTCTCATATTTTTGTGGAATTAGTGTGGACTGAGGTGACACTAGACTTGTTGATGATTGGCGATAACAGAGATGGTGAAATGTGGTAATTATATTGATTAAGGTAGTCTAGCAGCGTCACTCAGGAGGTTAGGTGACTTGGAAGCGTGTGTAAGTTGCAGCAGCAATTCCCTTGTTTGAATGGGTTCTTCCTCCCCATGTTTATTGTGGTCATCACAAATTTCGAGGACAAATTTTTTTATAGGGGGGAGGAATGTGATATTCGCGGGTATCGGATCGTGTCCCCGTGGGTATCGGATCGTGTTTCCGTTGTGTTTGGACTTATGAATGATGGATCTTTGGATCTTAAATCATAAATCATAAATTATTTTGGAGTCATCTTAGAGTAATGGATGCATGGGTTTACACATTTCTCAATGTTGTTTTGGATAAATTGGACTAATTCCTAAATTCGGCAAATTTTAACCCCCCCCAAATAAAACCTTGCATAAAACCCACACCCCCTTCTTCCTCTCATTCTTCTCCTTCTCCTCCTTTGTTCCTCTCCTTCCTCTCCTTCGATCCTCCTGGCGGCCGACGGAGATCATGGAGGGGTGAGGTGGCCGAGTGACGGCGACGGCGAGGTCTGGGGGTGAGATCGGGTGGTGGATCGAGCGGTGGTTCATTCGCAGCGGACCATTCGTGCGGATTTGACATTTTCTGACAAGATTCGATATTTTTAGCACGTGAACCCTAAGAGGTAGAGGGATAGATTTCAGCCCCTCCTTTTGCGTTTCCCCATCGTTTCTATGCCAATTCGAGTAAGAGAGAGGGTTTAATTCATGTTTGGGGAGAATGGCATGCTTGGGGTTGTGCGATAGATTCGGCCAATTCGAGAGGCGTTTCGTAGTTTAAAAGCTTTCCGTCGATGGCATGAATGGAGGGGAGTGGTTTCCCCATCGTGTGAGGTGATTGGGGCAAAGTTTCGAACCTTCGGATGAGATTCTATTCTAGAATAACTCCACAGAAGGTGGCCATATAGGTGGTCATCGTGGTCTGTGGGCAGCCAGGTCGATGGCTACCCAATTCCCCTGGGCAACTAGACCTGTGGCCGTCTTTCTCAGGTGAGCGGCCAACTATCTGGCCGCCCAAGGAGTTGAGCAGGTGGGTGGCCAACTAGGCGGCCGCCCAGCTGGTTGGCATCCAAACATGTGGCCACCTAGGGTGCTAGGCGGCCAGGTATCTGGCCACCCCTGCTGGCAGGTAGTCAGTCGTGTGTGGCAACCCCGATTTTATGTTGTCAGATGTCCATCGTGACCTCATGTTTCCACATAGGGTTGTTCCTGCATCCGTGTGGGCCGGTAATCATCAGTTTTGCTTTCCAGCCTTGTGTTTTTGTGATTTGGCGGCAAAGAGTTGTGTCGTGCTCTCAATATGTGTGTTTATGTGAGCTAGTAGTACTCTGGTGATTTTCATTCCGATTGTGTGCTTTGACATTGAGTGACACACCACTAGCCGTAACCTTCCTACAGCGTATGATGGTGAACGACCTGGGAGAGGTCGAGGGCATTCCCATGAGACAGTGTTGAGCTAGTTACTATGGTTCCCTACGTAGACGTTATGGACTTTGTCTACCTTGCCCAAGTCTAGGCTAGGGGATGTTGGCACTAAAAAAAAGGGGCCCAGCCCAATTCCATGGAGAAGAGGAGGGGCGCGATGGACATATACACAAATATGAGAAGAATAAGGGCTAAGAGGAAAAGGGGGATTTTCAAAAAAAAATAGAAAATAGAAGGAAAATCGTGGCACTGTTCATCTTCTCCTCGCGATCCTCTCTCACTGTTCATCTTCTCCCCCTCTCCGTGCTGCGATAGCGGGTCTTCGAGCGACCTCTTCCGTACAAGCATTCAGTGCCCGCCGAAGTCCCTGCACACGCGTCCGTAGGCCGGAGGCTCCCCCACGTCGTGCGCACACGCCGGCCGGCCTACCCCTCTCTGCCCGCCGCTCGACCACCCACTCCGCCATCACTCCATGCGAGGCCCCTCCCCCGTCCTTGCCGTGCTCTCCCTTTGAGCATTTATTGCTCGTCGACCCAGCACCGGCCACGCCCGACGACACCCCCCTCTGCTGGTCAGGCACGCGCACACCCCTCCCCGTCCTGCCCCGCTGTTCGCCAGGGCCGCCCTCACCTGGACCAGCAGCGGCAACTGCAGGCAACGTCGACGACAGCAATGTGGCAACCTCAACAGAGCGACAACGACGCCAGGAGCAGCAGCACGCGACCGTGGACAAGAGAAGAAAAAGCCCCGAAGGTCGTCCCTCGGACAGGGATCCCCAACCCTGTAAAAGGGATCCCCCTGGTGAAAAAGAGCTCCTTCAGTTGGTTCCTGGTCCAGAAGAGAGCGAAAGGCTTCAGCAAGAAGTCAAGTCTGAAAATAGAGAGAGAGGTGAGGGAAAAAGAGAATTCGGCTCTCCCTTTTCTGTTATCTTGTTTGTCTCTGTATTCATCCATGCTATTTGATATGTTCCCTGCTTGTTTCTCTTGGTGATCTTCACACCTGCGTCCTCATCTTTGTACCCCCTTTATGATGTATTCGGAGTTTGCTCCGCCATAGAATGAAAGAAGATCCCCCTTCGGAATACTTTCACGCTGTGGTCTCCCTTGTTACTTGGTCCCCAGTGTTTCTGATCTCCCTCCCCATCCGTTCCCCTCAAACCATGGTGCCCTCTGTCCGTTCTTTTTTTGCTGTTGTTGAGAAGATCCTTCCCGTCACCCTGATGATCCCCCCCTAGCAGAGCCGTCGTGGTGACTTTAGCTCTCACGCGGTCTTCAGCCACGCGATCACGGCAACCCTCGGGTCACCGGAGTTCCTTTGTAGGCTGGCCCTCAGGACCTCCGGCCCCGGATGGGGGGAGTCGATACGATCGCAACAACCCATGGGTCACCGGACTGCCTTGTAGGCTAGCCCTCGGGACCTCCAGCCCCAAATGGGATAATTTTACTGGTGTCGTCGCTTATGCACACACCGGGATATTTCGGGGCCGTCGGAGTTCTCTCCGTATGGTGCACCCCCATTTTTTCCCCCGGACCCTTCGGGTCTAGGGGAGATGCTGCCGAAATTCTGCCAGAAAATTTAAAAGATTAACAGACTGAATTAAAGAACAAAACCCATTGATTTGAACAAAAGAAAATTGAATGGGCAAAACAAAAAAAATGAATCATGAACATGAAACTTTCTGATCAAGAAAAAAGAAACCGAAGACAATGCCCTATATAGATCTTCAGAACTTGCTAAAAAAAGGAAACCCAAGGAAGACTGAATTCTAAGCATAAACTTTAATCCCTTGGGTTAAAACTGAAAGCTCTGCACTACAGCCTTAAAGCAACAACCAATTCAGTTCAGGGCTACGCTGAAGCAGTGATAGAAAGTTAAGGCAGAGGGGTCTGGGGTCCAATGTCCCCCCTTAGTTCAGAATGGAAATTCAATATAGAATCTGAATTAGAACCTACATCGCTGGCTTCAACCCGAAAAGGAGGGGGGTTGGACTGTTATGCATATAACAAGAAAAACAATGACCAATTTCTGAACTTACTAAAAAATCAGGTTGGACTGATCAAAAAGGGCTGAGTTCTGAACACAGGATTTGATCTCCCAGGTTTAAAACTGAAAGCTATGTATGGCAGCCATAAATCAGAAGCGAGCCAAGTCTGAGGAACGTGCTAAAGCATGGGTTAAGGAGGTAAAAAAAAAAAGAGTAGAATGGGTTGAGTGAAATAAATATGCTCACTGTGGTTCAGTGGCAGAATAACAGATTTGAAGATTGCGAAATTGGATTAGTGAAACAAAGAAATGATAAATACCGGGGCTCCTTAATTCAAGGACTAATATCCAGTTTTGGGCTGATGCATGAAGAAAAAATGGTGGCCTACATAATTAAGTTCATTGAACCTGCCAAGAGAAATCAGATTAGACAGACTAAGAGAGGCTAAACCAAAAAAGAAGGGAGAAAAATAGATGGAATTCAAACTCTCAAACTGAAGGGTTCCAAGAGGAGAAGAGGCATGATTTCTGAACATCAAAAGAAAAAGCAGAACAAGGGAGAAAGAACAAGGGAGTTGATGAATGAATTAACACATTGAACCTCATGCCCAACGCAATTAACAGATGTGAGGAGGAGGAATTTGCCACTGTAAATCCATGGGCGGCGAAAAGGAAGGAGAAAATGTAATGCTCAACATGATTTCAAGAATTGATAAACATGCAGGAATGAATGTGATCTTAGGAGAATGCTTAAACAAAAAAGGGACTTTTGAATAGAATAAATCAAATGAAAAGGTTGAATGCTGAACTTTGAGGCTTTTTGAATAAACTGAACTAAAGGGTGGACAAGATAGACACTGAATTCTAAATATGATATTTAATCTCTCATATCAAAACTAAAGTTCTACACAACAAGCATAAGACAATAACCAACCTAGTCTCAGAAAAGTGCTGAATTCTTGATGGCCAAGACGAAATGAATAAAATAAGGACTCGGGACCCAATCTTTCAAGCTGGAAAAGAAAAATTCAATCAACATGAATTGATGCATACTGAACTTCAAAAGAAGAAGAGGGTCAATAATCAAGCATAACTTGCTAAAACCTGCTCAAACCAGAATGAACAGAGTATTAAAAAAACGAGATGAATGATGAGCTTCAAATTCCGATTCCCAGTTTAAAAGAAAATCAAAATCCCTTCACAACGGCATTTTGTATATGCCTTGCACTCTATTTGTTGGACCCGGGGGCTGCCGGGGCTGACCCTCTCCCGCCTTCCCCTGGAGTCCAATTCGCCTGAAAAAGAGAAAGGGGAAGAAAGAAATGTGTGAGGAGTGAATGCTTAGATAAAAGAAAAACAAATCAAAGGTCACAACCCCCATCCACTGTGAACATACAGGCAGTAAAAAGAAGAGAGAAGAATGTAGTACTTAACACGAATTCTGAAATTGTTGGGAATAAAAAAATGAAACAGGAATGTTGATCAAAGAATTTCTTTAGTCCAGAATAGGAGTATAGTGTGAACCTGTATATATCAAGAGGTATGCATGTGCATGAATATAAATCCCGTTCTGAATACACTTGCCCAAAAATTCATACACATAAGCATATATAGAAATCCCATGTACACAGCATATCCAATCCCATGCATGCATCCCCTGGATTCCTGAAGATCACCATGTGCATCAACATATGCATGGTCTACGTGTCTCAACTCCAGGTGAGAAATGAAGCTTCATGTGCATTGGCATGTGAATGCCCCTCGTGACTAAATTTCATAAATGCAATGGCCAAATCTGGTATTGAATCTGCTGAAGACAGGATAAGCAGAACGGAAATGATGAGCATTGGAAATCCCTGGTTCAAGGGTAATCCAGTTAGGACGGGTGTATACAAAAAAAGGGATAATGATCAAACTCATTTTTGAGCTTGCTGAAAATCAAATGGATAGACCAAGAGCTGGCTTATGAACATGAAACTCAAGCTCTCCAATTAAGACTGAAAGCTTTGCATTGGAGCATCTGCATTTGCATGCATTTTTTTTAATTCCTGTTCACTCGTCTTTCTCGGCTTCATTTGAAATATGCATATACACATTGGCTCTAAACCAGACCTCCACTGAAATTGCATTTCAGATAGGAACATTTTCTTGCATTGGCACGATACTTGATATACATAAGCATCCATCTCATAATTTCATTAGTATGACATGAATTCCATCTGCATCCTGTATGCATAAATCGAAAGAAACCCCACACAACTCTTCTTGACAGGTCCAATAGCTGGCAAAGGTGGGGAGATGTGAAGGGATCCAAGGTAAATCACCACATAGTTGTGCCTGCTACCCAGTGGGTGAATTAGGTGGTTAACAGAGGATGGAGTCAAGATAATCAATGCACTCATCCAAAGCAAAATGTCAATAAACTCTCCTTGCGGAGTGCTGTCCGGGAATCCACCAACCAATCCTACGAAGAATGAAGCCAGCTGAAATAATCGAAGAGGGCTTGTGATCGAGGATTAAACGAAGGGTCAAAAGGCCCGAATGGAATAAATGTCAATAAATCTCAGATCTCTTGAGATCTGCTATGATGGAACCATAAGAAATAAAACAGAAAAGAACTCATTGTCACAAGGAGTCATGAGACTCTCTGGGCTGCCCCTTCCCTGGGTCGGCAGACCCGAACTCATTTAAATAAGATCATTCACCTCAAAAAAAAGGAAAAAATAATGAATATACAAATGAAATGCAAACCAAGGGTCCGATGACATTCATCTGGAGTTGCCCCTCCTTTAGACGCGTGTGGAGATGAGCATTGAACTGGTCCTCGCAAAGACATGTTTGACCCTCAGGGGTTACCCCACTACGGCCATGGCTCGCCTTGCATTCGGGCCGATATCCTGTTGTTTTGTATCGGCTCGACCGGGATTTAATCGAATGTCTCCATCTCTTCAGCAGTAAACTTGTCGTGTCCTGGCATACATATGCTCCGATTTTATCGTGACAATTATGACGTTTCAAATCGGACACTCGTTCGAACATTAAATGGTCGATTTATGACCAATATGACTCCAAATGTCCTTCTGTATCCCATCATAGGGGAATTTTTAATGCCTTTCAATATGCTATTTACTTCTTTCATGAAAATTGATGTTTAGGCCATGAGGCCCCATATCTTGGCGATTAATCAGAGGTTTTCCCCTCTCCGAGGGGATGTAATTAACGTCGCGACCTTTATGGCGCGGCGGGTCTCCAGTCCCGACCCGATACCCATAATCGTCTGGTTAGTCAGACGTGGCGCATCGCGGGCTTTGGACCACCCCAGTCTCGAAGCCCGAACACTTTGTCATATCTTTGTGACTGGCACGCCCTCGCACTTGATAAAATGATAAACCGATAAACCGATGAAAGAACACCCGATATTTTCACCACTCGAATTTTAGTGCGTTCCACAGGGGAAAACTGGCTATGGGACCTAGACATTATGGACTTTGTCTAGTGTATGCACACATGGTTAGAGGCTCGGACACCGTGTTAATGAGCATGAACCCCAGCTAGTCCTAGTGAGTTGTATTAGTGTGTCTCAATTGTTGTACTGAGGCTGAGCGGGAGACACAGGAGGCGCGGTATAAGATGTCAGTGGACGCATCCGGCCTTACTTCTAGTGGGTGATTTCTCCTATCACTTATGGTTGTGGTACAGCGTACTTGTGACGGTTAGCGAGTCGTAGTTCTCCTAGCGATTGAGGTTGTGGTTCTCCCGGTAGTAAGGTCATGGTCCTCCCGAAGGTTGAGGTTGTGGTTTTCCCGACAGCGAGGTCATGGTTCTTCTAGCATTTGTGGTTGTGGCATGGAGTTACCCGCATGTGATTTGTGTAACTAGTGTCGTAGTGATTCAGTGTGGCTTAGTTGTAGTCGAGACTCTTCCGACACGTGTGGACGTGGCACGGCGAGCTTACTTGTGGTCATGGTTCCCCTGACACTCGAGGTGTTGCGTTTCCTTGTGAGGCTCGTGCGACAATGTCACTGGTAACTTAGTTGTGCTTATTTGCTTTCCACTAGTTACTTGTTCACTGTCGTTATATGTTATGTGTAATTGTTGTTGTTTAGTGTGGTTGGGATCCACGAGACCCCTACTGACCCAATGAGATGAGACTCACACATTTTCCTTTTAGGTGAAATTTTACCTCCACGCGGTACGGAAGTTCAGCTCGACGCTGGAAGAGCTTCTTAATTGCCAGCATGCTAGAGCCAAGGTCTGTCCCGTGGTTGTGTACCCTTCTTTTCTATTAGACTGTATTTGTGTGGACTTGTACTCTGAACTACAAACTATATAAATTGTAGTAAATGTAAATT
The DNA here is from genome assembly GCA_022559845.1 of Amorphophallus konjac. NCBI lineage: Eukaryota > Viridiplantae > Streptophyta > Magnoliopsida > Alismatales > Araceae > Amorphophallus > Amorphophallus konjac. The sequence goes on along the minus strand of CM040128.1, from coordinate 253,701,362 downwards.
TTAATTCCTACATTTTAATTGTTGCATTCATTTTTTAGATTCTTATGCACTTTCGCAATGTTGATCTAACCCTTTCGAGTACTGTGACTTATGGGTTGCGAGTCAGAATTCGGGTCGCACCGGTTATTTTTTGGTACTCAGATCTTAGGTCATTACACGCTAGAACTAAGAGTTCTATTGCCATGCAACGTGCGAGTCTTGCTGTAACGGCCTCCTAAAGATACGATGACTCCCAGGTAGGCGATCCCCTCTCTCTCATTGGCACGTCTTCAAAGAGAACTTCTACGAATCTAGACCTCGCTTTTGGGAACTCGGCAACAAAGAAAATTACAGAATGAGAAAATAAGGAGGAAGAAAGAAAGCCAATGAGGGCCTATTTAAAAATAGAGTGTGCGAATAAATCACTTCACCTCGATTAAGAGGGGATGAATGTGAGAGAAAATAGTGAGACTCATAATTTTCTCTCACATCTATTTATTATTCTATCTATCTCATTCGGAGATCAAAGAAATAGTCAATTTTAAGGTCAGCCAATGGGTATATAAAGACATGCTCCCCATGAATAGGTTTTACAACGTTCGCGTCCGTTCTCATGGCATCCTCAATGGATGAACATGACAGTTGCATTTAACCTTTTCATTCATTGCACCGTTACAATGGCTGCAACGGTAGACTGCCTTCAAGATTTTTTTTAATCACACATTTAACATGTGGTTCACGTGAAAATATATTGTTCATTACTTTTGATTCAAAGACGTGGACCCCTCCTTTCCATGCCCGAGACCATCGCTACTTTCACAATCAATGTGAAAGCAGCATGAATCGAGAGGGAACGTGTATGGATTAAGATTCGTTAACTCGATGATCCGTATCAGATCAGATTCTGATACGATACACCGGAGTCATAACCAACTCGACTCGACTTAGCATACATCATCTCCTTTCTCTTCCTCTCCCCCCCTCTCTCTCTCTCACTGTGACTCAGCCTGACTCAGCTGATCGTGAGGGTGATCTGCAACGTATCGAGATTTTCCAGATACCGCACGGCACGTCCGAGTCAACCCGAGTCAGACCGAGTCGACAAACCGTGATATAGATATCAATAGCTTTTCATAGGCGGCTCCACGCTATTCCAGTCAAAGGTAATTTTTTATAATATTTTTGGCAGTATTTAATTCTATAATTAGTATGAATTAATACTGCTCACTTTAATTTGAGCCCTCATTGTTTTGTCGATTTAAAGACTCCTCATGTGGGAGGAGTAAACCCCATCTTTGCAAGCACAAAGACTCCAACCACTTATAGTTAAGGGCGCGTTTGAAATTCTAATGGAGTGGATTAAGAAAGTAGGTTCCAATCATTGGAATGCTCTTTGTAAGAGACAAACACATTAATGATCAAAAAGTTGGTCTCTCATTTCAAAAGTGGATTTCTAAGATTAGAGAGAGATAAAAATAAGAAGGTGACTTCTCTCTCAAATTTAAAAACTCATTTTGGAAGAATTTTAAAAATAGGAAGTGGATTATAATCGTTAGAGTGAGATCTATATGTTTCATAATCTCTCATATTAAAATTTACCTCTTCTCACGTATCTTCTAACATGCGCCCTGAAGATTAATGATTCTTACGTACGTCATCAGCCACTGTATCCACCCGCTCCACTAACCAATACTTTTAAATAAATAAAAATATCTGATGAAGAAGGACGTGACGAGCGCGTGGCTTTTTTGTGAGCCTTCCCATGTTCAGTCAGTACTCATCGATCCCACATATTGTACATTAAATTGTGTGACAAAATATGAAGATCACATCCGACGCATCTTTTCTTAACATATCATTCACTTTGACTCGGTTCATGAAGTGATTGTAAGATGAGTTATGCAACAACATTATGTATTTTTTGTCTAATTATATATATATATATATATGTTTATATGACTAACAAGCACTGAGATAAAGAATGATAAAGATGATTTTGATACCAGAATAATCCTGACATCCAAATTTGAGAATCCAACAAGTTTATAGGCATGCATGCACTCTTCCATTTTTGGAGGACCAATTATATTTATAGTTGGCTATGATATATTGCTAGCTAGCTCTCAGGGTCCTACCAATATGAATCCACCATGCCACCTGTGTGATGGGTGGTGGGTGCAGACTGCTAATTAATTAAACTGATCCCCTATAGCTAATGGGTCATTAATTATGATATATATATATATATATAAATCTGTGGGTGATCACCAGAGACTTATAATTTGCGCACCCAATCACTCTAATTAATAAGCACCATATTCCTATCCCCAATTATAATGGGGTGAGGTTTAAGGTGAGGCCGTGGTCGTTGGAGGACGGAGGACCAACGCAAAGATTTGATGGCTATGTGTTAATTAAATAATTAATTTCCCTTTAGGGGTCCAGCAACGTGGAGCTTGTTCTGTCGAGAGACGCGTATGCATGCTGCCGAACCCTGGAATATATGGAATGCAACCAATTACGTGGAGCGGGTGGGTGGGATTAATTTCCCACTAACATATATATATATATATATATATATATATATATATATATATATCATCTTCCATGGGTTTAATTAATTAACTTGCAGCTGCATGTACAGGAGGAAGTCATGTGTTTCCAGTAAGGTAGGCTGGGCATGCAATCGGTCCCTGTTTCCTCACGGAATCTTTGAGATTGATTTCTCAACCAGCCCCCTCTCTAGCTAGCTATAGCTATATATATATATATATATCTTTCTCAACAAAGCTAACTATGACATCTTTCTCTCCCATGGCATTAATTGTTTATTTAGCAGGCAATAAGCAATCCATAGGCTTTGTTTGGTTAGAAGACAAGACATTGTTATAGAGTAAGAACATTCATGTTATGTAGAACAGCAGATTTGAGTTTTCTATTCAAATTTTAGTTTGGTCAAGAAGAAGATATTATAATTCTTCCACATTGAATGTGGATTATTATAATTCTTCATATATTCTTATATGTATATATATCATTCACTTTAATTAGATGATCGACAAGTGAATAAAAAGTATATATATGTATGTAGCAGCACTCTCTTACTCTTTGTAAGGCAAATAATTAAAAGTCTTGATCGAGTTTGTATATCTAATTACATTGTACCAGCAGAGTATATATATATATAGATTCAACAACTCATTGCTCTCTTCCGGGTGGATCCCGAATCTGTTATCCAATCCCATATATATATATATATATATATATATATATATATATATAATATGTATATATATAAATATATGCATCTACTTAATTATGGCTTGATTGTGCACCATATATACCAGAGGTATAATTATCAAGTAGCCGGCCCCGAACTTGGGGAAGAGCATTAATTAATGCAGTTGTTAACTTAATGCATGTGTGCCAGCTACACCCTCTAGCTAAGCTAAGCTAATCCCTCGTTCATGTTCCCATCGTTTATTAATTGCACACACACCCAATTAATTAATTAATCTCGTCACAAGCAGTTGAATGTGAGGCACGTACGTAAGAGTGTACGGGTCAGGTTCATAAGGTTTGTTTTAGCAGATTCAAAGGGTACGTACGTACGTAACGTGGACATCTTGGCAATATATACATGCACTCTCGTACCGGAGACTGAGAGAAAAATTTTAAACACATTAAAAGTTACGACCGTAACGTGTAACACATATGTAGTAAATGATAACTCTACCGACAATTGTGTACGTTTTTGAAACAAACGTTAAAAATTGTTGGGTGCGCTTGAATTTATAACGAGAGACCGTGTGAGAGAGTTTGGACAGTAGAAGGTAGAGTTCCTACAGTACAGGAAGAGAAGTTTTTGATTAGGGGTGAGACGGCTCGAGAGAATCCTCTAATGTTTAAGTTAACATGATACTAAAACATTGATGATAAAAGTTAAATAGAGAGAGAGAGAGAGAGCAACTGTGGGCTGCTTTCTATAGACCTCGTGCATGTCGAGGGGAATATATACCGGCAACCTCGCCATGAAACGTGTGAAGAGAGGCGGTTGTAAGGCATCGAGCGGTGTGCGTAGTTGGTGGCCAAGGCGATATGCAACGTGTGCTGGGCAACATGTAGAGGCGGCTATTCAGCCCTACTGTTAATGTGGTTAAAATTCGAAAATGGACGGGAGACGTCTGAAGTGGCAGAAAGGTATCACGTATCTAAGTTTGGTGGATCGTACGCGGAGCACACGTTAAGAATTAGTATGAAAAGATTTTTTTCCTAGAAATCAAAATTAGAGAAAACCCTTTCATGCACTGAAAACATTTAGACCACTTTGATAACAGAATAGGGGAGAATAAGATGAGTTATTTCGCCTACTCATTCTTAACTTGATAGCAGGATTAAGTTATTTAGGATCGGTTAGGAATAATGTCGTTATTCTAGGAGTAACTCATTCTACCGTTTCACATGGAATGAGTTATTCTCAGATAAGAATAAGTTATCAAACTCAAAAAAGACAAATCTAAAGAATAACTCACCCTGATCTACCTCATATAACTTATCCTAACCTGTTATCAAAGAGGCCCCGTTTATCAAAGAGGTCTACTCATCCTTGGGAGAATTTGAATAGAGACTTCCTCAAGAATTCTCCCATGATCATTCGTGTAATTGTCTGATTGGGGCAGATTGGCATGAATCCAGACCCAACTTATCAACGAAGAGGCCCAACTTAGACTTGGCCCCAACAGACTTATAGACTCTAAGGCCCCGTTTGATAACCGAATATACGCAACCCGCGGGTGACATATTTGCCGGTCTCGCGCCGGTTCCGTCGGGTATATGCTCATTCCACTTTGCTAAAGCCCAGAACCACTCATCCTATCCGCCTTTCATAATAGGAAATTTGAGTTTTCCCATTTGACCCCACGGGGGCGAATAAGTTAACCCAAGGATACGCCGCTCCAACCTTAACCCCTTCGGTTATCAAACAGGGCCTCGAAAGAGTTTCACCCGCTACACCAATATCCCACCGTGTAAGAAAAAATTAGATTGATCTTCATCTGAGTTATATGTCTATACATAATTGAACAGATAAATAGTAATAACTATTACTATTTAATGTCCTAAATTGACCTAAATTAATGGTCACCCCGTTTTTAGGGCCAACTTAGGTGCACAATCTTTTTTTATTTTTTTAAAGTGTCTAATTGACATAAAAACATGTAGCTCGAATAGAGATTGGCCTAATTATTTTTGAAAAAAAAATTGCCCCATATTCACTATATTACTTATTTGGTTTATAACTTCTAACAGAATTTTAAAATTTTGGAGTCAACCCAATCAGACACCGACAAGGTTGAAGTTGCACGGGAACTCAATTTGAACATAACACAGGTTGACCTCATTTATATCCCCCATTTTTCCCTCGCCAAAAAAAAAAGGGGGGGGGGAGAAGGAATAGGAAAACAAAACAAGAATCTACAGGCAGCTGCTGCAAACCTTCAAATTAATATCACCTCCTTATTAAAGTCGTGAAAACCGGCCGGTTAGAAGCACTCTCAAAAATTCCAACCGAAACCAGAAAATAGTTCCCTTTGCCTCCCCTCTCACTCCCTCCGATTAAAACAAGAGAAAGCTAATCAAACTTTTATTTCTAAAATCAAGGGATTCTAGGGCGTTTAAGAAAGATAAAAAAACAAACTTTGAGTTTGTCCTAGTGCACACACAAGGTAATTGCAGACCTTGGATGTGCACTAAGTTTTATTATTATTTTTTAATATGGTGAGATGGGGCCCACTTCCCCTATCCATCCTCATGACCCATCTCTCTATTTAGATTTTTTTTAATTTTTTGAATCATTCTTTTTCTTTTAATTTTTTAGGCCATATGATGAAATGATAAATCGTACGGACGGATAGGTGAGGTGGGCCCCACCCCACCATATTTTTGAGAATAAGAAGAAGAATAACTCGGTGCACATTTAAGATGTGCAATTAACTTAGGCGTGCACCACGACTAACTCAAAACTCTTAGATCTAATAGACTCCTAAATATGTTGAGGGCTCATCAAGCAAGTGCAACTAGTTTAGAGCTTTGGTATTTTTCATCCTTTACGTATCTCATATCTCCCTAGCAAAATTATATTAGACTTTGATGTGTGATTTGAAAATCTTCACTATCACTCACTATTCTTTACTATTCATCACCATTCATACATTGACTTACTGTCGGATACTATTCATCATTGTGCATAATAACGACATGTGTGATGAATGACCCGACTGTTGCGTCGAATTGTGAAAACGACGTTCGCGATAGATGCGAACATGATTTTCGGAGAAGGCTCCAATTGAGGATGCTCCTCTGTCGGATGCCTCCTTTAAATAGATCACCTCGGATGATCAATTTAGAAGTTTTTGTTGTTCAACTACTATAGACCATTTTCCTCCTATGTGTTCTTCCACTACAAGAAAAATGGAAAAGTCTGACGTCCATTTGTCATCACAAATACGTCGGAGATACGTCGCAAAGTGAAGTTTCGACGTATTTTCGACGTATTTACGACGGAATATGGACGTCGGAAATATTACGTCACAAATTTTCGACGTATTACAATAGCGTCGTCAATTCGTTCGAAATTATCGATGAAACTATATCGTCGAAGTTATGGTGGCTATTTATGTCGATAATTAATAATACAAAAATTAATTAATCATTGCGACGGAACATAATTTAGTTGAAAATAGGTCTAAAGTTTTCGACGTATTTCAAACAGAAATATTATGTCGTCGCAAACATTTGGGTTTAATTAGTTCCGACAAAAGTTATTTTGGTGGGAAGTACGTCGTTAATTTTCGACGTATTTCAATCGGATAAGTAATACGTTGAAAACCTGTGGCTCAAATTAGTTCCGACGAACTGTTATTGTGTCGAAAATACGTTGTTAATGTTCGACGCATTTGAGACGGATAATTAATACGTCGGAACTAATGTGGATCAAATTAGTTCCGACGAAACTACCTTGGGTCAAAAAGACGTCGTTAATGTTCGACGTATTGGAGACGGATAATTAATACGTCAGAACTCATGTGGCTCAAATTAGATCCGACGAATATTTAGTTGGTCGAAAATACGTCTGAACCTTTCGACCGATTTACGCTGGAAAATAAATACGTCAGGAAATAAGAGCGTGAAATTGGTTCCGACGAATTGTTAGTTGGTTAAAATTCTGTCGAAAACCTTCTCTATATTTCTTTATATATTTTAAAATTTTAAAAACCTGTTTAAAGCTACAAATATACACCACAATTGACACAACTCAACATAAAATACGCAATAAACAACATATACAACACACAATAGGATAAAGTCCTATTGTAAATTACAATAAAGAACGTCCACAACACATAAATCTTTGAATAAAAAAAGTTACAGTTACATTAATTAAAATGTATCATTTTTTCATAATATCATTAAAAAAATCAAGAGATATCTATTGCATCATCCTCATTCATCATTCGTAACATCTCCACCATCACCGGCTGCAGGAGGATCTTACATCATAAAAAATTAATAATAAATAGATTTAAATAAATATAATTATTAATAAATCTAGTTAAATATATTTTTAATTTTTTAAATTCGAAAGTAGATAACATGAAGATGATTTCTTTCACTCTCAAAGCTGAATTCTTTGAACTAAGTAGTAATGTTATGCCCTGTGGTTTTGATGATGTCTAACACTATGAATCATATTATGATAATGGTTTTTTATATCATGAATTTGATGTGTGCTAGCTAATGTCTATATGTTTTCTAATGCCTTGAACAACATTTTCATATGAAGACTTGAAGAGTTATAATGTCAATGCTATGAATGCTTGAACTGTTATATCAGTATGCTTGAAGAATGTTTGTTTGAAGAACTGTAATATCGGAAGAATTCAGCTAAAAGCAAAAGCATGACAGTGTCACAGCAGCCGTAGAAGTAACTCTGCAGAAGAAGCCTCCAATCGTTTAAGAAACAAGCTGATATATCACCTTAACATAGACTTTGTACCCGCTGAAGAATAAGGGTGAAAAATATCCCTTAAGGCTGACAAATGTGCATTACGGGTGACAGACAGTACCTTAAGGGTAACAAATAGATAGACTAGGTGAATAATAGGCAACAGTGGTGACAAATATCAGTACAAAGGTGAATAATAGGCAGTAGGTGTGCAACAACTGAAAACCAAGAACCTCAAACCGACTCGGAATGGCTTACAAGTCAACTTCTGATAGAAGAATTCACAAAATAAAAGAAGACTTTTTAGCTGCGGATTAAGGGCAAAAATGGGTGGACAAAGCAGACAAATGGATGTATAACAGTGTGAAATGGTTGTTCAGTGGTGTAAAATGGCTCATGGCTATGGCATTTGAAGAATGATCAAACTGGTTGAAGAGATTGATTCCCTTTGTGCTTCAGAGGAAGAGAGGACTGGTCCTCTAGTTGTGGGTAACTGGGTGTTACTCACGGTTCCTTCTAATTTGATCAGAAGAAGAGAGGAGAGTGTTCTTCTAGGTCAAGCTGTAAGTCAGCATTTGTTTGCAGACTGAGTCTACGGTTATTGCTGTTGCAAGGGGAAGTCACACTCAGGTTTGAGTGTGGGGTGGACGTAGATCTGCGTGGCAGATCGAATCACCTAAAAATTCTGTGTGCCGTGATTTGCATTGGTGTGATTGGCCCTTATCATCTTCCTCCATTCACAGGTTTACGTATGAACAGATCTACCCTATACGCTAAGTGGTTGTATTGCAGTTTGTTAGATCTGTCTGATCTGAGTAGATTCTGTGAGATAGCATTCTCTTTGTTAGTGCATTCTTGTCGCTTTCATTTATATTATTCTCACAGATATCATCTGAGCTCGTGGTTTGATAGTTGAATGTTAAATTGTCTTAGGCTTAAAATTTGAGGTTAAAATTTTTATAGGATCTATTCACCCCCCCTCTAGATCCTGCTGCGCACACATATTCATATACTTGCTTCCGGCTTTACCTATAGAGCATACAACATTGGTATCACAGATACTCCTCTATTATAACTCTAAAGTCTATGAAATTAAAAATTAAATTAAATACTCACATGAGAGGGCTGTGGTGTGCTCGAGGGTGCTCCCTGAGATAAAATCCCCGCCTGGGCCAGGAGGGTAGCAACCACCGGAGTAAAGCGTGCCTCCATGCGTTCCTCGACTAGGTCTACCGCATGTTCGACGATGGATGTAATCTGGCTCGTAGAAGTGCCGATGGAGAGAGTAGAGAAGGAACTGCTACCGGGGTAGGACGAAGCTGAGCCTGGAGAAGATGCTAGAATCGGGCTGGTGTCCAAGCTCTGCCCAAAACCGTATACTCGTCCTTTCTTCGGTGGGCCGGCTGCTACTACCCATGTCTCAGGATCTAATTGCGGCCGCTGCGTCTCCTCGTCCCCATATTTTTCAGTCATATGCCTGTCATATGACTCCTGCAAATTGAATAAAAAATATTATAAATGTCATATTAATCAATCATATTTAAAAATAGAAATAGAAAAGAAATGTGTATGTATATAATCTTACCACTACCGAGCGAGCTCTCTCGCTCACATATTGATCCGTCCCCTTCTTTTGGTGAACTGTAGCAAATAAATCACGGTATGAGACCGTACCACCCCTCTTCTTTTCCTGTTATACATGTTATAGAGAATAAATAGGGACATATAAGAAATAAATTATAATAAAATTAAGATGATTACTTACCAATCTCTCCTTCTAGGTCGCGAAGGAAACGGATCCAGAAGTATGGAGATGCACGTCTGGATGTAACGCACGTGCGGCTTTGGCTTTTGCGGATTTGGCCATCCAATTAGACTCGTCTCATCTATCACAGAGGTCCTCCCAGTGCTCCCTCCTCATCCATGCGGGGCCGTGTGCCTTCCAAAAGCCACGGTCCTCACTCCCCCTGGCTAGAGCATTGGCACGTTCCCGACAGCGTGTAAATGATGCTTATAATTTATAGTTGCTGTGGCCTCCCATACACGTCGAGCTCGTCCAGCGTCAGCTTGCCTCACAAACTGATATCCTTGCTGTCAATAATTCAAATTTATAAGTTAGTCGATTGAAATTGTAGAGTTGGGAAATATATAATTTAAAAGATTAAATCGTATACCAAGAACTCGTCATACAATCGATCGTGGATATCCTGAGGAAACTTTCGAAATGACTTATATGGCCAGTCACATGTCACTCAATAATGTTGGTAATAAAACGAGAAGCCTCACTGGGCTCTACTTTATCCCTGCAATTATAAATGTTAAAATGATAGCCAACAATTATATATATAGTTGATGGATAGATAACGAACATAATTCATGAGTTTAAATATTTACCCAGGACCCAACATGGCTTGCGTCCCTTTTGCAACACCACCAGCTCGCCCTCTTGATGGCTAACAACATCGTCTGCCTGTTGTGTGCCCGAGTGGGCGGATAAGCCAACTATCGCAGGTGGTGTGCCCGACGTACCTGTTACAAGTAAAATAGAAGTAGTTAATCAGAATTTAGCTCATTATTAAATAAAAAATTTCAACAAGTAAACATATAGAATTCTTATCATTTAACTAAGAATTTAAATAAACATAGCAGTAGAATGTGATGGAAGCGGTGTACTCTGTAGACCTGATGTAGAGGCACTCAAACCTGTAAACAAAAAATATCGTGAGCAAAAAAAAATGCATATTCACTACTCATTTATCTAAGAATTTAAATAAACATACCCGCAGTTGTTGGCGTGGGCAGTGCACTCTGTGTACGTGGTGCGGAGACATAAAATATCGTGAGCAAAATAAAGTGCATATTCACTACTCATTTATTTAAGCGATGTGTGGAAGGATAGGATATAGAGGGCTGGTGAATATATCCCCCGATTAAAAACTATGCCCAAATTAAAATAAAAAATCTGGCGCTATCCAATTTTAAAACATAATGAACAATATGTTAACAAGAGTTTGCATAGAACATACGTCGAACACTTAAGCACTTAAGCTAATGTCTCCGTTGACACCTATTTTTCACCCTTAAGAGGGTATATGTCACCCATAGCAGTCTATTTGTCAGCCTTATGTGTGCATTTGTTGTCCTTAGCTTCTTATGCTGGCGGGTAAACACAAGTGGACTTCCCCTTCATGCAGCTTCAACACTTCACACATATTCAGTGCTACAACCTATTTTTCACCCGTAGAGAGCTATTTGTCAGCCTTACCTCCCTATTTGCCACCACTAATGAGTCATTTGTCTGCCTTATCTTCCTGCCTTCCCTTGTATGAATCTTAATAGATTTGTTCATCATTTCTAAAGAATCTAGACTTTGACTGCACAGACTTGGGTTGACCACTGTCTTAACTCCATTGACTGTGCGTTGACTACGTTACCACGTTGACTTTTCTTCGTTTCTTGAGAAAATAACTAGCTTTCAGCCTGTTCTGTGTGCAACTGTCAACCTGTTCTTTGTGAAATTTAGAAGTAAACTACACACACAAAATCATTATAGCTCCATTGATGATTCTACATCAACAAAAAACATTGACTATCCACATGAAAAGTATACATGAATCTAAATTTTGACAGCATCAAAACATAGAGCCGAAACACTAAGGATTTGAATAAACATACGCGCAGCAGTTGGTGGGGGCGGTACACTCTGTGTACCTGGTGCATATATTTAAAATATCGTGAGCAAAACAAAGTGCTAAGTCACTACTCATTCATGAACGATCTTAAATAAACATACCCGTAGCAGGTGGTGGGGGCGGTGTAAACTGTGTACCTAGTGCCATAAACACAAACTATCATTACCAAAATGAAGTGCATATTCACTACTCATTTATCTAAGAATTTAAATAAACAGACCCGCAGCAGGTGGTGGGGGAGTTGTAATCTATGTACCTGGTGCCATAAACACAAACTATCATCACCAAAATGAAGTGCATATTCACTACTTATTTATCTAAGAATTTAAATAAACATACCAGTAGCAGGTGGTGGGGGCGGTGTAATCTGTGTACCTGGTGCAGAGACAAACTATCATTACCAAAATAATGTGCATATTCACTATACTCATTTATCTAAGAATTTAAATAAACAGACCTGTAGCAGGTGGTGGGGGCGGTGTAATCTATGTACCTGGTGCCATAAACACAAACTATCATTGCCAAAATGAAGTGCATATTTACTACTCATTTATCTAAGAATTTAAATAAATAGACCCGCAGCAGGTGGTGGGGGCGGTGTAATCTGTGTACCTGGTGTCATAAACACAAACTATCATTACCAAAACGAAGTGCATATTCACTACTCATTTATCTAAGAATTTAAATAAACATACCAGTAGCAGGTGGTGGGAACGGTGTAATCTATGTACCTGGTGCAGAGACATAAACTATCATTACCAAAATAATGTGCATATTCACTACTCATTTATCTAAAAATTTAAATAAACAGACCCGCAACAGGTGGTGGGGGCGGTGTACTCTGTGTACCTGGTACAGAGACATAAAATATCATTACCAAAATAAAGTGCATATATTCACTACTCATTTATCTAAGAATTTAAATAAACATACCGGTAGAACCCCTCCCGGAACCACCTCTCCTCGAAGATCCGGTACGACCTCGAACCATCTAATTATTGACGACAATTAAAATAGTGCATATTAGTCCATAACTAATTACGAGGAGAGGTGACAATTAATAATGATAAGAAGTGCATATATGTTAAATTTCTTACAAAATATTCAATCATTATCTATTTCATCTTCAGATGCTAAAGATATATCAAACTCAGCCTCATCTTCGTCATCTTTCTCATTCTCACTAGATTCATACTCTTCTTCCTCAGAGGACTCCTCCTGCCCAACAATTGCTTCATTTAACTCAGTTGGATCGACTTCTTCCACTCCGTTCTCTATAGACAACCGAAGTGGCTCGTCAGATTCGATCAGATAAAGATTAGAAGCAACAAACTCTGCAGTGTCACCCTCATCTGATTGAAAAAATTCAGCACTAGAATCCTCTGAGACAGCTTCAATCAGATCTAACTCATCATTAGGCACAAACCTTGATTTTACCCTACAAACTGCCCACCAATCTTCATTCTTGGATGATGAATAACTTGAATAATACACTTGTTGGGCTTGTGTGGCAAAAATGAACGGCTCATAGGTATTCAGTTTTGATCTATGTTCGACATCGACAATCCCATATATTGCGTCGTTTCGAACTGAATGAGGATCAAACTAATGACACTTAAAAAGGAATATATGCTTGTCTTGTCCAAGATACTGTAATTCTATGACCTCCTCAAGAATATCATAGTAATCAAGATCATTTTCATTGTATGTACTACCTTTCACGCATACGCCGCTATTCATCGTAGACTTATTTCGTCCATAATCTCTGGTGTGAAATCTATAACCATTCACAAAAAATCCTAGATAGGCATGCGCGACCTTCGAAGGTCCATAACTTATCACCCGGACTCTTTCATCAGTAGCATAACCTTCTTCAACCTATGAATATAAACCACGTTACTTTTCTTTTGATACGTACATACACCTCAAGCTTTGTGGAATTGGTATCTTGACACTTACTTGACCTTTAACTCATCTGGCAAAAGATCTCTCTCGTTCATTTTGGACCTCCATGTCATTGAGGTGTGGACATTGAGTAATTAATTCTGAATCAAATTGCCTGCAATGATGAATGCAACATCACCATAAATGGGAGGAAGAACGTCAAGATGCTTATAAATTTTCTGGAGCTGCGGAGTTGACGACTCACTCAACATAAGGTTCAATCTCAACACAGTTCAGGAGAACATATATCTCTGCGGCCAACAACTCTCTGTCCTCTAATATGCGATTCGAACAACGTCTGAATGCACATCCTGGATACTTAAATATGGACAACCAGTCGGACGGACCCACCTCTCCTCCATCATCATTACGTGGAGGTCGATTGCGGCGAGTTTGAATTTCGGGTTCGAAGTACATCGAACAGAAGTTAAAATTTCTTCAATAATATACGCCCCGATAATCAAACCCTCTACTTTAGCCTTGTTGCGAACCTTCATTTTCAGGTCATGTATACACCTATGACAACAATTCATATGACAATGACATACAGTGACAATGACAGACACATGTAACTATTGTCAAATAATCAATAAATACATACTGATTACCTCTCAAATGGATACATCCATCGAAATTGTACCAGTCCTCCAACTTTGGCCTCGTATGGCAAATGGATAATCAGGTGCTCCATGGAATTAAAGAACGCAGGGAAAAATATCTTCTCCAGCTTGCATACCGTCGTGACCACATTCTGTTCCATAGTTTGCACGTCCCCAAGTTTGAGTTCTGATGCACATAGAATCCTGAAAAATTGACTCAACTCAGTCAATGCTCCCCATATAGGCTTTGGCAATATGTCACGGAATGCAATGGGCAGAAGTCTCTCCATGAACACATGGCAGTTATGACTTTTCAATCCATAAATTTTTCTCTCATTGACATTCACACAACGGGCTATGTTAGACACATATTCATCAGGGAATCTTAATTGCTTCAGTCACTGGCACAGTTCATTGATCTGTGTGTCTTTCAACACGTAAGCTACTTTAGGTTGCACAACTTTGTCCCGTACCGGCTGTAATTCCAACTCTGGTCGTTTGTAAAGTATCTTCAAGTCCGCTCGCGCCTTGACATTGTCCTTTGTTCTGGCTTTCACGTTCATGATGGTGCTGAACACATTATCAAAGACATTCTTCTCAACATGCATGACATCCAGGTTGTGCCGTATCAAAAGGGCTGACCAGTAAGGCAATTCCCAGAAGATACTTTTCTTCACCCAATTGTGATCCTCTCCAAATCCACGAAGATGTCGTGTTCTACTCGACAATTGCACTTTATCTGGTAAGTTTTGCACCTGTGCCGCCATTTGTTGACCAGACATCCATTCCAAGTCTACTTCATCAATTTAACTCTGTTCTTAATGAATGAGTCATTTTGCCTTCGGAAAGGATGGTCAATTGGTAGAAACCGTCGATGACAATCGAACCAGCATGATTTCTTACCATATTTCAGGACAAAGGATTTAGTATCAGACATACAGTAAGGACATGCCAACCTCCCGTGTGTGCTCCAGCCAGATAGCATTCCATATGCAGGGAAGTCACTTATTGTCCACATCAATGCAACCTTCATAGTGAAATTTTATTTTCTATACTCATCATAAGTAACAACTCCATCATTCCATAATCTTTTCAACTCATCAATCAGTGGCCTGAGATATATGTCCAAATTTTTTCCTTGATTTTTTGGACCTGGAATCACCAAAGTTAAGAAAAGGTTCTCTCGCTTCATGCACATGCCCGGCGGAAGGTTGTATGGCGTCATGAACACTGGCCAACATGAGTAAGACGCCACTGAACCTCCAAATGGGTTGAAGCCGTCTGTGCATAAACCTAACCTAACATTGCGTGGCTCGTAAGCAAAAGTAGTATACGTACGATTGAAATGAGCCCAGGCTTCGCCGTAGGCGGGATGACTGATTATATCATCTACACGACCTACTCTCTCCGTGTGCCATATCATATGCCGAGCTGTCTTTGACGACATATACATCCGCTGCAATCTGGGCATGAGAGGGAAGTATCACAGTGACTTGTAAGGCACATCCTTCTGCTTTGAATTGTCCCCTCTCTTAGGTTTAAATCTATCATGCTGACAAATATCACATGATCTTTTATCTACATTATCTTCATAATATAGCATACAGTGATTAGGGCATGCATCTATTTTTTGGTATTCAAGCCCTAACTCATTGACCATCTTCTTTGCACGGTAAAAATTTTTAGGTAGCTTCTCATCTCGAGGTAGCATACTCTTGATAAGGAGGAGCATACGGTTAAAACAACACTCACTAAGGTGAAATTCGGATTTCAAAGTCAACAACTATGAGATAGCAGACAACTGAGAGTGATTTTTACAACCATCCCACAGCGGCTCATCAGCATCCTGAAGTAACTGATAAAATCTTTAGCCGACTTGTTTGGTGGTTCTTCGTTGTACACGTGTTCCCCTTGTACATTAAAGTTAGAGCCAGCAGCATCGAGTACCATGTCTGCATAGGTACTTGTGATTGCAACATTGTCGGGCTCATACGACCAGAACTCCTCACCATGACACACCCAATTCATATAACCTTTCATGAACCATTTCCTTTATAAATGAGCTTGCACATCCCATAGCGAATGAAATCTCTTGTTTTTACAACGTAAACAAGGACATCGGATGTTACCACACTGGCCCACTGCTGTTGGATGCCCCAATACAAACTGAATAAAACTATTAACTCCATCCTTAAACTCCTTTGACACCACTCCGTCAACTACTCTGCGATTCATCCATGAATGATCAATTCAAGCCATATTTACCTAACATATTAAAAAATTCATATCAATATGTCTTATTACTACATCTAAGAAAATATCGTGTACATCTCCCCTAAATATTGACTATTTTTCACACTTGTACATCATGTTTGGTCACATATACATCCATATCCACATCCACTTTCACTTCCATATTCATACACCGTGGTTGACATCGACATCATCTTCTGAAAAAAATCATTAACATACTCGCATTCACATACACATTTTCTTACATATCGGCATCCACACATGTCTACTAATTTAATTCACATCCAAGCATACTAATCACATATATCATAACAAAAGTCTTGAAGGGATAAAAATGAAAAAAGGGTCATATCCACATTTACGCACACACATTTATACCCACATCCCTATTCCCACCCTCCTAATAAAAAAAGGAGCTTGGAATTTCATCTGATGTTGTAAGAGTACAGTAGGTGATAAGGAGAAAAGGTTCGTCTTGTAGATCAGGCATGAAGGTTAAAATTCTCAAAGGAGTGGTTGGTTTACTTAAAAGTAATCTCTATGCAACTCTAGAGTACATATTACTTGAGGGATAATATGTACTCAAGAAGGGGGGCCAACGGGAGAGGGAGAGAGGGGAATACCTGCAGTGGGGGGGGGGGGTGTCCGTCGGAAAGAATTTGACCACCGCCGCTGCTGAAGCTCACCTCCGCCCGCCCTCGCCACTCCGCTGCTCCCGGGTAAGAGATTGAGAGGCAGGTGCGAACGTGAGAGAGGAAAGGGATGCAGTGGTTGAAGGAGGAGGAAGGGGGAAGGACTAAGGAGGTAAGGAGAGGGGTCGTCTGCCTATTCTTGTCTCTTTTTATTTGGGGCCATATTTTCATTTGGCGTCATGTTTTCATTCATGCATTCGTGATTTTTTATCATTCATTCATTTCTTCCTATAAAAGGATAAAATCTCCCTCAGTAAAAAATATCATTAAATCTAAAAAAATTATTATTTAATATTTTGAGTTATGTAATTTAGAAATTTTCAACTCTTTTTTACGGCCGATAAGCCGATTCCTATAAAAAGAAGAGAGTGCGTGTTGAAAAGCCTAGCTACCATGAAAGCAGGGTTTGTGGTCTCGACCGACCCGCCCATCCCGGTCACAGCCTGGGACGGGTCGGGTCGGTGCATATTCGCTCCGTGTCAGTCCATCTCGTAAAATGTTAAAATAAAAAAGACTCTTTATATATATAATATATATATAATAATACAACAAAGTAAAAAAAGACTCTATATATATATTATATATATATAATAAAATATTAACATAATGAAGCGTCCCAGTCACGACCCACGACCCGGGCGTCCCGCCCACCACTTGGGCGGGGTCAGGACGTACGGGTCGAGGCATCCCAGAGCGGGATGTCAAACCCTGCTTGACCGATAAGTCGATTCCTATAAAAGGAAGAGACATCGTGTTGAAAAGTCTAGCTA
This sequence comes from Amorphophallus konjac, assembly GCA_022559845.1. Lineage (NCBI taxonomy): Eukaryota > Viridiplantae > Streptophyta > Magnoliopsida > Alismatales > Araceae > Amorphophallus > Amorphophallus konjac. Next base: position 253,683,431 of record CM040128.1, on the reverse strand, counting down.
CCTTGAAAGGCCCACATCGGGGTGCGAAAAGGTACTCAGAGGCGTATCGGTCACATGTTGACCATTTTCTTATTGTTCCGTGCCCCCGCCAAACTCATGTGTTTTGAATTTACCGTCATGTCTATAATGAATTTTTGGGAGCTAGGGCTCCTCGCGGGGAATGCCACGTGGAAGCACTCAGGTGCCATAATCAAATATCATTGTTTTTTTTATCGATTTTACTCACGATAGGGCGTGCCAATCACTTGTGTGTGATAATGTGTTCAAGTTCCAAACTGTGATGGTCTGGACTAACCGAAGGTGTGCTCCTTCTGATCACTAAGCAGATGATGGTGGGCATCGGGTCGAGACTAGCGACACGTCATGCCATAAAGGTCGATCACGGCGATAAGAGGGGAAAACGTTTGATTAATCGCCAAGCAATGGGGATGTATGGCCGATAAGTTGATTCCTATAAAAGGAAGAGACATCGTATTGAAAAGCCTAGCTACCTTGAAAGGCCCACATCGGGGTGCGAAAAGGTACTCAGAGGCGTATCAGTCATGTAATGCCCCGGGTTTTTCGGATATTTCACGGATCGGGATCCGTGGGTTTCGGATCATCTTTTCGCGGGTTGCGGATCGTGTCCGAGTGAGCTTCAGACTTTTTACACCGGATTGTCATACCCAGTGGTGGTGAACCCGTGAATTTCCTTGGGTCCGTGGCGTTGTGAGGAGCATGCCGGTAATTTTCTGAAATTTTCAGAGCACCCTTGTGGGTCTCGGGTCGCGTTTCGGGTTTTACGCGTGTTTTTGTCTATCGGACCTTCAGAATCCCGTGTAGGACGAACCGTTGCGTTCTCCGACTCCGGGACGGTATCAGTGCGTTATGCGTTTTTCGAGGATCATGGGGGGTATTTTTTTAATTTTTAAAATTTTCCATAATTTCCAGATTTTCCTATATAAACCCTCCCACCCTTCTCTCTCCTCTCATTTCTCACTCTCTCCCTCTCTCTCTTCTCCCATGCTCTCCTCTCACTCTCTCCTCTCCGGCGGCCGACGGACCTAGGCGGGGCGACGCGGACGAGGAGGATGGTGAGGATGGGTCGAGGATCGAGGGACGGGGCACGGTGAAGCCGATTCATGGGCGTGAGGCACCGGCGGGGTTTCGTGGGCATTTTCGTATGGATCGGCATCCACGGCGCGTCGAATCTTCAATGGAGGTAGGGGGATGATTCACTAACCCGTGTAGTTCATTTCCCCGCATTTTGTAGGCCAAGGCGAGGCCGAGAGTGGGTTTATTTCACGCCGGGGAGAAAATTCCATGTTTCGAGAGTGTGGCGATTTTTGGCCGATTCGAGGCCCAATCGGAGTTTTGATTATGTTTTGGGGTTGTGGGAATATCCGGGGATGGATTCCCCTTGTTTCCCCCTTCGATCGGGATCGAACGGGGCGTGGAATCGAGCTCACAGCAGAGCTCGGTCCGCCGCGGGTTAAACGTAGGGGGCGGCCACCTTAGTGGTCGCCCAGCCCTATTCTGGGCGGCCAAGACCCTGGCCGCCCAGGACCCTGGACGACCAGAGGTCTGGCCGCCCAGGGGGGAGGGCGACCAGCAGTATGGCCGCCCTCCTGGGGAGGCTTGGCCTGGGCGACCATCGCCCTGGCCGCCCAGCCCCATGGGCTGCCAGGTATGTGGCCGCCCAGCCCAGTTGGCCCTGGGTCATCGTGTTTCGGGTTTCCCTTCGCCCGAGGTGTCCGTGTGTGGTACGGATGAGTGGGCAAGGTGTCCGGGTGATTCTCCATGATTTCGAAAGTGCCGTGTTACCTCGAGTTATGTGCTCATGTGTTTTGGAGGGTCCGGGTGACCCTGTGTGTGCCTTGGGTTCCGTGAGGTATTCGAGTGAGTCCTCGCGAGCCGATGTATGTGCGGAGGGTCCTGTTAGTATTGGTGTGCTACAGGCCAATTTTGGGTCGGGTAGGCCCAATAGTTGTATGATCTTGTTCATTATTAATAAAGTGGTATTTGAGCGTAAATATGTGATTGTATATTACTTTACGATGTCCCTAGGATATGTGGTTGTAAAGTCAACTCGAGATGGGATCTCGATCATGAGACTGACTTTACATGGACACATACCTTAAACTGTTCCTAGTTGGAGGGTAATCACTCGGGGATTTTGATTACCTATTAAACCAGTACACATGATGTGTGACTGACTAGTCTCATGGTCATTGGTGCGGGGCACGAACACATATGTGTAGATATATGTCTTTGGAGGATGTACACTGAACTGATCCGCTATTAGATCTTCAGATGGTTGATTATACCTAATGTCAACTGAAGATCCAACTGTCTCAGTAGCATCATTGGTCCTTTGACCTGAGACATTGATCGGATCTTACACGAGGATTGGAATGGTTTAATTACTTGGCTAAGTGACTTTAACCATAAGTCATGAATTGCCGAGCCATTAACCATTTCAGGATACGTGTGAAGATCATCAATGGTCAAGAGGGGATCGCTCACTGTCGGGTATATATCAGACAGTTAATGGGTCATGACACTGACGCTCCGTTAAATCCCTGGCCAGGGTCGTGTGAGTTCGTTTAGAACGGACGCCATGCACTTTAAGGAGGTCATGGTCAAATGTCAAGATCATGGGATTTGACAGAAACTATACCCTCGATCGAACCAAACTCATAGAAGGAGCGATGTATTATAGCGATGCGGCAACTGTATACTTACAGGTACCAGACAGGCTGGTTTAAACCCGGCGTCCTCTAGGATCACGCGGATTTGCTTGACCCAACGTGATCAAAGGTTCGGAATAAATTAAACTATTATTCGGCTCTTGTAGAAGCGAATAATAAGTTTAATTTACTTCTAATTAGGAATTAGAAGTTAATGGGCAATAAACTAGAGTGACTATGAGCCTAGAGGATCACACACAATGGATTCTTGGGTGACAGATTATTATTGTACAAATGTATATATTAATTCCTTTAATTCCTTTTGGAAAGGAGTATAAAAAGAGCTTAATACATATGTATAATGATAGAAATGTCATATGTATAATTTTGGTCCTTATGGGCTCTTTTGAAAGGGTCCTAAATCTATATCTATGAGCCTTACGAGAATGCTCTCTTCCCCCTTGGCCTAATCAAGAATTAAGGCAAGAGAGAAAGATTAGCTCCTCCCCCCGTTTCCTCCCTCTTGCTCTCTCTCTCTAGAAAGGGAAAGAACGGGAAGATCGTGCCCGGGAGGACGCCGTCGCTGCGCAAGAATTCGTGTGGATCAGCTCTAGAGGCCGTACTTCTGTGCGGCTCGGTGTTCGTGAGATTCTGCATTGGGCACTGCGAACAGCGTCGTTCCACGCAAGGTGAAATCTGCAACCCATAGTTAGGGGTTGGGTAATTAACGCATCGATTGAAGTATGGGTCTAGGATTCCATCAAGCCGGGTTCAGGTGAATAAATTTTTAATATCCGCTGCGTTGCCCGAACTGTACTGTGTGGAACCTTACAGTGGCATCAGAGACAGGTTGGCGCTCTGGTCGGTGTATTATCGCTGTATAGAATCATATTTTTAGGGGTAATCAAAAATCTTCAATTATTACCGATCGAATGGGGTGCTGAGCATCTCTAGTCTTCCTGGATGCGGCGGGTCCGCCCATGCGTCCCGCGTGGGCGGCGCGCCCGAAAGGGATGCCAACAATTTTTTTTATTAAAAAAAATTACTTTCTTTTATTTAATCTACGTGTGCTAATATATGTATATATATGTGAGAACTATATATATAAATGCACAGTAAATTAATCTGATTATTATCTTAAATATTAATTATCTTATCTCAACAGAAAAGTCAAATGTTAAATTTTATTTAACTTTTGAATTTACCGAGGTGAGATAATTACTATTTACCTTGAGATAAAATGATAATAATTTAAGTTATTTCAGTAAAATTTAATTTTTAATTTTTAATTATTAGATAATTAGTAAATTTAGCATTTAAATTTCATTGAAGTTAAATGTATAAAATTCAAATATTTGAATTTTTAATTATTAGATAATTGTTAAATTCAAATTTTAAATTTTAAAAAAAGTGATAATTGAGGATAAATATATTATTTAAATTTATTTTCAAATAAAATTATTAGATAATTAGTTTGAATTTAAATTTAAATAATTGTAATGTTTAAATTTTAATTTTAAATTTGATTTTTAGATATTTAAATTTAAATTTAAATTTAAATTTAAATAACTATCTCAATTATCTGACTTATTTGAATCAGATTCAAATATGCATGCCCCTTTTAGAAATGATGGTTCTTTACGTGAGTTGCTTTATTTACCTTGTATTGGCTTGCTTAAGTGTTTAATTTTAGTTAATCCAACTTCGATTTTTAAAATTAAACAAAGCTAGCCTATTTTTGTTTGCACATCCCATTTTTAAATCCAAAAGTAAGGATTATTTTAAGAAATAACCTTTGATTGATTTTTACATGAATGGGTTGGCAAGTGATCGTGGACTTGGTTCATGTAATTAATTGGGGTCTGCGAACCTTCTTTCTCTCTCTGTTAAAATTAATATGTACTTCTATCTCCCTTTACAGTTGTACTCGCCCAAAGGGCTGCTGGAATTTTAGTGACATGTAATTTAAATTTTTTCGGCCTGCGTGCCGTGTAAAAGTTGTAATTAATGCGGCATCGGAGTTTGAAAACGCGGAGCACACCCGACGAGGACGATCCAACTGCTTCGAAAGCGGGTCGGATGTCTTAGTTACATTAGGAATAAAGTCCATGATCACTTGCGATTTAATTTCTGCATTGGATGCATTTATTTTGTGTAAACTACTAGGTACGGTAAATATATTGGATATATTTATATTACCACCTAGGGTGAGATCAAGATAAAATCAAATTCCCTCGCGATTTAATTTTAGATATGGTAAACGTGGCTCTAGGAGTCATCGTGGCCCTCCATCATTATGGGGTTAATGAACATCTTCAACTCATGGATTTGTTGTTCTTTCCACAAGGTTCATGGGCTTGGAGGCGGGATGTAACCCCAAGGCTAGGCCTCAATGGGGTGAGGAATTGAACCCGACCTTGTTGTGCTTTCCACAAGGGTCGGATCATGAACTCATTGCTATATCGTAATGGTGGTTAGATCTAACCGAGGGTATCCCTTGTTGTGCTATCCACAAGGGGATGATTTCTCGGGGGCCGAAATCGGATATTGCATTGGATGCAAATGCTTGTTGACTGCCATTGAGATGGTGTATGGATTGTTGTGCTTTCCACAAGGTCATACATCAGTGTCGTTGGGATTCCGACCCACTAGGTTGATCTCGTTGATCTCCCGTTCTATATACTAAGGGTTATATAGTTCGATCGAAAAATAGTGGGACTAACTAATATATAAAACCACATCTAAGTTAGAATTTGAACATATGCTAAGTTATCTTTTATTTCTTATTCAGATTACAATGTCGTCGTCTAACCCCCTCTGCGGCCTCTTGGATGCCAACAGACTGACTGGATCGAACTACTCGGATTGGCTACGTAATCTACGCATAGTCCTCACCGCCGAAAAAATAGCCTACGTGTTAGACACGGTTCATTCTGAGCCAGCTCCCGATGCCGACGAGGGCGAGTTGATGACTTATGCCAAATGGTCAGAAGACTCTTCCCTTACCCAATGTTACATGCTGGCCTCTATGGCTCCCGAGCTGCAGAGGTAATTCGAAAAGACTTATTGTAGAAGCATACTTCTTAATCTACGTCAGCTCTTCGGGGAGCAGGGCAGGATTGAGAGATATGATATCTCCAAAAGGCTTTTTAGGACACGGATGTCAGAGGGTGCTTCAGTATAGGCTCATGTACTGAAAATGATGGAGTGGATAGAGAGACTCAATGCACGGGGGTTCAAGTTGGATCTTGAACTGTGCATTGATCTTATACTCCAGTCATTGCCCGATTCTTTTTCTTCCTTCATCATAAACTTTAACATGAATAGAATTGAAGCAACTCTCCCAGAGCTGCTCAACATGTTAAAGAGTGCTAAAGGGACTATGCAGAAAGATAAACCATCTTCTTCTGTAATGATTGTTGGCCGGGCCAACAAGAAAAGGAAGGCCACCCATATATCTACCAAAGGTGACAAAGGGAAGGGAAAGAAGAAGGCCAAGGGTAAGCAACTCGTCAAAGTTGACAAAGGGAAGGGCAAGAAGAATGAAAAAGAAGACAAGTGTTTTCAATGCGGGGAAACAGGACATTGGAAAAGGAATTGCAAGGTAATTCTAAATGAAGATATTTTTGTCATAGACCTTAATTTGTCATACATAGAATCCACATCATGGGTATTGGATACATGATGTGCATCTCATATCTGTAATTCTGTGCAAGTGCTGGCAAATAGAAGGTGGCTGGATAAAAAGGAGATTGAACTGAGAATGGGCAATGGAGCTTTAGTTTCAACCAAAGCTGTCAGGACTGCACGTCTCAGTTTACCTTCAAGAGTCATTCTAGAGCTGAATGACTGTTATTATGTTCCTAATATTATTAAGAACATTATTTCAATCTTTGGCTTGTATAACGTTGGATATGCATTGGCTTTTAACAGCACCGGGTGCTCTATAATGAATAATGGTTTGATTATAGTCAATAGTTCATTAGTCAATGGTCTTTATGTATTAGATACACGTTCTAACGTTATGTAGGTTTCCAATGTTAATGAAGTGAATTCTGCATATCTATGGCATTGCAGGCTTGGTCATGTAGGCGAGAAAAGAGTCTCTCACCTACACTCAAATGGGTATTTGAATTCATTCGAATACAAGCCATTTGATACATGTGAGTCATGTCTCATGGGAAAGATGACCAAGGCTCCCTTTAGTGGACATGGTGAGAGGGCTGCTGACCTTCTCGAGCTCATACACTCGGATGTGTGTAGACCCATGTCCATGAAAGTAAAAGGGGGTCACCTCTATTTCATTTCTTTTATTAATGACTTCTCGAGATATGGCTAGGTGTATTTAATGAGACATAAATCACAAGCCTTTGAGAAGTTTAAGGAATATAAGAATGAAGTAGAGAAACAGACTGGCAAGAGTATTAAGGCTCTTTGATCGGATCAAGGAGGTGAATACCTTAGCCATGAATTCACTTCTTATCTTAAAGATAATGGAATTATTTCTCAGTGGACTCCACCGTATACACCACAGCACAATGGTGTATCCGAAAGGAGAAACGGGACCTTGTTAGACATAGTCCGATCCATGATGTCTATGTCAGGACTACCCTTGTCTCTCTGGGGCTATACCTTAGAGACTGCAGCCTATTTACTGAATAGGATCTCAAGTAAATCTGTTCCTTCTATACCATATGAGATATGGAAGGGCAGGAAACTAAATTTTAATCACATTAAATTTTGGGGGTGTCCTGCCCATGTGAAAAGGAATGATAGTGACAAACTTGAGTCTAGAATCGATAAGTGTAGGTTTGTGGGATATCCAAAGGAGACATTTGGATATTATTTCTATCACCTTCTGAGCAAAGGGTCTTAGTGGCTAAGAGAGATGTATTTCTAGAAAGAGAATATCTTCTCCAGAAAGACAGTGGGAGCCAGATAGAATTAGACGAGATCCAAGAACCACAACCCGTAGACACAAACTCATTAGATGAGACTGTATCGGTTGATCCTACTCAGAGTGAAACACAGACACTACGGAGATCTGATAGACTACCAAGAGAACCTGAGACATATGTTGGACATGTCGCAGAGAGGTTCTCTAAGATATGCATCGATGAGAATGAAGATCCTCAATCCTACCAAGAAGTGATCCGTAGTGCGAACTCTGAGAAATGGCAAGAGGTAATGGATTCTGAGATCCAGTTCATGTACACTAACAAAGTTTGGAACTTGGTTGATGTACCCGAAGGGAAAGTCCCTATCGGCTGCAAGTGGATTTTCAAAAGGAAAATCGGTGTAGATTGATAGATTGACATATACAAGGCCAGATTAGTGGCGAAAGGGTATCGTCAAAGATAAGGTATTGACTATGACGAGACATTTTCACCTGTGGCCATAGTTAAATCAATCAGAATCCTCCTTGCCATTGCTGCATACCTGGATTATGAGATTTGGCAAATGGATGTGAAGACAGCTTTTCTGAATGGAAATCTGTCAGAAGAGGTGTACATAGTACATCCTGAATGATTCACTTCCATGCTTCATCCTAATAAGGTATGCAAACTTCAGAGGTCTATTTATGAATTGAAGCAGGCATCTTGAAGCTGGAACTTAAGATTTGATGAAGCTGTCAAATCTTTCAACTTCATTTGGAATGAAGATGAACCCTATGTTTACAAGAAGGTCAGTGGGAGCTCTGTGACCTTCTTGATCCTTTATGTTGATGACATCTTACTCATTGGGAATGATGTAGGGATGTTGACATCAACTAAGTCTTGGTTGTCCAAGACCTTCTCCATGAAGGATTTGGGAGAAGCATCATATGTGCTGGGCATAAGGATCTATCGAGATAGATCTAAAAGGATGCTAGGATTATCCCAATCCATGTATATAGATACTATCCTCAAAAAATTTAGGATGGAAAATTTCAAGAGATGTCTCATTCTTATGAGACATGGAATTTGCCTATCTAAGGGGATGAGCCCTAAAACATCTGAGGAGGTGGCACACATGAATAAGGTACCCTATGCTTCAGTCATAGGGTCAATCATGTATGCAATGCTATGTACACAGCCCGATGTTGCCAATACTTTGAGCATTATCAGTAGATATCAGGTAAATCCAGGCAAAGAGCACTAGAAGACAGTAAAGGGCATCCTTAAGTACTTGCGAAGGGCTAAGGATCTTTTTCTACTTTATGGAGGAGAGGACTTACAGCTTAGAGCTTACACAGACTCTACTTTCCAGTCAGATCCAGATGATTACAAATCCATGTCTGGGTTTGTATTCATGTTGAATGGAGGGGCAGTCAGTTGGAGAAGCTCCAAGCAAGATACGACTGCAGACTCGACGATGGAGGCAAAATATAGTACTGCAGCTAAAGCTGCTAAGGAAGCCGTCTGGATGAAGAAATTCATCTTGGAACTCGGCGTAGTTCCTGAGATATCAGCTCCTATCCAATTATTTTATGATAATATTGGGGCCATCGCCCAGGCGAAGCAACCGAGGTTTCACCAAAGGTAGAAGCATATTCTCAGGCGCTTCCACCTTATTCGGGAGATTGTTGATCGTGGAGATGTGACGGTAGAGCGTGTACCGTCAGAAGACAACATAGCAGATCCACTGACTAAGCATTTGACAGAGACTGTATTTGAGTGCCATCGGGATAAGATGGGCCTCAAAGTTGTGGGCAATTGGCTGTAGTTCAAGTGGGAGATTGTTAGTATTGGTGTGCTACATGCCAATTTTGGGTCGGGTAGGTCCAATAGTTGTACGATCTTATTCATTATTAATAAAGTGATATTTGAGCGTAAATATGTGATTGTATATTACTTTACGATGTCCCTAGGATATGTGGTTGTAAAGTCAACTCGAGATGGGATCTCGATCATGAGACTGACTTTATATGGACACATACCTTAAATTGTTCCTAATTAGAGGGTAATCACTCGGGGATGTTGACACCCATTTTTTACCGACAAGTTGAGTCATTTTTCTTACCACTATTTGTTGATGCCTCAAGTTGTCCATTGCTTAGTGGGCTATTTTCAGGCAACTTATTGGGCCTATTTTATGGATATCTCCCTCCCTGACTTGGTCTACTTCAATTTAGGGCTTAATGAGCCCTGGTCTGGCTTGATTTATCACATTTTATTAAGTTTCAAGCATAAAGCCATTGTGCGGCCCATCGCATGACCGTTCAGTAACTGAGCGGTTGAGGATTAACCGTTTACCTATTTATTAGATATTAGGGTGATTTTCTGAATTTCCACCAACAAAGCTTTTGCACGGTTCATAAGTAGCCGTCCAGACCCATGGAACGGTGTGCTTATGACCGTCTAGTTCTCAGAGTCCCAGATTCGTTGACTATTAAGATAATTATCCAATTATCTAATCTAGGCTGATTTATCACCGATAGGCGTTGGACGGTTGATTTTTGACCGTTCAGTGAGCTGAGTGGTCCATTAAAAACCGCCCAATTCATGAGGGTCCAATGGTGAAAATATCGGTCAGTTCGATGGATATTTAGATAATATTTCTCACTTACTTAATTTCCACCGACAGATTGGACGGTCTGGTGACCGACCGCTTAGTGTATTGGGCGGTCTATCGCGTGACCCTGCAATAGTCCGATTGCTAAAAAACTAAGGTCTTTTCTCTCTCTATCTGTGATTTTATCCTTGATTTGTTCCAACCATTTCTCCGTGGTTTCTCAACCAAATGAGGCGCCGTTTCGACTGGTTGGAAGATAGTGGCATTATCTATGGATTTTCTTTGGATATCTCGAGCTAATAGTCATTGGAAACCCTAATTTCAGGGCTAGTTTCTTAAGCTCTATAAATAGACCCTAAGGGCAAGATTTGAAAGGGGGAGGAGATTGGAAGGTCAAGGCGAAGCTCTGCCGGATTGTTAAGCGACCCAAGATAGGGAGGGAGGCCTTCTACGTCCGCATAGGCCTCCAGTTCAGGGAGTACACTGTTTGTTTAAGTTATTAGTTCGCGAGTCCCTCCGTCCGTTTTCTCATTGCATGCGTCGTTCTCCTTTCTTCCGTTTGTTTTTCTTCATTCTTTCATCGCATTACATACATCCTCCTATGTTTTTCGGTGCCACTAGGGGTTTAAAAACCTCCATGTATCCCCCATTTCATTTGGTTATGTTCGTTTACTTCTCTTTCAGCATTTACTACGCATTTTAGTTCTGATATTGGGTCCCTTTTTGTGTTCTACACTTTATTTTGCAGGTCAACATCATCGCAACATGAGACCCACTCCTCCTGGCCGGCCGGGAAGGGTGGAGGTAGAGATCCCACGTTTTGGAAGTTGGTGGTACAGCGCGGTCTTCTTCTATCCGTTCTAGGGAAAGGGCAGCCGTCCATCGACCGTCCAGTTCTGTTCAGCGGTGGATACCGAACCGTTCTGTAATCCGACTGCTCTTCGTCCCACGTTCGTCCCAGCGCTGCCGGGCGGTCTACCGAGCGACCGCGCATCTTCAGGGCAGTTCTTCCAGAGCCGCGTATTGCTGCAGTGCTATTCTAGGCGAGTGTCTCCCCTTTCTTTCCAAGGTACGGTGTACTTGCTTACATTCGGCACCTTGGTGGCAACCACACACATTCCACATCCTTCTCCATGTTATTTACACATCATTTAGTTCTTTACATTAGCACGGTAAAGAAGGGGTTGGAAGGGTAATCAAAAAGGGAAAGAAGGAAAACATGTCAACACCATCTTTTTTGGCGATCACGGTGGGACACCTAGTGCCCATCGTGTTAGTGTTTTGCTGACATGTTTGTGTGTTTAGTATTGCAGATTGTTCGTTGGCCCATCTCAGGTTTTTGTCCTCTGGGATTCATGTGGTGTTCTGTTAGCCGCTCTTTGTTTTGAACGGCTGGATATTGGCCGTCCCGTGATCGTCACAAAGCTGCTGTCGGGCCAGCCATCCAGCGGTCCCTCTCCGACCGTTCACAACCTCATGCGGCTGATACAGACCGTTCACCATTGCTGGCCCAGGTACGTTGTAGTTTTTACATCTGTGATTTCTATTGCTGTTCGGTGGTTGTTTCAGGTCCGTCCCAGACTCTGAGCGGTCTATCGAAGGGCCGCCCCATCCAGGTACGCTTTGGAGTCTCATTCTCCAGTCATTTCAACATTTTGTGTCTTTTCTTTATTTTCGATGTTACTCCATGCTCCTACACGGTCCACCCCATACCATTTGCTCCCCCTGAACGGTCTATTATAGACCGTGTGAAACACTGGGCAGTCTCCATCAGACCGTCCTTTTACTGCTATAGTGCATCCGACGCTACATTCTGATCATTGATTTATATCATCACATATACATTTGGTGCTGTTTGATCTCCCCCTATTATTATTATACTGTTCCATTATTGTGTTCATCTCATTTCCTCATATTTGCTTGATTATTGCTTGCTAGTTTCCAGGCTAGACTCTTGCATGCACTCCGGTGCACATAGGATCATACACACCTTTCATTAGTAGTTGCATTCCTACCGAGGTAGGGTTTCCTCTCGTCTCCATACTCCTTGGATCCGACTAGGGGACCTTGCCAAGGACCTCCGTAAGCCCCCATGAGCCGTGGATTCCCACATGGACGCCGAGCAGGTTGTACCATACCACCCCCCAGTCTAGGGTTTGCATCAGAGAGAGAGAGAGAGAGTCATCTAGTGTCGGCCAGTTGCCCATTCCCTACCTTGGCTAGATACCATGTGGTCGAGTGAACTTAAATCTTAATTAATTCACTAAGATCCAAGAAGGGAGAATTTATAAAATCCTGCGTTCATCATTTGAAACTTGGTTGCATTAATTGGTTGATTCTCATCTCAGCTCTCCCCTCTGTTGTTGCATTTGATTTGAGTTGTTTGTTTTAGCTCTTTGCGTAGGGTTGTTTGCTTACTCCTCCCCCATCGTCATCGGTGCATGTGGAGTTGTCTCTTCCCCATAGGTTTGTCTCCTAGGGGCAACTCCCATTTCATCTCCTACTTCAATCCCTTGTTCGACTCACCTCCAGTTATGTCGTCCTACCATTTCTCCCATTCCCATGAGGATTCTCTCTCTCAGGGACTTCTCGAGGACCCATCTAGGGTCACCCATGTGCAGGGAGGAGAGGGGACTACCCCTCCTCTCCCGACCGTTGTCATTGAGGGCCCTCAGCCCTCTCTTTCTAGTTCCACTTCGCAAAATTCGGCCAGTCACGTTCTCAACATGATGGCCCAACTTGATCCGACCCAACTTCATCTCTTGAAACAAGGTCTGCAAGGGGCAGATGCCCTGCCTTCTGTGCTTTCTTATGGCACGACTGTTGCCACCACCACCACATCCCCGATTATTGGGTTAAGGGCCATCTCTGCGGCCCCCATTGATCTTACCCCTGTTCGCCCTCAAGCTCTTCGATTCTCTGCTATGGAAGCGGGCCAGGCTTCTACCTCGGCCCATCAGCCACTTGATAAGGGGAAGACCCAAATCCCCTCCAGTTCTTATGTTGATCCATATACCACCTTCTCTTCAGTGCCGCAGGCCCTCGTGGCCCCGGCTGACTTTGTCCGTCTGCAACCCGGGGTCGCCCAGTTGGCTCACGCGGATATGGGCCCTTCCTTGGCCCATTATCCATCTTATGGGCTCCCCTCTCAGTCAGTGTACCCTTCGGCTCCGTACTCCGGTTCCATCCTTCCTGATGTATCTCCTCCTTCCCGGGAATGAGAACTCCTTGACAAATGGGCTGCCATGCAGCAGCAGATTGACCTCCTCCACAAGCGGGTCGGCCCTTAATCATTAGCTGATGTCCCCATTCCTAACTTCAGGGACATTCGTTTTCCTCCACAGTCTGAGCTCCCCGTGTACCGGAAATATGACAGGAATGGCAACCCGTTTATTCATGTCAGGGAGTTTCTCTATGAATCGGCGCAGTTCCAGCATGACGACCGTCTGATGGCATATATGTTCCGCCGATCCTTGGACGGGGTCGCCCTTGAATGGTTCTACACATTGCCTCTGGAGGAGGCCGAAAGTTTCAAGATCGTCAAGGAGAAGTTCATTCAGAGATTCCAGGATCGGGTCGGTCCCGAATATTCTTTCATCGACTTGGTTGTAGAAAAAATGAAGTCGGATGAAGACTTTGCTGTATATGCAGACAGATGGAGGCAGATGGCCTCGCGTGTGCCCGGGCAGATCTCGAAAAAAGAAAAAGTAAAATTGTTGATTTATAATGCTACTCCGACGTTCCGAAATATTTTGGCAATGAACGACATTTCTAACATGCACTAGTTGTACAGTCGGGCCCGATTTATCCAGACCCAATTTAAAGACTCCCCTATCCATTCATTGTTCGAGGCCCAGAAGTCCAAGACCACCCGCAAATCCCAGGGCCCAGTTACTGAGGGAGTCCAAGTCAACGAGTAGGTCCAGGCTGTTCAATTCCCTAACCAGCCCGCTTCACCCCGTTTCCAGCAACCCCCACGCAACCCCCAGTTCGCCGCTCCGCAAGCTCCCCGACCCACTTTCCCAGCTCCTCAGCACCCACAACAACCACCTCCGCCACCACAGCCTCAACAGCCACCCCAGTACCACAACGTTCCTCCTCTCGCTGGTTATGGACCTGCTCAGCCGGGACCCAAGAGGGTCAACTATCCTCCACTTCCAGAAACCCTTCCCGACATCTTTTCAGCTCTAATGTACACTGGTGACATCCAACTGTCGCCAAAACATCAGAATTGGAATCCGGCCGTCGATCAGTCAAGGTATTGCATCTACCATCGGCAGCCCGGGCACACGATAGAGAGATGCTTTCAGTTTAGAGATTTGGTGTATGATCTGCATGAGGGCCAGAGGATTGATTGGGCCCAAATGCACAAAATCATTGAAGATATTAAAGAGAGAAGAAGACAAGCCAGGCCGCAGCAGGCGGCACCCCAGTAGCAACAGTTCCAGTAACCCCTCCAACAACAACAACAACCACTGCAGCAGCAGCAACAACAGCAAGACCTCGGGATTCATCAGAATCCCATGCCAGTACATCCGCCCGCTCCTCAGTAGCAACAACAACAATAGCCGTCGGCACTGGCTCAGGTGAACGCAGTCCACCGCCCAGCCCCTAATGCTAGGTGGTCTTTTGATGATGAAACCCCCGCCCATCTCTTGGCCTTCCATCATACTAACCACCCCGCGCCTTCTGTTCCCTCTATCCTTCGACCCACCACCTTCACCACCGTTCCACCCACTATCCCTTCCCGACCACCTTTTTCACCTGCCACATTCCCTACCATTCCGCCAGTCCTTCCACCATCACCTGCCACACCCTCCATCATCACCCCTCCACTTAACCCTTCACCCGTTACCCCTCCACCAGGGACCGTCAGGCCAACCTCCGTCATCCTCACTCCCATTTCTATCTCTTCCACCTACCCTACTAGGCCGAGCGGGGGCCCATCTATTGCCGTGCCGGCACGACACTGCGCCCTCCGGAGCGGGCGTCCCTTCCATAGAGTTTATCCTTCCTCCGGTGCGTCTACACCCAACCCCCAAGTTCCTTTCCCCACAGCTGAAGCAGAAGAAATAGACCCCGTGCCAGGCATGAAGTATGACCTACTACAGCACTTGGACCGGATGCCGGCCAAGATATCAGTTCTGGAGTTGATTAAAAGATCCACGCTATATCAGGACGCCCTCAGGTCTTTTCTACATAAGGTTATAGTTAGCGAGGATGTGGCGGTAGATAGCTTGCCGTCAGTGTTGGCGACAATTACCAGGGGGCCTTCCATTTCATTCTCTGAGTCAGAATTGGCACCCCCAGAGGCACGGCAGATGCCACTCTGCATTACCATTTCTTTAAACAAAGTGGTCGTTGAGTCTGCCCTAGTGGACACGGGAGCATCGATAAATGTGTGTCCGCTGAGTACACTGCGTGCCTGCAATATATCTAAAGACATGCTTAGACCAACACCGACCACCATTGCAGCCTATGACAACTCCAGATGGGCGTGCCACGGGGTCGTGACAGTCCAAGCCGAGCTAGGGCCTTTGGTGATGGATGTAGAGTTCTACGTGTTGGACATAGACCCAATGTTCAAAGCTATTCTGGGTCGTCCATGGATAGACAGTCTAAATGTTGTACCTTCAACTACCCACCAATGCCTAAAGTTTCCATTCCAAGACTGAGTGGTTAACGTGAAAAGTATCTCCACAATCCAATCAGTCGATGCAATCACAGACAAGATTCTCCCCACTCTGTGGCCGAGTAATAGGCCAGTTCTTTCAGTGATGGACTTAAATTATTCATGGGCATATGCGTCACGCAAGCCCGCCATTGCGCCAGTGAACATTAAGATTAAGTCCAAGATTAGAGATTCGAAAGGGTGGCATATGATTCTGAAGTTAGGCTATCAGCCGGGCCTGGGCCTCGACGCGCAAATGCAGGGGCGGACTAAGCCCGTCCCTAAAGGCAGAAAGATGGGCCGCAGAGGCCTTGATTACCGAGACTCAGCATTGTCCATTCTGGGAGACTCCGGGCCACTGACGTGGGATTACTGCCAACATTTTGTGAGAGGCCCATTGCAGCCCGGTACCTTGAAGAAGCCGCTGCCCTGTGCTGATGTGAAGATCGATGATGCATGTGATGTTGCTGACCCACCGTCGCCACTGAAGGGGCTAGTGGGTGACATGGAAGACTTTTGTATCTGTTTTGAGAAGCTATTCAGTGAAGAAGAAGACCGTCCGAAGAAGAAGGAGATGCGACTGGTGAAGCATTCTCCGATGAAGTTAGTATCTCGGAGGCCGCGGAAAGTAGGGAGCTCCATCACTACCTTCTATTTGTCCCCATCCCGTCTTGCCCCCTTGTTTCAACAATTGGGGTTTGTTCCCCGCTCCCCTCCGATTATGGTCGACCCGTACTTCACGGAAAGACCACCTGAAATTCTATTTGTGCCATGTGCATGTGGGCGCTGCCCACCCATTGATCTATCAACTCTGTTTACTCCTCCCTCCCCCACTGCCCAACTCCACGAAATGTGGTTTTCATCCTCTGATCCATTCTTTGATTGCATCTTCCCCGATCTGTTTCCCATGCAACTCCCTCCTCCCCCATCTTCTTCTTCCTGTTGCGTGATATCCTCTGACTTCCAAAAAAATGCCAATTTTAAAATGGAGGTTTCAATGGAAGATTACGCTGTTTTTAGTCCATCCTCTTCCCAGGGGCACGAGACCCCTACTTCTTTCCCAGTATATTTCTTATCTCCTAGGTTAGATGTGCAGTGTGCAGAATCTCCTAGGTTAGTTGAGTCAGTTGGGGTAGAGTCTAGTTCGAGTCTAGTCAGCCCATCCATGTCTGCGACGCACCCCGTAATGCGTCATTCTAAATCCATTCCGGATAGGTTTTTACAAGATTTGGCCCAGAGATGTCATGCCCTTCTTAAGTGCCCGGAGTTTGTAGAGACCGCAATTGTTTTAGAAGATGATGAGGAATTAGAAGGGGTGTGGAGCAATGACGGATTAAGAGTATATTAAATCATTGATGAGAAGGACCCAGCCGATGATGAGGAAAGTGATGTGGATGACACTACCGATTTATACGCGCAAGGTTTGAAGAGGTTTGATGAACCGTCCTCGATAGTGGATGAACCCACTAAAGAAATTAATCTTGGAACAGAAGGGGATCCCAGGCCCATACTTATTTCTGCTAACCTCCCTCCTCGAGTTGAAGAGGAGTTAATCAAGGTATTGAGGGAGTACATCGATTCTTTTGCCTGGTCCTATGAGGACATGCCGGGTCTTGACCCCACGCTGGTTGAGCATCGACTGATTCTTAAGCCAGGGGCAACGCCCGTTAAACAAAAAGTAAGAAGATTCCACCCGCAAATGGTCTTAAGGATAAAAGAAGAAGTCGACAAATTGCATAAGGCCAGGTTTATTAGATTTGTTTTATATCCACAATGGGTGGTGAATATAGTCCTGGTAATGAAGAAAGACGGAAAGATTCAGATTTGTATCGATTTCAGGGACTTGAATAAGGCATGTCCGAAGGATGATTTCTCTCCCTCACATCGACGTGTTGGTGGATAACATAGCTCGGTATGAGGCCCTCTCGTTCATGGATGGATATTCTGGTTATAATCAAATCTATCTTGCTCCTGAAGATCAAGAGAAGACCTCTTTCACCACCTCCTGGGGCACGTACTGCTATGTCGTTATGCCATTCGGATTAAAGAATGCACTGGTCACATATCAACGGGCAATGATGGCTATCTTCCACGACATGATGCATGTGTATTTGGAAGCTTACGTGGATGATATCCTGGTAAAGTCGAGGTCCAAGGAAGAGCACCCCGCCATTTTAGCCAAGGTGTTGCAAAGGGCTAGGGAGTAGAAATTGAAAATGAATCCAAAGAAATGTGTGTTCGGAGTCACATCAGGAAAATTGCTGGGGTTTATAGTTAGCAAACGGGGGATCCATATTGATCCGAATAAAGCTAAGGCCGTTATGGAAAAGCCGCCGCCTAAGAACATCACTGAGCTCAGAGGTTTGATTGGGCGCTTGCAATTCATTAGAAGGTTCATATCTCAACATTCGCAAAGGTGTCGCCCATTCTATGAATTGTTAAAGGCAAGAGCTAAATTTGAATGGAACGACCAATGTCAGAAGGCCTATGATGATCTTAAAGTTTATCTTTCAAATCCCCCGGTTCTACAACCACCCGTCTGTAGACACGCCATTTCTGACGTTACGATGAGTAAATCCCATATTGTACCGTAATGCCCTGAAGTGGCTTACATTTTCTTTTGTTTGAGTGATTTCCGTAATTTTGGTTAAATTACATTTATTTTGTGAGAGGGAGAAAATTAAAATATGTGTACATATAAATAAACGAAAGAGAAAATGAAATTCAAAAAAAATGCGTGTGTAATTATGTTTACATAAAAAAATGTAATTGATTTTCTTTAATAATAAATTTATTTTTTGTAAATATATATATATATAAGTGATTACTATATGTATAAAATTAATAGAAACATATTAATTAAAAGGTAAAAAAAATACAATAACCATTAAAAATAAACACAAAAGAAACAAAAAAATATAAACAAGAATAAACAAAACAAACAAACATAAAATATAATAAATATAATAAATAATAAAATAATATTCCCTACCCATTTTATTCTCTCTACGTCTCTTTCTATTTTCTATTTTCTTCCCTCTCTCTCACGTAACCCCCTCCGTCTCTTTCTTTCCCTCTCACCGCACTGTACACATCCACCTCCCTTATGGCACACACACATACGCACCACCCCATTACTCTCTCCCACTCCCTCTCTCCAACACACACTCATCCATGCACGCGACCACCCCCACTCTCTCTAACTCCACACACGTAAACCACCTCCACTCCCTCACGGCTGCCCATTCACCCACTCCACTCTCCCCCCTTTCCATTCCCAGCCGAAGCCCCCACCGTCTCCATTGCACCCTCCGCTTTGCCACCTCCGACCTCCACTCCCGGCCGTTGAAGCCCCTCCTCCTCACCTCTCCTCGTCATCTCCCTCCCCCCCTGCACATAGCCCACTCACCCACAGACCACTCCACCTCCACTTTCTCCCCCTCGATCGCTACTCACACACCACTCCCTCATAACCGACCTCTCCCCACGTCTGCAAGCCGCCCGCGGACGTCCCCGTCCCCTACGCCGCAGCCACAGCTCCCTCTGCATGCCAACAGACCATCACCCTCGTCAACCTGCTCACGCGACCACCCCGCCGTGAACCACCGCAACACCTCCGCCGCTGCCGTCCCCGTCATCCACCTCCCTGCCAGCACAGCCCCGGCCGTCTCCTTCACCTCCGGCTACCGCCTCGCCAGCGATCCTCACCAACCGGCACCCTCCACAGCTACCCCGGCACCGCCGCTGCCGCTCACACCCCCGACCGGACGCCCGTCTCCTGCGCACCCCTCACACCACCGACGCCATCGTTGTCCACCCCGTGCATGCACCGCTCCCCTCGCCGTGAAGCACCCACGCAGCTCGCCGCTGCTAGCCGCCACGAGTACGCCGTCCACCAGCCGCTCGCCCCGGCACCGCGCCACAGCGCCACCGCCGCCCTCCGACGCACCTGACGCCACCACGCCCCCCGCTCTAGCCGTCCGGGCCGCCTCACCGTCGCCGCCGCGTCGCTCCCGCGAGCTCGTCGCCGCCTGCGTCCCCCCCCCTCCGACCACACACCGCCCTCGCGACGACGCCGCCGCCGAACCCCTCCTCTCTCTCCCTTTCGCTCTCTCCCCCTCTTCCCGCGCTCTCTCTCTCTCTCTCTCCCTCGTTTCCTCTCTCCCTCTCCCCCTCCTTCCTCTGTTCTCACCCCCCCTTTCCCGTTCCTCTCTCTTCCCTCTCTCTTCTCTCCCCCTCTCTTTTCTCTGTCGCGTCCCCCCCCTCTCTCTCTCTCTCCCTCTCTGCACTCTCTCTCTCTCCCTCTCAGTTTCTCTCCCCGCGTCCCCCTCTCTTCTCTCTTTCTCTCTCCTCTCGCACCCCCACCCTTTCCTTCTCTCTCTCTCTTCCTCTTTCCCTGTTTCGCTCTCTCTCCCCCCCTTCCTTTTTTATTTTATTACCTCTCCCTTCTCTCTTCTGCATCTCTCTCCCCCCTTACCCGATCTCTCTCTCTCTTCCCCCCTCTCGGTTCTCTCCCTCTCTCACTTTCTCTCTCTCTCTCTCTCTCCCTCTCTCTCTCGATCTCTCCCTCCTCTCTCCGTCTCACTCTCTCTCTCTCTCTTTTTTAATTTTTTTATTATTCTCTCTTCTCATTGCGCCCCCCTCTCTCTTCTTTTAATTCTTTTTTTATTCCCCACTCTCTCACTCTCTCCTTCCCTCTCTTCTCTCTCTCGATCTCTCTCTCTCTTTTTCATTTTTTTTTAATCGTTCTCTCCCCCTCATTCGCCCTCTTTATTCCTTTTTTCCCCATATATATATATTATATATATTATATACATAATATATATGTCACATATGTATCATATATATATATCTTATCCTTTTTCTTCTAAAACAAAGTCTTAAAAATAAATAAATAAAAAGAGTTTTCTCTCTCCCTTTCTCGTCTTCCTTCTCAAATTTTCGTTCTTTTATTTCGACCAGTCTACACATGTTTATATGTGTTTGTATTTACGTATATGTTAAATATCTTTAATATGTCTAAGTATATGTTTATGTAAATATATTTATCATTCATATGTATATGCTTGTGTGTGTGTGTGTTTTTATGTCTGGCTTAACTAGTTTCTGAAGTCCGCTCTGAAGTCCTTCGGTCATGTTGTGCTCGTGATATTGAAGCCCTTTTCAAAGCTCGTTGCCGGCCTCCCTCGATAAGCTTTTCTCCCCTCTCTTATTTTTATTTAGTCAATCAATCATGTTCCATGCATCATTTAACATATGTGCCATGCCTTTCTCTCCGAGAGGGCCTAGCTGGTCAGTGTCTTTGTGTTTGTGCATTTCATCATGTCATTCTCCCACCCTTTTAGTTCTAAAGGGGTTTTAAACATACCAACCAGGTACGTGTTCGTTTATGTTATTTACCGTTTTATTATCTAAGGATTGGTATTACACCCCCGTCATTCTCATTTAGTTGTTTTCTTCTCTGTTTGTTTCTTGTGTAGGGGTAACCAGTTAAAAAGCCCTCTTCTTCGGCCTGTCAAAAGAAGAGGAAGTTGGAGCCCGCATAACCCCGTGTCAAAGGCGAAAGCGATCTATCCACTCGGGACCCCTAGGTCCCTGGCGATCACAATCTTCTAACGCGCGCTTCATTAATTTTCTTTTGTTTTAATAACACCCGCGGAGAGTTACTTCCCGCAGCGGTTATCTTCTTCCGTCTCTGACCTCACCCGCGCGGAGGATTATTCCCCGCGGCGGTTTCTGTGATTTACTTTCTGTATATCTAACTCCTAATTGGTGCGGTGGGTCACCTCCCGCGACCGTTTCCATTTCAGTATTTTATTTTCTGCACTTTACTTTCTAATTCCTAACTATTTAATTTCAGCATTCCCCTATCATCGCTTTAAAACCCAGTGGAGATCAACATCTCGCGGCGGTTTATTTGATCCCTTTTCCTTTCCTGTCACATATACTTATATTATAGTAAAGACCCCTCAGAGGCCACAGTCTCGTGGTGGTTTATATATATATATATATATTTGTTATTTATACTATTTATGTCGCTTTAAAGACCCCTCAGAGGCCGCAGTCTCGTGGTGGTTTATATATATATATATATATATATATATATATATATATATATATATATATTATTTATATTATTTATGTCACATTAAAGATCCCTCAGAGGTCAAAGCCTCGTGGTGGTTTCTATATATACATATATATATATATATATATATATATATATTATTTATATTATTTATGTCACATTAAAGATCCCTCAGAGGTCAAAGCCTCGTGGTGGTTTCTATATATACATATATATATATATATATATATATATATATATATATTATTTATATTATCTATGTCATAGTAAAAACCCCGCAGAGGCCACAGTCTCGTGGTGGTTTATATATTTATATACTTATATTTATTATCTATGTTATAGTAAAAACCCCGCAGAGGCCAATGTCTCGTGGTGGTATATATATATACTTTTATTTATTATTTATAAATCCCGTAAGGCCAATGTCTCGCGGTGGTTTCTATATATACATATATTAAATACTGCTCATATTGCAATATTATTGTTAAAACCCCGCAAAGACCAATATCCTGCGGTGGTGTGCCTTTATTCATATTATTCTTGTAACTGTTCGAGGAGTGATATATCGTTACAATTTTCGAGTCCACGTGTCTTCCCGTCTGTCAAATTCTATCACGTAGAGTCCCAAGACTCGAATTCGGTATCTGAAAAGCTGCTCTCGGAACGGTGGGTTACGCCTACCGGGAAGGGGTTCAGTTTGCGTGAGAAGGTCTTCGGACCCCTATCTCCGCCATGTACCGGAGTTCGGTCAGTCTAAATTCTTTCTGTCTCCATTAGAGTGTCATCTGTAGGTGTACTTGTCCACCGTTCTTTCATATCTCCATAACGCGCGTTTCATTGTTTGTCCTCATTTCTTTCACCCTTTATTACTCAGAGAGGGAGAAACCCCATCTCTCTCTCTCAGTCCACCACGTGACGCGTTCACATCTCTGGCGATCACGGTGGGACCTGCTTTTTGCTTTTTTGGTTACCCACAAGCTTTCGGAACCCACGTGTGCCCCTCCTTTTGACACCCATGTGTGTCCCTCTTTTCGGCACCCACGTGTGCCCTTCCTTATTGCGCCCCCGTGCGCTCACTCCCCTCGTGCACCTCGTGCACTCCCCCGGTCCTTTGTGGTTACTTGAGAGGTTAACGTTGTCGCGTGCACCACGTGCATTTCTCCTCTATTCGGCACCCACGTGTGCCCCTTCTCCTCTATTTGGCACCCACGTGTGCCCTCCACTATTCGACACCCACGTGTGCCCTCCCTACTATTCGGCACCCACGTGTGCCCTCTACCATTCGGCACCCACGTGTGCCCTCCCTACCATTCGGCACCCACGTGTGCCCCTTCTCCTCCATTCGGCACCCTCGTGTGCCCCGCCTCCTTGTTCCCCTCTATTTGGCATCCTCGTGCCCCACCTCCTTATTGCGCCCACGTGCGCTACGTCATTCCCCTCGTGCATTACGTGCACCCTTAGAGCCCCTTTCTCTTTTTTTAAGTGATCTACGTGTCTCGGAAAGAGGAACGATTGCATCCTACTCCATCTGTTTATTGCTTTTATATTTCTATTATATCATTGTGATTATCTCTGTTCTATTTGTGTGTTTCTCTCTGGTATTTGTGCGTTATACATCTTTTATTCAGCACTGCATTTCATGCATTTACCCCTTTTCTTTTCTTTCTTTTACTTATTTAAGGATTAACCCCTCTCGGTGAAGGAAGGACTCTCCGTCGGGAATTCCTCTCGACGGACTAGGATCTCCTCCACTGGGACCTCCGTAAGTCCCCGACAGCGAAGGATTCCCTCTTCGTTCACTGGGCTGGTTGTACCACTGAAGTACCCCGGAGTTAGTTACCTATTCGTGGTGAGACGAGTGCCCCTAGCTGACACGGCGGTAAAACAAAGTGCAATTAGGGTCCCTCCTACTAAGTGTGAATTTTATATTTGTTAAAATCAAAAAAAAAGAAAAATCAAAATCAAAAAAAATTAAGTAAATCAAAACACACAAAAAAGGTTAAACCAAAAACAAAAAAAAATGGCGTAAGATCATCCACTTGTCTGTTAATCTCTGATACTTGTTTGCTAGTGTATGCATTTACGCTCTGGTAAAATTACAGGAATGGCTCACGACTCTTCCGAAGAGAATCAATTAGGTCGTGGTCAGTCAGCTGACCCACGAGTCCACGCAATGGACTCAGGCCCCTCCCGCGACACCTCACAAGAGGTCCCCGTTGTTCCACGGGAGGTAGCTCCACCCCAGGATATCTTTTCCCTTTTGGTTGTCCTCGCTAGTACACAGCTCAGCCCTGAGCAACTTCTGGCCTTTCAGGCCATTTTAAAGGGGAAGTCTGTTTCTCCCCCTCCTCAGGAGTCAACTCCGGCTCCCACGTCCTACCAACAGCCGCTCCAGGCTACTACATCTCCATCACATGTATATGTCGCTCCTTCTTCTTCACTTCAAGGACAGGCGAGCCAACAGCCCGCCTCTCACCAATTCCCCCCTCTACAGTCTCAAACCCCTGCCATCCCTCATACGGTACCCCAAACGGGTCCGTCCACTGGTGGGCCACCATACCCATCTGGTTCAGGGTTCCCTTTTCAGCTCCCTATAAGGCCTTCTCAGCCTCAATGGCAGGCCCCACTTTCACCTCCCGAGGAGCTCACTCAGTCCCTCCTCAACAAATACACTGAAATGAACGAGGAGTTCCGAAATTTCAAGAAAGAGGCACATGGGAAGTCTGTCCCTGACATTTCCCTGCCAAATCTCCCCATATTTCATCTTCCTCCCTCCGAAATGCCTACATACCGTAGGTATAACGGCACGGGAAATCCTTATATTCACATCAAGGATTTTATGTATGAATCTTCCTCATGGCAGAACGATCCAAAATCCCTGGCTTACCTTTTTCGGAAATCATTGGATGGTCCCGCCCTAGAATGGTTCTATTCCCTAGAGCCGAGTGAGGCTGGAGATTTTGAAATTGTCAAAGCCAAATTCATACAGAAGTACCGGGATAGGGTCGGTCCCTCCCTTTCGATCACCGACCTAGTTGCTGAGAAAATGAGGTCAGATGAGGATTTTATCCAGTATGCTGATAGGTGGAGGTCTCTGGCCGATAAAATAAAGGATACCCTTTCAGAACCCGAGCAAGTCAAGATGATTGTGTCTAATGCAACCCCGCAGTTTAGACACATTTTAGCCATGAATAAGCTTACCACGATGGAGGAACTTTATGAGAGGGCTCGGTATATCCAGACCCAATTAAAAGATTCCCCCATCATGCATATGTTTGAACCCCCAAAGCCAAGGGTGTTTAAGAAGACGGGCACTGGTGTCCAAGGAGGAACAACTGAGGGAGTCGTCATAAATGAGCAAGTGAGTGTGCTTGGCAGCTCCAACCAACCAGTTAACCCAAGGCCTCCTCAGGTTTCACAACCTCCCTTTCAACAAGGTCCACCTCTTTATCGTCCTCCACCCCAAAATAACCCCCTTCAAAACAACATGCCTCAACCCTTTCATCCCCAACAACAACAACAACCACAACCTCAGTATCACCAAGTTCCACCCCCGAGAAATTACGGCCCACCACAACAACGGATGAGGCCCATTGGACCCAAAAGAGCCCATTATCCACCATTGCCCGAGGCATTGCCGGACATTTTTAATGCCCTCATGGCTGCCAACCTGCTTACTTTGCCCAAAGAAAAGTTTGCATGGCCCCCAAATGCTGATACCTCCAGGTACTGTGTCTATCACAGACAGCCGGGTCATACGGTGGAGAATTGTTTCAACTTCAAAGATTACATTTACGACATGAATGATCTCGGTGAAATCGATTGGGATGAAATGAGGCGATGCATCGCCACCCTAAAGGCCAGGAGACCTCCGCCTAGGCCACAGTTGCCACAACAACCGCATCAACAACAACAGCCTCAGCAGGCCCCACAACAGCAGTCTAATATGGGCATCATCCATAACCCGCTTCCGGAGCACCAACAGCCCAACTACCAGGTTAATCCGATTTCCTCCTTCTCGGAAGTCGGAAGAGAGCAAACCTGTCATTTGGAAAGCACCTCCGTCCTTGCTACCAGTCATACCACCAATCAACCTCCTCGTCTCCTTCGAACAGCATCTTCTTACCATTCAACCCCCTCACAACCCCTATTTGGTCCTTCTCCCGTTCCGCAGCCATCACGCCCTCTTATTCGTACCCCTATCGTCAATTCACCGTTAGTCCATCACCAAAGGCCATCTCACACTCCTTTTTCACCCCGAAATCCCTTGATCACTTCTTATTCCTCTAATTTACCATCTACCTCTGTCGCGCCTTTACCCCCGCCTTCTAATCTTTTTACCGCCCATTACCCGTATGACACACCATCCACCTCTATCCCCACTGAACCTCCTCCTCCACCGTTTAAACCTCTTATCAGTCACCATTCATTTGAGGTCCCCTCTACTTCCACTATACCCCCTCCATCACATAAACCCCTTATCGTTTCATCATCCACCCCAAGTCACCTCCGTTTCTAATCTACCTCAACCATCTAAACCCTTTATCATCCGTGATTCACCCGAGACTCCTTCTACCTCTACTATACCTCCACCAAGTAAACCCCTAATCAAAACCCCTACACCCATCATAACCCCTATCCCACCAACCATTCCTCCATTATTACCCCTTAAAACCTTGTTAAAATCCACACCCAATACCATAGAGGTGCAACAAGACCCACAAGCAATGGTGCTCCGGAGTGGAAGGATGTTCCACCGGGTGTTTCCCCAGAATAGTCAGGCCTCTGAACAATCTCGGCCCGAGAAAGATAAGGAAGAGCAGTCAGAAGAGTCCATCCCTGGGACCCAGTATGACTTGTTGAAACATCTGGATAAGACGCCTGCCCGTATCTCCATCCTCGAGTTGATCAAAAGATCCACATCTCACCAAGAAGCTTTAAGGGAATATCTCCAAAAAGTCATGGTGAACGAGGATCTCCCTGTGGAGAAAATCTCGACAGTCCTGACGCCCACTGATACACAACTGCCTATCATGTTCCATAATCACGAGCTTGCCCCCAAGGAAGCTCGAAAATACGCGTTGTGTATTGCGGTGAAAATCAATGGCGTATCAGTGGATCTGTGCCTGGTAGACACGGGCGCGTTTATAAATGTGATTTCCCCGAGTACTCTTCAAGCATGTGGGGTTGATGAAGAACAACTCATGCCCTCCTCAATCACAGTCACGGCCTATGACAATAGTAAAAGACCGCCAATGGGGATGATTACCCTCAATGTAGAACTAGGCCCTGTATCAGTCTTCACGGAATTCCATATCCTTGATATGGATCCCACTTTCAAGGCTATACTAGGCCGTACCTACATTGAAGCCATGAATGCTGTACCATCCACCAATCATCAGTGCTTGAAATTTCCATACAAAGGATGGGTTATTAAGGTAATGAGCATGCCTCTCTGTTCTACGGTGGATGCCATCAACACCTCTTTGCCTTCGGTCTGGCCGACTCATCGGCCCATACTATCCTTGTTGGATGTGTATGACCTCTGTCGTGCTCCCTTCAAACAACAAAAGCCATTCCCTATGTTAAACTCACGTCTCCCCTTCCGCTCCAAAGGATGGGAGATTATGAGAAATATTGGTTACCAAGATGGCAAAGGTTTAGGAGCACAACTGCAAGGAAGGCTGAGACCACTCCAAAAGATAAAGCCAATCCATAGAGCTGGCTTGGGTTTTAAGGGCCCATTCGAATCAGATGGCAAACCCCTCACTTGGACTTTGTCCTCACATTTCAAAAAGGGGCCCATCGTCCAGATGGGAGATCCTCCACCGGAATCACCTGGGGGGTCACGGGATGTGTTTTTAGCTCAAGGATGTTCAAGGATCCCTAAAAAGGGAAAGATGGTTCACCTGGATTGTGAATGGTATAAATGATTTGACATACCAGATATATCCATTGCACTGGAAAGAATGTTCTTTTCTTCACATCTAGAAGGCCCACTTTTGATCTCCGAAATGCCAGGGGACACCACCACACTTGCCAGAATGACAAACCCTCCTTGCCAAGAGGATGTTGTCATCGACGGGTCATCATCCGTCACCAATATTGTCACTGACGGCTCATTAGCCGTCATCTTTTCTATCCACATATCACAGCCTTTGTTGTTGTCTCCTTCCTGGGCCAGACAGTTGTCTGATGATCTTCCCAGGTCCCCTTCTTTACTCATATACCTACGTGGGTTTCTTAACTCACGCCAGGTTTTCAATCACGATCTGCTCTACGAGCTACACAACCCTCTAGCTCTAATTCCCTTTTCACCTCCTCCAATTTCTTTTCACTGTTTTGTTATCAAAGATGAAAATGAAAAAAAAACGCCAATTCCCCAACTCCTCAACAGTGCATTATCTTTGAGGAAACCTCTTATATCTCCCACGAGTGTGCCCCGACTTACGAGCCACTCATTCAAGGTCTCCTGAGCGACCATCTCGACCCCTCATCTGAGGGGTCCTTCCCTGTACATTCTTCACCATCCTCTTCAGTTTCTTCTTCTGTAAATGTCAGTCTAGCTAGCAATAATAAGTCAAGGGTAGTGTCTAAGAAGAAATCCAAGGGTAGGCAGATTCCCCGTCGGTTCCTTTTGGATCTAGCCTGTAGGTGTCAAGCCTTTCTAACTATCCCTTAATTGTTAGAAAATCCAATCCAACTGCCAGAAATAGAATGTGAGAATGATTGCATGATTGATGAAGGGTATGGGGTCTACGAACTCATTGACGAGGAATACCCCATTGAAGATGAGGATGAAGAATATGAGAATGCGGCCGACGCATATGCTAGTGGAATGAGCAGATTTGACGAGCCGTCAGCCGCTGTAGAAGAGTCTACCAAAGAGATTAACCTGGGAACTGAGGAAGACCCTAGGATTGTCCTCATAAGTGATAATTTACCATCATCTGACAAAGAGGCATTAATTAAGGTTCTCAAGGATTACAAGGACACGTTTGCATGGAGCTATGAGGATATGCCAGGATTGGATTCTACTCTGGTTGAGCATCGTCTCACCCTCAAACCAGGTTCCATCTCGGTAAAGCAACGGTTAAGAAGTTTCCGCCCACAAATGGCTTTAAAAATGAAGGAAGAGGTCGACAAGCTCCACAAAGCTAGATTCATAAGAGTCATCCTTTATCCTCAGTGGGTCGCAAACATCGTCCCGGTCATGAAGAAAGATGGAAAGGTGAGAATTTGTATTGACTTCCGGGACCTTAACCGTGCGTGTCCGAAGGATGATTTCCCTTTGCCTCATATTGATGTGTTGATTGATAACACGGTAGGATATGAAACCCTTTCATTCATGGATGGATTTTCTGGATATAATCAAATCCGTCTGGCAGAAGAAGATCAGGAGAAAACTTCATTCACTACTCCCTGGGGAACTTATTGTTATGTGGTCATGCCATTTGGACTGAAGAACGCTGGAGCCACTTACCAAAGGGCTATGATGGCAATATTCCATGACATGATGCACATATATTTGGAGGTATATGTGGATGATTTGTTGGTAAAATCTAAAACTAGGGCGGAACATCCCGAGGTCCTTGCAAAGGTGTTGCAAAGATCACGTGAATTCAATTTGAAAATGAATCCAAAAAAGTGCGTGTTTGGTGTATCATCGGGCAAGTTACTTGGCTTCATTGTGAGCAAAAGGGGTATTGAGATAGATCCCAACAAGGCTAAGGCGATTAGGGATATGCCACCCCCGAAGAATCTGAGAGAAGTTCGAGGATTAATCGGGAGGTTGCAGTTCATCCGCCGCTTTGTGTCTCAACACTCGCAAAGGTGCCGGCCCTTCTACGAGTTGACCAAAGCAGGGACCAAATTCTGTTGGGATTCTAAGTGCCAGAATGCTTTCGACGGATTAAAGAATATCTGGCCAACCCGCCTGTTCTCACTCCACCTATTCCAGATAAGCCTTTGATCCTATATATCTCAGTCCTAGACGACTCTGTGGGAGCCGTCCTGGCACAAATCAATGAGAAGGCAAGGAACGGGCAACCTATTACTTGTCCAAACTCTCAACCCCTGTGAGCGAAAGTATACTACCATGGAGAAGACCTGTGCCGCCCTCGTGTGGGTAGTGCAGAAATTAAACATTACTTTCTTGCTCATGAAGTCCATTTAATTGCTCGCATGAATCCTATCAAATTTCTCTTGGAAAAGTTTGTCCTTACTGATAGGCTAGCACGTTGGCAAAGCTTTCTATCTCAATTCGACATCACCTACATTCAACAAAAGGCAATCAAAGGCTATGTTATAGCCGAGCATCTCGCACATCACCCTCTCCCCAAGTTTGATCCTGTTCAATCAGAGTTTCCAGATGAGGAACTAATGTCCATTACTCAGTCTGATGATCCGATGTGGACATTATATTTTGATGGAGCTTTGAATTCCCAGGGGAGAGGTATTGGCATTGTCCTTTTGTCACCTGAAGGTGTCGCTATCCCAGATGCATTCCAGCTCTCATTTCCAGTCACCAACAACGTGGCTGAATACGAGGCTCTTCTGGCAGGTCTGAATCTTGCCTATTCCTTCTGGGTCACCGAATTACGAGTCATAGGTGATAGTCAACTTATCCTTCGCCAAGTGCTCACTAAATATCGCACTCGTGATCCCAAGCTCAAGCCATACCAAGAGCTTACTGTTGCTTTCGCTAAACTGTTCACCAAGTTAGTCTTTGTTCATGTTCCTCGCAATCAGAACATTCTGGCCGACGCTCTTGCTTCGTTGGCATCATCATTAAGGTTTCCTCTGGGCAGAAGGGCTCTGTCCGTTTCTATCCACAAGCTTATCTCCCTGCTATTCACAACCCTTCCTATTTAAGGGTTCAGAAGGAAATGTCAAAGATGGCTCAGGATAGAGAAGTTGTTGAAAAGAGGGAGATTATGTTGGTTGAATTGGAGGAAGAACTGGCTGATGAGGAGAAGCCATGGTTCTATGAGATTGTTAAATATTGCAAAGACCAGTCTTACCCTGAAGAAGCAACAGCAGAAGATAAGAGGGCCATAAGGAGAGTAGCCCAGAGATACAGTGGTTGGAGGATTGCTATACAAGAGAAGCCTCACTGGTGTTTTTCTGAGGTGTCTTGATGATGATGAGTCCTGGAAGTGTGTAGAGGAAGCACACTCAGGCGTGTGCGGTGGCCATGTAAACAGTCAAATGCTTGCTAAGAAGATCCTTCGGCAAGGCTTTTACTGGCCCACCATGGAGGAAGATTGTGCTGTCTATGTCCGTAGGTGTGTCAAATGTCAACTTCACGCTGATAAGATTCATTCCCCATCTTCCTCTCTCCATCCAGTATCCTCCCCATGGCCTTTCTCCATGTGGGCATTCGACATCATCGGTCCTCTTGGTGATCCTAACTCCCTTATTAAGCAAAAATCCTTCATCCTAACTGCAACGGAGTACTTCACCAAATGGGCTGAAGCCGAAGCCTATGCAGAAGTCAAGGCATCCACAATCTGCAAGTTCATCATGAAGAACATCATCGCCAGGTTCGACATTCCAAGAACTATCATCACCGACAATGGGTCACAATTCATCTCTCAGGATCTTCAGGACCTCTGCCAAAGGTATAAAATTGCATTGTATCATTCGTCACCATATTATCCACAAGGCAATGGCCAAGCGGAGGCCACTAATAAAACACTGATTAAAGTCATAAAGAAAACATGTGAGTCTAGCAGATTCTCGGATTGGCCAGAGAAGCTTATCGAAGCTCTATGGGCCTATCGCACTTCAATCCGAACTCCTACTGGGCAAACTCCGTTCGCCCTCACTTACGGGATGGAGGCGGTAGTTCCATATGAGATTCTGATTCCCTCTCTGAGAGTACAATTGGACAAGGACCTTCCCCTCGACGAACGTCGTGATTCTCTCCTTGCCCAGTTGGAACTCTTAGACGAGAAACGTCTGGTTGCTGCCGAGCATGCTCGCGTCTACCAAAATAGACTCGCACGTTTTTACCAGAAGAAGGTTATTGAGAGAAAGTTCAAAGTTGGTGAAATGGTAGTGAAAAGAATTTTTGTAAAACCTGGCGGGCCGCGTTCTAAGCTCCAACCCAATTGGGAAGGACCATACGTGGTTCAGGCTGTGCATCCTGGCAACGCCTACAGGCTAGTCAATGCTGAAGGAGTTGAGTTATCCCACCCTTGGAATGGGCTTTACCTTAAGAAGTATTATCCTTAGATAGGTGTACATACTGTCAAAGACAAAAAAAAAATTGAAAAGAAAAACAATAAAAAATGAAAAAAATAATGAAAACCACAAAAATTTGTGTATAAAAACAAAAAAAAGAAAAGACCAAAAAAAATGAAAAAATTCAAAATGCTGATGCTTGGAGATCACCATGTAGTTAAGTCATTGCATTCAACCTCCATGTTAGGAAAGGGCCCATTAAGACTTGGTAGGTCTCAGGTCTTGGTTTGCCAGAACCGTGGAGACCCCTGTCTGGCCAGTTCGGCCTATGCCCCCTCAAAAGAAGACAACATGAATACACATCTGTGTTATAAAAATTGATAGCATCGCTTATGGTAGGGCATCACTCAAAAGGTCTCCAAGAAAGCTTAAATCTTTGTTCTCTTCTTCTCGACCGAGTGAGACAGTCGGCGCCCTTAAAACGCTGAGCATGGGAAACATGAACACGACCCCTAGGGTGAGAGTAGGATCTAATTCTTCGAGCATGAATCAGAGCACGAGAAGAGGGCAGTGTCCCCGCAGGCATCCAAGAGGGATTCCATAATGTCAAAATACTATGTCCCTCGCAAAAAAAATCCATCAAAAGAATCAAAAAAAAGAAGCAAAAAAAAATCAAAGTCAAAGAAAGGCCTGGTCGTAACCGTGCCTGATTCCACTAAATGAAACCCCTTTGACTGAAAGTCAAATTACACAAAAGGGGGTCACGAGATGTAAATGCTCGAGAGTTAGTCCGAAGTTGCCCGAAAGGGGAAGTTAAGTGTGCCTCTATTGACTCGCCGGGTTAACGGTTTTGCCGGTCCTCTCAGGAGGTTTACCCCCAATACTCTTCCTTCTTCCCCTGAAGATAAAGGCTAAATGGAGTATCCAAAGGGTGAGACCCACCAAGGCTTGTGACTTTGTTTTAACACAAGCATACGGTTGTCCATTTTGAAAGCAGAAGTCATTGTCGTGAAGGAGTCTCCGTGTTTCTGGCTGGTCAAGACCTTTATCTACCACCTTAATGTCTTCTTAGTTTAACCTCGGGCTTAGACCAATGCAAGCGCGTCACCTATAGGTGCGACGGCGTCTGATTCCGGGTCAGCGTCGCGCGGTTGGTCATTTGGGTTCCAGGGTGTTCCATTACATACCATCTAGAGTTGTGAGGAAATAGACCCGGGTCGGGCAAATCATTTACCTCGAACATTTTTTGGGTGAATCCCTGTGGTCGGAAGCAACTGGGAGCCTAAGCATGGCATGACGGTATTGTCATCAGGATAAGTCTTAGCCGGCGGGATTATCATTCGAGGAGTCTAGAGGCCCAAATCAACCTAGATGTGCACTTAGGATACCTGGGAGGTTAGCAAGAAACCCTTGTTCTCGTGCAACTTACATGTTATATGGGTTGGTCATCATGCATTAGTAAAAAATAAAAAAAATAATAAATAAGCCAAAAATAAACAAAAAAATGACAAAATCCAAAATCCAAAAAAAAGGGGGGAGAAAAATGTATATGCACAAAAAAATGGAAATGTAAAAGACCAAAAATAATAATAAACAAACAACAAAACACAAAAAAAATTAATATACACCTACAAAAAAAACAAAGATCACATCTTTGCATGATCGCATTTGTATGCAGCATTCATTTTAAATTATCGTTTGCATCCGTGTGCTTGTCTGTCGCATTCATCATCATCTTTTATCAGTGCCTTTGTTAATAAGGCTTGCCCCTTGACTCGTTATCAAGGATAGTTCAAAACTTCGTTTGCTTGTTGAGCAAGGGGCAAGTCAGAGCAGAAATACTGACTTGTTTGCTTAGGTGTGTGCAGGAATTCGAGAGCTCAGGAAGAAGCAGAGAATCAAAAAAGCACAAAATACTTTATTTCACTTCTATTCAAAATAAAAATAAACAACAAAGAGATTACATCAGGTTTCACCTTCTCTCTCCACATTACTTGTCCCGCCACCCTCCGGACGAGACACTCTTGAGGGGGCTATCCAATCATGGAATGCGGTCCTTCCACCGCTTTGTGCTCCTCTTCCGATCTCTACTCCCCGGCGCCGATCTGCGGGGGCACCAAAGGAGCTGCTGACACGAAAGCCACGCTCTCGTGCTCTTCGGTAGCGTTCCTCACCGTCCTTTAGCCACTGCTCGGCGAGGCCGAGACTGGTCTTCAATTCAAATAATTGGGCCTCCAGGGCCCTCTTCTCCTCTTTCTCGGCCGACCTCTTGGCCTTCTCTCTTTCCTTGGCCTTTTCCCTCTCAGCACGTTCTCTCGCTCTGTCTTCCCTCTCCAGCTGAAGGGTGATCCTCAGCTCTATAGCGTCCCTAGAAAAGTCATCACCTGGACGACGCTGCAGTTCCTCTTCTAGCTCGGCTATTCTAGCTTCCTTCTGGGCGGCATGTGCGAGTGCCTCCTCCGTTTCTTTCTCCTGCCAAACGTTTCATCTCAGGCTTCTGGTAACGCTTGAACAAGGGATATTAAATGGTGAGGCTCTCACCTGTACAGAAAGCATCCCTTCTGCTTCCGCAGCCCGCTGTGTGGCATGAGCAAGTTGCTCGTGTAGTGAATCTAACTCTGAAGTGGGAATCCATAGACTGGAAGAAACGCCGTCTGCCCCCATCGCCGATGAAACTACGTCGAGCTGGGCACGCTGCGTACACACATGAGAGGTGACAGTTAAATGGTTAACGCCATGAATTTCAAATCATGCCAGGAGTATGTATATATACACTTACTGATGAACCCAGAGCCGCTCGGGTATCAGTTAACTCTTGCTCCGTGTCCGCCAAACGAGCTCGTAAGTTCGTTATTATGGTGTCACGGGCATCCTACAGCCATGGCTCTTGAGTTCACAAATAAAAATAAAAAAAATGGAAATTATAAAAGACAAAAAAAATGGTGTTTTACTTTACCTCTATAAGCCCTCCAAGCTGGAGCCTCTCCGCATACATTGCCCTATAGAGCCGTAGGTAATCTTCACTGTCTTGCGCTTGTGATTCCAGGAGCGTGCCACCCCGCTGCCAGTCTTCATACTGTTCGGGGAAGCGCACCCTCCAATCAACGCAGGTTGCCGGCCCACGCGTCTTCTTCCCGACGCTGGGTGAGGAGGTTATATCCACCCATTCCTGGGCAAGCCCGAGGGTCCTCATGGCTAATCGTAGCCTTAGAGGCTCAATTTCATTCAAGCAATGAGCCAGAGGTCCCGTCCGAATCGGGCACGGCTTCCAATTACCCATGGCTGGTCGACATCGACCATATTCGAGTAAGGCCTCCAGTTCACCTATGTTGGGTTGTATATATCTTCTTAGTTACTCAAAAATACAAAAAAAAATAAAAAATGAACAAAACATATAAAAAGAGAAAAAGTATCCTACCATCGCTGCAGGGAACTCTTGCAGCTCCCGTCTCGATACCATCAGCTGGTAGGATAATGGTGCTGTACTCATGATGGGTTGCCACCGCCTAGCCAACGGGATCGTCACTGGCCGACAGTGTCGAGCTCTCCCCATTGGAATATAATAGTAGCTCCACAGCTACACCATCATGTGTCATTGGCACCAACAAATACAAGAAAAAAGCATAAAACGAAAATCACAAAAAAATAATTTTTTACCTGGATGAAGGGCGTAAACCCATTTATTGTCACCTCTCGGCCTGTCCTTTGCGACAGACCTGTAAATAGATGTGCCAGCACGGCAGCTCCCCAGGCGTACTGTCCTACTCTCTCCAAATCTACGAGCAGCTCCAGGAAGCGGCAGTGTATGTTGTCTCCCTTGGAGCCCAGTAGCAGCCTACCCAGCAGAAAGAGGAGGAACCTCCTCAGGTCCATGTTGGTCCTCTCCCAGTTGCTGGCATCTGCACAGTATACAGCACGGGCACCTCTCTCTGCCCTTTCCATAAATTCCTCCAAGGACTCGTCATCCCGTGGACGGATGTCAGTAAGCCCTAACACCTCCATGATCGATGTCTTGGCTACTGACCTGTTCTTCCGTCCATCGAGTTCCAGTCCTAACAGTTTCTGGGCACCTTCTCGGTAATCCGCATAAGTGACGCCGGTCACTGCCTCTCCATCCACTTTGAGGCCCGTAATGCGGACCATATCTTCCAAACTGGGCACCATGTGCCCCCAAGGCATCAGGAATGCCCGACTCGCCGGATCCCATCTTTCATGTAATGCTTGGATCAGGGCAAGGTCGAGCTTTATCGGCTCGATTCGGAGGAAGGCACCGAACCCCATCACGTCTAGC
This sequence comes from Amorphophallus konjac, assembly GCA_022559845.1. NCBI lineage: Eukaryota > Viridiplantae > Streptophyta > Magnoliopsida > Alismatales > Araceae > Amorphophallus > Amorphophallus konjac. The sequence goes on along the minus strand of CM040128.1, from coordinate 253,647,030 downwards.
CTGGCCTTTTGGAAGTCCGGGAGACCTCGATATGCTGCCACTACGAGCTCCCAAGAGATGTGCGAGCGCATCATGCTCTGCACATATACAAGAAGTGAAAAGGGGAACATTGCTAAGCAAGAAAGGAGAAGAAAAGGATGAAGGAAGGAAACCAAAGAAGCCACTTACAAGCTGTGATCGGGTCCTCTCACTCAGTTGTCCTTCGACTTCTGAGAGTCTCCTGGAACTGCTACCTGATCTGCTCCTCTTCGAGGAGCGGGAAGACTCACCTTCTGCTCTAAAGCTGGATTCACCCTCCATCCTGAAAAAGTGAGCAACACTCGCAACCTCCCTTCCTTACAAATTTGCACTCCTCAAGTCTGCTCTCAGGACTTCGGTGTTTCCAAGTCGAGCGAAAGGGGAGGTATTTATAGGATTGGAAAGAAGGTGATCTGGATCTATCACCATCACCCCAGCAACATCCTTTACGACAAGTCACCCTCTCTTTACTCTCGCATGTCACTCTGCCATCTGGAGTGATCAATTCGGAGGCGTGATTTGTTGACTTGCCCTCCCCATGCGGTCTAAAGATTCCCCGTGTTTATTGTCCCGTTGCGACTACTGCTAGCGCAAAGAAGAAAGTGGGGGACATTTATACGGGAAAATAGGACCAGGGACCGACGTTGTTGAAATTGGTGGTAGATTCCTTTGAAAGTCATGGCCACGGTACACTCGCGTGCCACTTTGCCATGTGAAGTAAATGGAGCAGAGCTGTGATTTGTTGACCCGCCACTCCTATTCGGTCCAAAGATTCCGCGTGTCCCTTGTCCTATTGCGACTACTTTTAGCGCAAACAAGGAAATAAGGGACATTCACGTGGGAAAAGAGCACCACGGGCCGATATTGTTGAAATCCGTGGATGATCCCCTTGAAAATCATGGCTATGGTGAGTCACCGCCCCGTGTTTTAAGGAGACATCTCGTCGAGTACGTCTCGCGGGAACCCATGTGGTAGAGAAGAGCTGTAGAGCAGAAGGAACATATCCAGGGCGAACCAGCCGTGTTCAAACCAACCTATTTCACTCGCACATATATATAAGGGTTTGTGCCCGTCATGAGAAGGGAGTGAGTGAACAAGCCACTCACTAACCCTCACCACCCTCCTGGTCGCTTCTATTCTCTCTCTCAAGGCAAGAAGTCCCTTGGAGGCCTTTTATAATTCCGTGACGCAGCAATCGCTTTGTCGCGCCATGCGTTCCCACCTGCTCTTCGGCAGTGCTCCTCGCCGTCCTCTTGTCTCTCTCGCGACCCTGATGGCCGCGAAGCTCTTGAAGTCGAGGCCGCTAGCTGAGCTGCCCTATGCTCTGCCGATGAAGATGCTACCAACTCCAGGAGCTCCTCTGTTGCGAGCTCTAATCCCCTTCAATCTGCAGAGCGAGCCATGTCTGGATACTCTTTTTCTCAGAGCTCCATCTCCTACGCCTCTTGTGCTGCTCTATTTTTACCTTTTCTCTCTCTATTATCTCTTGCTTTATCTCTCTCTTAGCCATTCGGAGAGAAATCTTTAGCTCCCGGGCATCTCAGGGCAACTCCTCATGCTAGTTGCCTTGAGTTTTTGGCTCTTGTCTGGAATGGTTGGCTATCACCTAGCACTGGCTATTGCACATGTTTGTGCCAAAAACAAAAAAAAAGAGAAAAAGGGAATAAAAAAAAGGAAAAAAAATAGAAGAGAGTTAGGATCTAAATGGCATTAAAGCTTCCATATTTATTCCAAGATAAGATACATTAGGGTTTGGGCATCTCAGGCCTCAATTTCCCCAACTCGATTACATAAGCTTTCAGCAGTTCTTCGTCCTCACTCACAGACTCTGTTGCCCTCAGTGTAATGCTGGCCTTCCATGACGCTTTGATTGTCTTCACATTTCTTGCGTCACCCCCGGTGCCCAGCTCCCTTTTCCTGATTAAAGGAAGCTTGGATAGCAGTGGGAATGAATGGCGAGGGAGGCCCATCTGAGTATGACACCGGTGCGTGTTGTAAAGGATGAATTCAGACGCGCCAACAAGCTGGAGCTCCATGTTAAGAGAAGACCTCGTGAGAAGCTCATATGGGAGTAAGCATGTCGGTGCACGAGTGAACATATACTCTTCAATGGTACTGAAGTGAGCCCGCCAGTCTTCTCGTTTCTTCAGCCAGGGAACGCGATTTGCTATACTACCACTAGAGCCTAACACATTGACCATATGGTGAAGCGGGCTTTGTTGGAAGAGTCTTGAAGTAGACGACATTCCCTCACGATGGTTAAATTTGAAATGCAAGTCAGTCCAGCAATTCAAAAGGAGTGCGCAACCAAAAGGAGGCTTACCCATACTGGAAGCCGTGAGTCCGCTATAGAGATAAGCAAGGATAGCAGGTCCCACTCTCTTTCCTTCCCAAATTCCACAGATGGCGCTTAGCTGATCTTCCTCCACTATGTTGTCAGTATAAGGGAATAGGAGAGCACCCGCTAAGCAGATGGTGAATCCCTTCATGAGCCCTTCAATGCGATCATCATCGCTTGTCAACCTTTCAAGAGCATTTATGACCCAATCTGCAAGTTTTTGCAGATGGATTCCCTTCTGAGTCTGGACGCCCTTGATGGCTTCGGACGGCATGAAGCTTCTGAGCACCTCCTCGGAAGTCACCCTTCTTAGCATGCGCATAACCTTTACCTTGCCATTTCTCTGGAATTTCTTCACGCCAAGTAGAAGTTCTGCTTCTTCGAGAAGAATAGTTGCCTCGAAAGTGGGGAAAATGAACGTGTGCGTTTGAGGGTGCCAAAGCTCTACCAGTGCACCCATAGCCGCCCAATCCATGTGAATCTCATTATAATGTTTGGCATGAGTTACGAGCTTTTGGAGATGCCACTTTCTGATGATGGCCCTCATACTGATCGAGATGTTCGAAGTGAGTTTCGACAGCCATGGCAACCTTGAAAACTTCCTCGGGCCAGGAAAGAGAGGATACGGCTGGAAATAGAAAAGTGGAGAAGGCGAAAATGAGCGTAAGAAGTCTTGCAGAAACACAAAAAAGAAATGTTAACTCACCATTCGAGACTGGATTCTCCCGCTAAGATGCCCTTCGAAGTCAGTAAGCCGCTTGCACTCGTTGCTGGGCTTGCTTTTCTTCACGGGATTGGAAGACTGGCCTTCCATCTCGAACTTTGATCTCCTCCTAAGCTTCAACTTTCTTAGCTCGCCCTGGAATGCATTTTCTTAAGGCCAAAGGGGCGATACTTATAGTGAGGAAAGGAATCTAGGAACAGTGTTGCAGTTTCGTTTTGTTGTGTGTGATAATTTGCTTGCATAGTTGTGATCTTGTTTTGTTATGTTAATTATCGAGTGGGGTACCACTGTCCCACCGATGCCCCACCTTGTCCCGCCTTGTCCCCTAATCATTCAATCATTGTGGTCACCCCTTATCATGCATTGTGTTGTATGATCTTTACGCTACTAGAGCATGCCAAGGACCTTACGCCTTGGACAAATCCGGGATTTGAGTTCCCCTTCAACAAAAACAGTGATGATCCCGGAGGAGTTCAGGACGTACGGATAGGCCGTTAAGTTGTGATAGAATGGGGACGACGGTTCCGTTCGATGAGTCGGTACGTGGATAAACGGGCCCCGGCTCAGTATCAGCTCATTGGATCGGTATCCTGACCCACTCTCCACAGCTTAGCAATATTATCCTTGGCTAGTTTCTATTTTAGTTTGTTTTATTTTTCTTTTAAACCCAGCATGCATTCATGTAGGACTTTGAGTTCATTGTGGAAAATCATTCACTTACTTTGATTGTGTGAGCTACTGTGCTTAATTGCTTAAACATGGGATATTCCATTCCGAGTCGAGTACTGAGTTTTCCGAGGTTACCTTGGGATGCTTCTCTGGATGAAACCATTGTTTGGATTTGTCTCCATTCATTCTTTAATTCCCCTCGGACCCACCTTGGTTGTAGCACGTCCACAATGGCTGGTAACCGCTCCCCAATGGTGAAACCTGAGGTTTACGACCCAGGTACTTCCGCACCGTGAAGTTGGTCCTTTTAGTTTGTTCGTGCCCCAGCGCACACAATGTCCTTCCAGTTTGTTTACCATCCAAACAATCGTTGATTTCGGAGAACCTTCCTCAAGGTTGCTTCGTGAAACTCGGGAAAGATTCCCATCCGTGATGTTAGAAGCGTGTCTCATCACACCTTGGCATCGACTTTTCAGTCCACTCCATTTCATTCCAATACACTTCGTTTCATTCCATTACACGTCCTTCCCCTACAAAGTGGATGCCAAGGCGGGGCAGCTGTAGACACGCCATTTCTGACGTTACGATGAGTAAATCCCATATTGTACCGTAATGCCCTGAAGTGGCTTACATTTTCTTTTGTTTGAGTGATTTCCGTAATTTTGGTTAAATTACATTTATTTTGTGAGAGGGAGAAAATTAAAATATGTGTACATATAAATAAACGAAAGAGAAAATGAAATCCAAAAAAAATGCGTGTGTAATTATGTTTACATAAAAAAATGTAATTGATTTTCTTTAATAATAAATTTATTTTTTGTAAATATATATATATATAAGTGATTACTATATGTATAAAATTAATAGAAACATATTAATTAAAAGGTAAAAAAATACAATAACCATTAAAAATAAACATAAAAGAAACAAAAAAATATAAACAAGAATAAACAAAACAAACAAACATAAAATATAATAAATAATAAAATAATATTCCCTACCCATTTTATTCTCTCTACGTCTCTTTCTATTTTCTATTTTCTTCCCTCTCTCTCACGTAACCCCCTCCGTCTCTTTCTTTCCCTCTCACCGCACTGTACACATCCACCTCCCTTATGGCACACACACATACGCACCACCCCATTACTCTCTCCCACTCCCTCTCTCCAACACACACTCATCCATGCACGCGACCACCCCCACTCTCTCTAACTCCACACACGTAAACCACCTCCACTCCCTCACGGCTGCCCATTCACCCACTCCACTCTCCCCCCTTTCCATTCCCAGCCGAAGCCCCCACCGTCTCCATTGCACCCTCCGCTTTGCCACCTCCGACCTCCACTCCCGGCCGTTGAAGCCCCTCCTCCTCACCTCTCCTCGTCATCTCCCTCCCCCCTTGCACATAGCCCACTCACCCACAGACCACTCCACCTCCACTTTCTCCCCCTCGATCGCTACTCACACACCACTCCCTCATAACCGACCTCTCCCCACGTCTGCAAGCCGCCCGCGGACGTCCCCGTCCCCTACGCCGCAGCCACAGCTCCCTCTGCATGCCAACAGACCATCACCCTCGTCAACCTGCTCACGCGACCACCCCGCCGTGAACCACCGCAACACCTCCGCCGCTGCCATCCCCGTCATCCACCTCCCTGCCAGCACAGCCCCGGCCGTCTCCTTCACCTCCGGCTACCGCCTCGCCAGCGATCCTCACCAACCGGCACCCTCCACAGCTACCCCGGCACCGCCGCTGCCGCTCACACCCCCGACCGGACGCCCGTCTCCTGCGCACCCCTCACGCCACCGACGCCACCGTCGTCCACCCCGTGCATGCACCGCTCCCCTCGCCTGTGAAGCACCCACGCAGCTCGCCGCTGCTAGCCGCCACGAGTACGCCGTCCACCAGCCGCTCGCCCCGGCACCGCGCCACCGCGCCACCGCTGCCCTCCGACGCACCTGACGCCACCACACCCCCCGCTCCAGCCGTCCGGGCAACCTCACCGTCGCCGCCGCGTCGCTCCCGCGAGCTCGCCGCCGCCTGCGTCCCCCCCCCTCCGGCCACACACCGCCCTCGCGACGACGCCGCCGCCGAACCCCTCCTCTCTCTCCCTTTCGCTCTCTCCCCCTCTTCCCACGCTCTCTCTCTCTCTCTCCCTCGTTTCCTCTCTCCCTCTCCCCCTCCTTCCTCTGTTCTCACCCCCCCCTTTCCCGTTCCTCTCTCTTCCCTCTCTCTTCTCTCCCCCTCTCTTTTCTCTGTCGCGTCCCCCCCCTCTCTCTCTCTCTCCCTCTCTGCACCTCTCCCCGCGTCCCCCCTCTCTTCTCTCTTTCTCTCTCCTCTCGCACCCCCACCCTTTCCTTCTCTCTCTCTCTTCCTCTTTCCCTGTTTCGCTCTCTCTCCCCCCCTTCTTTTTTTATTTTATTACCTCTCCCTTCTCTCTTATGCATCTCTCTCCCCCCTTACCCGATCTCTCTCTCTCTCTTCCCCCTCTCTGTTCTCTCCCTCTCTCTCTCCTCTCTCTCTCTCTCTCTCTCTCTCTCTCTCTCTCTCTCGATCTCTCCCTCCTCTCTCCGTCTCACTCTCACTCTCACTCTCTTTTTTAATTTTTTTTATTATTCTCTCTTCTCACTGCGCCCCCCTCTCTCTCTCCTTTTAATTCTTTTTTTATTCCCCACTCTCTCACTCTCTCCTTCCCTCTCTTCTCTCTCTCGATCTCTCTCTCTCTTTTTCATTTTTTTTAATCGTTCTCTCCCCCTCATTCGCCCTCTTTATTCCTTTTTTTCCCATATATATATATATATATATATATATATATATAATATATATATATATTTATATATATATATATATATATATATTATATATATATTATATACATATATATATGTCACATATGTATCATATATATATATATCTTATCTTGTTTCTTCTAAAACAAAGTCTTAAAAATAAATAAATAAAAAGAGTTTTCTCTCTCCCTTTCTCGTCTTCCTTCTCAAATTTTTGTTCTTTTATTTCGACCAGTCTACACATGTTTATATGTGTTTGTATTTACGTATATGTTAAATATCTTTAATATGTCTAAGTATATGTTTATGTAAATATATTTATCATTCATATGTATATGCTTGTGTGTGTGTGTGTGTGTGTTTTTATGTCCGGCTTAACTAGTTTCTGAATTCCGCTCTGAAGTCCTTCGGTCATGCTGTGCTCGTGATATTGAAGCCCTTTTCAAAGCTCGTTGCCGGCCTCCCTCGATAAGCTTTTCTCCCCCTCTCTTATTTTTATTTAGTCAATCAATCATGTTCCATGCATCATTTAACATATGTGCCATGCCTTTCTCTCCGAGAGGGCCTAGCTGGTCAGTGTCTTTGTGTTTGTGCATTTCATCATGTCATTCTCCCACCCTTTTAGTTCTAAAGGGGTTTTAAACATACCAACCAGGTACGTATTCGTTTATGTTATTTACCGTTTTATTATCTAAGGATTGGTATTACACCCCCGTCATTCTCATTTAGTTGTTTTCTTCTCTGTTTGTTTCTTGTGTAGGGGTAACCAGTTAAAAAGCCCTCTTCTTCGGCCTGTCGAAAGAAGAGGAAGTTGGAGCCCGCATAACCCCGTGTCAAAGGTGAAAGCGATCAATCCACTCGGGACCCCTCGGTCCCTGGCGATCACAATCTTCTAACGCGCGCTTCATTAATTTTCTTTTGTTTTAATAACACCCGCGGAGAGTTACTTCCCGCAGCGGTTATCTTCTTCCGTCTCTGACCTCACCCGCACGGAGGATTATTCCCCGCGGCGGTTTCTGTGATTTACTTTCTGTATATCTAACTCCTAATTGGTGCGGTGGGTCACCTCCCGCGACCGTTTCCATTTCAACATTTTATTTTCTGCACTTTACTTTCTAATTCCTAACTATTTAATTTCAGCATTCCCCTATCATCGCTTTAAAACCCAGTGGAGATCAACATCTCGCGGCGGTTTATTTGATCCATTTTCCTTTCCTGTCACATATACTTATATTATAGTAAAGACCCCTCAGAGGCCACAGTCTCGTGGTGGTTTATATATATATATATATATATATATATATATATATATATATATATATATATTATTTATACTATTTATGTCGCATTAAAGACCCCTCAGAGGCCGCAGTCTCGTGGTGGTTTATATATATTTATATATATATATATTTATTTATTTATTATTTATATTATTTATGTCACATTAAAGACCCCTCAGAGGCCAAAGCCTCGTGGTGGTTTCTATATATACATATATATATATATATATATATATATATATATATATATATATATATATATATTTATATTATCTATGTCATAGTAAAAACCTCGCAGAGGTCACAGTCTCGTGGTGGTTTATATATTTATATACTTATATTTATTATCTATGTTATAGTAAAAACCCCGCAGAGGCCAATGTCTCGTGGTGGTATATATATATACTTTTATTTATTATTTATAAATCACGTAAGGCCAATGTCTCGCGGTGGTTTCTATATATACATATATTAATTACTGCTCATATTGTAATATTATTGTTAAAACTCCGCAAAGACCAATATCCTGAGGTGGTGTGCCTTTATTCATATTGTTCTTGTAACTGTTCGAGGAGTGATATATCGTTACAATTTTCGAGTCCACGTGTCTTCCCGTCTGTCAAATTCTATCACGTAGAGTCCCAAGACTCGAATTCGGTATCTGAAAAGCTGCTCTCGGAACCGTGGGTTACGCCTACCGGGAAGGGGTTCAGTTTGCGTGAGAAGGTCTTCGGACCCCTATCTCCGCCATGTACCGGAGTTCGGTCAGTCTAAATTCTTTCTGTCTCCATTAGAGTGTCATCTGTAGGTGTACTTGTCCACCGTTCTTTCATATCCCCATAGCGCGCGTTTCATTGTTTGTCCTCATTTCTTTCACCCTTCATTACTCAGAGAGGGAGAAACCCCATCTCTCTCTCTCAGTCCACCACGTGACGCGTTCACACCGTCCCTAGGAAATCCCTGATCCTATACATTTCTGTCATTGAGGACTCCCTAGGAGCTGTTCTGGCTCAGGTGGATGACGAAGGAAGGGAAATGGCAGCATACTACCTTTTAAGGTTGTTTAATCCCACTGAATCCAAATATACTGCCATGGAGAAGACCTGCACAGCACTAGTATGGGTAGCCCAGAAGCTCAAACACTATTTTCTTGCCCATGAGGTTAAGCTGATCTCTAGAATGGACCCCATTTGTTACATGTTAGAAAAACCCGTCCTTTCTAGCTGATTAGCTCGCTGGCAGAGTTTCCTTTTCCAATTTGATATCACCTTCGTTGTTCAGAAAGCGATCAAGGGATACGCGATTGCTGAACATCTCGCTCATTCTCCTATCCCCCGCACTGATTCGATTCAGGACGAGTTTCCTGATGAACACTTGGCTGTAATCACTCATCTTCCCTTTTGGTCTCTTCATTTCTATGGTGCTCTTAATTCCCAGGGCCGTGGGATTGGCGGCGTTCTCTTCACTCCGGAAGGAGTGACCATCCCTATTGCTTATCAACTCTCTTTTCCTGTCACGAATAATATAGCCGAGTATGAGGCTCTCCTTACCGGTCTGAAGCACGCCTACCTCATGGGCGCCCGATACCTAAACATCATAGGAGACTCTCAATTGGTGTTGCGTCAAGTTCTGTCAACTTACCGCACCCGTGACCCTAAACTTAAACCCTATCAAGATCTGGTCACGCTCTTGGCTAGGCAATTCCGGAAGCTCATCTATATTCATACTCCTCATTCTCAGAACATTCTGGCCGATGCGCTTGCATCACTCGCTTCTTCTCTTTCATTCCCCCTCAGTTGCGCCACTGAGACCATTGTGGTCCAGCGGTTAGATGCTACTTACCTTCAGGATCCCTGGTTCGACAACCTTAGGAAGTCTGTAGAAAGGAAGGCGGAGAGGAAGATGTGAAAGAAGTTTCATTGACTGAGCTCGTGGAGATCATAGAAAAAGAAGAATTGCCATGGTATTATGAGATTGAGCAGTATTGCAGGGATGGTTCCTTTCCCGAGACGGTGAATGCCGAGCAGCGCAAGGCCATTGTTGGAACGCTAAAGGGTGATCTAGAGGGGGGTGAATAGATCAATCACCCGTTAAAAATTTACTGCAACAGAATCAAATGCGGAATGAAAACTTCTACTAAATAGATAGTGGGCACAATGCGAAAACCACCCAGAACAGATGAAGAACCGTCCTAAGCAACCATCTACTGCGCAAAGATAGAAATATAGAATCTAAGCAAACCAGAAAACAATCACACAGTAGACAAAGGTTTTTAGGTGGTTCGGTCCTCCAGACCTACATCCACCCCACACTCAACCCGAGTGTGGCTTACTGCTGACTCACAGCTTGAACCGCTGGGCCTCACAGCTTGCCTACAATCCGCTGAGCCTCACAGCTTGCTGTCCAGAGGAATCCTCCTCTGCAAAACCCGCTGGGCAATATAGCTTAGCCGTCCAGTGGAATCCACCACTGCAAGTGTTGCCACACAGATTGAACACAAGAGTTTCGGAAGACAAAACAAAAGACAAACAAAATAAAAAGGAAATGTATCCCTGTAGGGAATATCGCTCAAACAAGTGAGCAACCTCAGATCTTATTTTGAACCAAAGATCTGAGGAACGAACTCCTTCTCTCTCTCTCTTCTTCTTCTCTTCACACTCTGCTCGAGCTCTCTATCTCTCACTTTTTCTCTTCTGCTTCTTCTCTCTTTCTTTTCTTCTTCTTCTCTTTTCTCTGGATCGAACAGCTCTCTATTCTTTCTCTCTGCTTTTGCTCTTCTCCTTCTCTCCTTCTGCTTCGATCTATCTTCATCTGTGGACGAAGGTTTCCTTTTATAAGCAGTCACAGCAGGAGCAGCACTGGGTGCGTGTCTTCCACATTTCCTGCCCAAGTGTTTTGGCCACGTGTCATCCTGTCAGCCCTTCCAGCCTCGGATCACGTGCCCTTTCATTAAGCTTTACGAACAGAGCCTGTCAGACAGAGAATTATCAGTTTAATGTCGACACATTGTATAGACTTCGTTCGATGCATCAAGCAATGTGTAGACTTGATAATGCGAAGACAATGTATAGACTTTGCAGTGTGTGCAGTGATGCACAAGATGAAGTATGCACAATGGCTGTATGGACTTGGCGTTCTGAACAATGTACATACTTGCTGTGAAGAACAATGCCCAAATGCAGTGTATGGACTTAGCGTGAATGCAATGCAAACACAAGACTTGATGAATGCGATGCAGACACACAGAGTGTGTAGACTTGATGAACAATGCATTCTAGGCAAACCCTGTACAGACTTGAATGATAAAGCATACGATGCAATGTGAAGACTTTGAAGAACATATGTTGTACAGACTTCGAATCAATAGTTGCACGATTTACAGACATGCTCGATGTACATACTTCCTATATACTCAAGACTATGCACAACGAATGTGTATACTTGCTGTAAGGGATGTGCAGACTTGATAAATGAACCAATGTATAGACTTAGACAGTCTTGCTAACATGCATGAACAAAAGGCATTGCATATACTTGGCCAATGCAACGATGTATAGACTTGCACAGTTCCAGCTACAGTGTAGAGTATGGACATGAAGAATGATGCATGTAACGGATGTATAGACTTTGCAATGTTCAACTGAGACGAAAGATGAGACAGACGGCTGTACATACTTTCCACCAAGACGATGCATGAGACGCTAAACAGCCAAGACTGTATAGACTTCTAAATGCAGACGAACGATGTATAGACTTGCCAAGGGAAAGACTGTACAGACTTGAGCAAAGCAAAGCAATTGAATGTATAGACTTCACGATGTGTAGACTTGCAAGTGCAACGTAGGTAAAATCACCAGTGTACAGACTTGCTAGTTGCAACGTAGGTAAAATATACCAATGTATAGACTTGCATGAGACGGTGAATGAGACGATGAAGTCTGTACAGACTTTAACAGTGAGACACTGGACGCTGTACATACTTGAAGACAATGCATGCTTCAATGTGAAGACTTCTCCTATGCATAAGATGCTAATTGAGACGGTCTAGTGTATATACTTATGTTGTGCTGCAAGATGGCAGTGTACACACTTGGTGTCCACTTGAGATGCTCAGTCAGACGGTGAGCAATGTACAGACTTGCTGAAGTGAGAGCATGAACAGTCTGCAAACAGTGCAATGTATAGACTTTACATATGCACTGGCTGTATAGACTTGCCAATGTATAGACTTTAAGTCCAATGCAAAAGGCTGTACAGACTTCATGAACAATGCATGATTGTACTGGACGATGTATAGACTTAGCCTATGCAGACTAGTTCGATGTATAGACTTGTTCGATGAATGCATGAACAGTCCAATGTACAGACTTTATGAACAATGCATGAATGTATAAACTTGTTCGATGAATGTATGAACAGGCCGGCTGTACAGATTTGCCAATGTTCAAGTCCAATGTATAGACTTGCCAAGTCTGCCCCAAAAGCGATGTATGAGCTTACGCAGTTAAAGGATGTATAGACTTATGTTCTAAACGATGCACAAACACAACACAAGATAATGTATAGACATTGAGTGTGTAGACTTGTGTGTGTGCAGTGTGTAGACCTGTGTGTGTGTGCATTGTGTAGACTTGATGCACTGACTGTACACACTTCAGAAAGTGCGATGTATAGACATGCGAAACTGGGGGGTCGACCCATCTAAGTGCACTGATGCAATGTATGCACAAAGCACATATTGAACTGAAGCTAACTGACAGAATGCAATGCATCTATACTGACTCACTGTGTTGCTATCATCAAAACAACATAGTATATGCTTGTGCCTAAAAGGCACAACATTCTCCCCCTTTTTGATGATGGCAACAAAGTGACAATGAGTCATATATTCTCCCCCTTTGACATGATCAAAAAGAAAGAAACACATGAGTGCAACATGCAGAATACATGCTCAAATATTCTCCCCCTGAAGTACTGACTCCCCCTGAATTATGGCTCCCCCTTTGAGAAGGAATATGGACCGATGAAACAAATGATCAAAGGTAGGGAAGGAACATGAAGAGAATAAGGGGTCATTACACTGAAGAAGCAAGACGAAGTGGATGAAAGATAGAAGAAAAATGAGTATGATTATAAATGACTGTTAAAGTATAAGATTCAGTAATATACAGTCTTGAAAGAATTCTGGTTTAACAGTGATAAAAATAGAGTAAAGCAGCTGACCACTGAAAAAGAGTTTTAGACTCCAGTTATAGCAATGAATCTAAGGCACATGTTTTTAATAGAGAAGTCAGAAATAATACCCTTTGTGATTAAACATGGAAGTTCAAGAAAGGCAACTGGAATATGTATTGAGAGAAACAATTTTCACTTAATGACTTTTGATTTCAAAAGGTTACAGCAATTTGTTTTTCACTTTTTAATTTTCAGAAACTGAGCTAAGTGAGACCAGTGGCATTTATGCTTTTGACATTAGGTGTACACCTTGATCAGAGGCAGGTACCCCCAGTTACTAGGTATAAACTACTAGATCTATTTCAGATCAAGACCTACAAGGAACAATTTTCACCTTTGACATTAAGGGCACACCTTGATCAGAGGCCAGTACCCCCAGTTACTTGGTGAAAAACTCCCCCTATAGATTTGACCCTATGAACAGAGGTAATCTGAAGCACTTCATGACTTATGAATTCTCCTGCTTCATTGGAGGAGATCACAGTTTCTCAGTGCAATTCAGCCATTGCTCTGTCACTATATTCAGCTCTTTGCATTGATGATCTTATTTACTGCTGCCCTTATTTCTTTTAGAGTGATTATTTAAAAAATCAGTATACACTCTCATTTACCTTTTCTAGTCATTTCCAGTCTAACACTTTCAGGCATTAAAAAAAACTTATTCTATTTTAACCACGAGACAAAGATTAAGAGCTATAAAAGTTTTCTTTTATCTCAATTTCTGAAGTGCAGACAGTAAACTCTTCAATTTATAAAAGTTAAACATTCGGTTCCTTTCAATTTGTACGTGTGATTCTTATAAGTGAACAATTGTAATAATCATAGCTCAATGTATAAACCGAAGCAATACTGTTGTTCAATGAAGGTTAGGGAAATGATGGCAATTGATAAACAGTGATAGCAATAGGCAATAAGGTCCAATGACATCTGATGTTAAAGAATGTGAATGAATTGAATGGGGACAATGAGAAGTGATAAGATTCAAAGAATTGAACAGAACTCTCAGCTCCTCCTGACACCAAGATGCAAAAGATATGATATGCAATACACTGTTCTACATGCAGACTATGCAACAAATCTGATAATGATGACCAAGCGATAGCATACAAGCTCCTCCTGTCTATATGCATGAAATGTATTGAAATCACATCACATGATATCAAAATTTGCATTCAGATATGATTCATGCAAATTAGACAGAAGAGAATTACCATTAGCATGATTGTTCAATTCATATTTCAGAAGCTTCAGTTTAGCACCAACAAATCAACATGTATGCATATGCAATTTCAGACAATCATCTATATGCAAATCATGTATGAGGAGAGTTCAGAAAATCCAAACCTGACAATGATGATATGCAATCATTTCAAGTTTATGCACCCAAGTCATGAACATTTTTATCCTTTTCAGATTTTTTAACATATGATGATATGCATTACACGACATGCAGACTACAACAATAAGCAAATGATAATCATGCAAATGATATATGCAAACATTAGACACATGCATTGACTATGAACATGGTTGTGTAGTGCATCTAGCATCTTATGTACACATGTAATAACTGGCAAGAGAATAGCATTGAATTTGAGTAGAATTAAATTCAATAGCTGAGTCTGGAATACATACATATCAGCTAGACAAGAATAGAATATCAGACATCAAACAATCAAATCAACATGACTTTCTCAATTCAGTTCTGAAGGTAAATCACTTACCTGCTTTACCAGATTGATTTATTTTTACCCTTGGTGTTGCATCAGATTTTTGACAAGGCCTCCAATTTCTTTCATCTCTTAGGATTTTGGCCCTGCCTCTTGTCATATGCTTGAAGTAGCTTTTTCTGTTTCATCAGTTTGTTCCCGACTACCAGACATACCTGCAAACACACTTAGGGAGCAGGTTTTGGAACCCAAGATATTTTGGGCCCCAAGACAGAACCAGACACTTGAGAGTGAAAACATGACAACAGTTGTTTAGGGATCCACATTTGTGTAAAGGTGGAAGGTTTGGTGGATTCTACAGCTTGAGAGTTCTTTTTGTTATTTTTCTTTTTCTCAGCACCAACAGGTTTAGTTTTCTTTTTCTGGTGCTTTAATGGTTGTTGTGTAGTCCTGGCATTCATTTTATTAAAAACATTTTTATTTTTCTGCCAGTGCCTTGGCCAATGAATGTACTGGAAGTTGTGGCCCAAAATGGTCCTAGGCTGACCAAAAAACCTTTGGTGACTAGGACTCCATGTCCTAAAATGACTATCCCATCTCCTAGCTGGCTGAGGTCTATAGGGCTGATATCAAATAGGGAAATTCTGATACCTAGACCTCATGTATCCAGGGTTCCACCCAAACCTATTAAGTGGTTGAGGATGAATGTTATGATAGACTTGGGCTCTAGGGAAATAGGGATGAGCAAATGGGTTCCTAGCTGCACTTGGTCTCCCTGCCACCTTTGACCCTCTAGGTTTCTGAACTGACTTATATTGGGTCTTTTTCTGAGCAGTTGATGGTGATGGAGACTTAGCAGCCTTGGGCTGGGGTTTTGATGTGCTAGCTGGCTGACCCCTAGCCTTGGACTTATCCTTGGAAGAAGAGCATGCAGCTCTAGACTCTACAACTTTCTACTTTCCCTTGTCCTTAGCATTGGACACTTTTGATTTAACATTATTGAAGGTAAATTTTTCATTGACCATTTTTATGAGTGGTCCTCTATTCTTTTCTCCCACACATGAAATAGTTTTCAATTCAAAGCTCTTTTTAGCTGAGGGATTAAAGCTGAGACCCTCCTTTCTGAAATTAACTTTTGACCCTAGCAAGGCATTTAGATTTTCTGTTCCTTGGGTCATGCTTTCAATGATTTTCATTTTGTCAGAATTTTCATTTTCCAGTTTTTCAATAGTTCTCGTCAATTCAACATTCACTGACAAGATAGCTTCATATTTTTCATTTGAAATCTTTATTTCTTTTTCAGACTTCTGAATTTTTAATTTTAATTCATCAACAACATTTTTCAGCAATTCTTTTTCTTTCCTACAATCAATCACAACATGCTTTAATTCATCAAAATCAGAACATGTATTTTTCAATTTGTCATTCTCTGATTGTAAGCATGCAACCTTATCAGAAAGAGTTTTATCATTAACCAGAGAGTTCATTTTCTTCTTCAAGAGTCTGTTTTCCTTCCTAATATCATTAGCTTTATCTAACAGATCTCCATAAGCATCTGCCCAATCAGAAATAGTGTAATGTTCGAAAAGGGATGATACTTGATCATACTCTTCTTCTTCTTATCCATTTCTGGCCATCAAGCAGATGTCCTTTTCAGATTTTCCACTATCTGAGGAAGTGCTCAGCGTGCCTTCTTCCTCATCACTCCATGTACTGACCATGGCCTTTCCCTTTGGCGCCTTCTTCCATGGTCTTCCTTTCATTTTCTGTAACTCTGGATAATCAGCCTTCATATGACCTGTCTTCCTGCAATAATAACAAGCATTAACATCAGATTTTTCAGCAGGGTTAAATTTATACCTGTTTTGCTTCCTGCTGTGGTATTTTTTGTAGAGATTCTTCCCTTCTCTTTTAAGAAATCTACTGGACTCTTTTGTGATCATAGCTATTTCATCCTTTTCAAGATCTGATCCAGATGAACTCCGATCACTAGATGATCCAATGCTGTTGGACTGTTTTGAGTAGCTATGCTTAGCCTTCAAAGTAATAGGCTTCCTGTTTTCGAGCTCTTCAGCTTGTAGTAAATTCATCTCGTACACCATCAAGGAACCTATCAGCTCATTGGGTTTCATCTTTTGTAGATCTTTTGACTCCTCAACCACAGTTGCTTTGGTATGCCATATAGGAGTCAATGATCGAAGGATCTTCCTTACAACTTCATGATCAGTATAACTCTTTCCCAAATTTCTTAGACCATTTGTGATGATGGTCAGACGAGCATACATTTCGGTCACTATCTCACCAGGCTTCATCCGAAATGCTTCATACTTTGACACTAGCATATTTGCCCTTGTCTCTCTCACTTCAGATGTTCCCTCATAGATAACGTCAAGGGTATCCCACATCTCCTTCGCTGTCTTGCAGGATGACACTCTGTCAAATTCAGTGGGATGGAGTGCACACTGAATGGCGTTGATAGCGCTCCAATTCAGAGTAGATTTCCGGACTTCTTCTCTGGTCCATAATTCCTCATTCTCATGTAGCTCATAAGGACCTTTGCTCACAATTTTCCATACCTCATAATCCTTGGCTCTGAGGAAGACCTGCATCCGGTTCTTCCAATATGGGAAGTTGGAACCATCGAAGAATGGTGGCTTCGTAGTGGACTGACCCTCTGCTGTTATCCCTCTAGCATCCATGGCCGATCCTCTTTAGGATGTTAGTCCTGCACAAAGAGTTAGGCTCTGATACCAATTTTTGGAACGCTAAAGGGTGATCTAGAGGGGGGTGAATAGATCAATCACCCGTTAAAAATTTACTGCAGCAGAATCAAATGCGAGATGAAAACTTCTACTAAACAGATAGTGGGCACAATTCGAAAACCACCCAGAACAAATGAAGAACCGTCCTAAGCAACCATCTACTATGCAAAGATAGAAATATAGAATCTAAGCAAACCACAAAACAATCACACAGTAGATAAAGGTTTTTAGGTGGTTCGGTCCTCCAGACCTACACCCACCCCACACTCAACCCGAGTGTGGCTTACTGCTGACTCACAGCTTGAACCGCTGGGCCTCACAGCTTGCCTACAATCCGCTGAGCCTCACAGCTTGCTGTCCGAGGTATCCACCTCGCCTACTGAGCCTCACAGCTTACTGTCCAGAGGAATCCTCCTCTACAAAACCAGCTAGGCAATACAGCTTAGCCGTCCAGTGGAATCCACCACTGCAAGTGCTGCCACACAGCTTGAACACAAGAGTTTCGGAAGACAAAACAAAAGACAAACAAAATAAAAAGGAAATGTATCCATGTAGGGAATATCGCTCAAACAAGTGAGCAACCTCAGATCTTATTTTGAACCAAAGATCTGAGGAACGAACTCCTTCTCTCTCTCTCTCTCTTCTTCTTCTCTTCGCACTCTACTCGAGCTCTCTATCTCTCACTTTTTCTCTTCTGCTTCTTCTCTCTTTCTTTTCTTCTTCTTCTCTTTTCTCTGGATCGAACAGCTCTCTATTCTTTCTCTCTGCTTCTGCTCTTCTCCTTCTCTCCTTCTTCTTCGATCTTTCTTCATCCGTGGACGAAGGTTTCCTTTTATAAGCAGTCACAGCAAGAGCAGCACTGGGCGCGTGTCTTCCACATTTCCCGCCCAAGTGTTTTGGCCACGTGTCATCCTGTCAGCCCTTCCAGCCTCGGATCACGTGCCCCTTCATTAAGCTTCACGAACAGAGCCTGTCAGACAGAGAATTATCAGTTTAATGTCGACACATTGTATAGACTTCGTTCGATGCATCAAGCAATGTGTAGACTTGATAATGCGAAGACAATGTATAGACTTTGCAATGTGTGCAGTGATGCACAAGATGAAGTATGCACAATGGCTGTATGGACTTGGCGTTCTGAACAATGTACATACTTGCTGTGAAGAACAATGCCCAAATGCAGTGTATGGACTTAGCGTGAATGCAATGCAAACACAAGAGTGTATAGACTTGATGAATGCGATGCAGACACATAGAGTGTGTAGACTTGATGAACAATGCATTCTAGGCAAACCCTGTACAGACTTGAATGATGAAGCATACGATGCAATGTGAAGACTTTGAAGAACATATGTTGTACAGACTTTGAATCAATAGTTGCACGATTTATAGACATGCTCGATGTACATACTTCCTATATGCTCAAGACTATGCACAACGAATGTGTATACTTGCTGTAAGGGATGTGCAGACTTGATAAATGAACCAATGTATAGACTTAGACAGTCTTGCTAACATGCATGAACAAAAGGCATTGTATATACTTGGCCAATGCAACGATGTACAGACTTGCACAGTTCCAACTACAGTGCAGAGTATGGACATGAAGAATGATGCATGTAAAGGATGTATAGACTTTGCAATGTTCAACTGAGACGGAAGATGAGACAGACGGCTGTACATACTTTCCACCAAGACGATGCATGAGACGCTAAACAGCCAAGACTGTATAGACTTCTAAATGCAGACGAACAATGTATAGACTTGCCAAGGGAAAGACTGTACAGACTTGAGCAAAGCAAAGCAATTGAATGTATAGACTTCACGATGTGTAGACTTGCAAGTGCAACGTAGGTAAAATCACCAGTGTACAGACTTGCTAGTTGCAACGTAGGTAAAATATACCAATGTATAGACTTGCATGAGACGGTGAATGAGACGATGAAGTCTGTACAGACTTTAACAGTGAGACACTGGACGCTGTACATACTTGAAGACAATGCATGCTTCAATGTGAAGACTTCGCCTATGCATAAGACGCTAATTGAGATGGTCCAGTGTATATACTTATGATGTGCTGCAAGATGGCAGTGTACACACTTGGTGTCCACTTGAGACGCTCAGTGAGACGGTGAGCAATGTACAGACTTGCTGAAGTGAGAGCGTGAATAGTCTGCAAATAGTGCAATGTATAGACTTTACATATGCACTGGCTGTACAGACTTGCCAATGTATAGACTTTAAGTCCAATGCAAAAGGCTGTACAGACTTCATGAACAATGCATGATTGTACTGGACGATGTATAGACTTAGCCTATACAGACCAGTCCGATGTATAGACTTGTTCGATGAATGCATGAACAGTCCAATGTATAGACTTTACGAACAATGCATGAATGTATAGACTTGTTCGATGAATGTATGAACATGCCGGCTGTACAGACTTGCCAATGTTCAAGTCCAATGTATAGACTTGCCATGTCTGCCCCAAAAGCGATGTATGAGCTTACGCAGTTAAAGGATGTATAGACTTATGTTCTAAACGATGCACAAACACAACACAAGATAATGTATAGACATTGAGTGTGTAGACTTGTGTGTGTGCAGTGTGTAGACCTGTGTGTGTGTGCATTGTGTAGACTTGATGCACTGACTGTACACACTTCAGAAAGCGTGATGTATAGACATGTGAAACTGGGGGGTCGACCCATCTAAGTGCACTGATGCAATGTATGCACAAAGCAGATATTGAACTGAAGCTAACTGACAGAATGCAATGCATTTATACTGACTCACTGTGTTGCTATCATCAAAACAACATAGTATATGCTTGTGCCTAAAAGGCACAACAGCCATTAGAAGAGCCGCCTCCCGATACACGATTATTGCTGGAGAATTGTATAGGCGGGCTCTCAATGGAGTTCTAATGAGGTGTTTGGATGACGACGAGGCTTGGAAGGTAGTAGAAGCCGCTCACTCTAGTGAGTGTGGAGGGCACGTAAATGGGCAGGCGTTGGCGAAGAAGATTCTTAGGCAGGGCTATTACTGGCCAACCCTAGAAGAAGACTGTTCCACCTATATCCGTAGGTGTCTTCAATGCCAGCTTCATGCCGATAAAATCCACGCTCCGGCTTCTTCCCTCCATCCTCTTTCTGCTCCTTGGCCATTCCCAATGTGGCCCTTTGACATCGTTGGACCTCTTGGTGACCCTAATGCTCAAGTCAAACAGAAATCCTTCATTCTGACGGCTACAGAATACTTCACCAAGTGGGCAGAAGCTGAAGCTTATGCAGAAATCAGTGCCACCACGGTATGCTGCTTCATCCTGAAGAATATCATTTCGCGGTTTGGAGTGCCAAGTGATATCGTCACCGACAATGGGCCTCAATTTGTTTCGCAGGAACTTCGGGACCTCTGTAAGAAGTTTAATATTTCATTGCATCATTCATCACCATACTACCCCCAAGGTAATGGTCAAGCTGAGACCACGAACAAAATCCTTCTAAAAATCATCAAGAAAACATGTGAGTCACACATATTCGCTGATTGGACCGATAAACTGGTAGAAGCTCTATGGGCTGCTCTATGGGCTTATCGCACCTCCGTCCGTACTCTTACGGGGCAAACTCCTTTTGCTCTCACCTATGGGATGGAGGCGGTACTCCCGTACGAGATCTTGATCCCTTCCCTGAGAGTGCAGCTAGACAAAGAACTTAATCTCGACGAACGTTGAGAGGCGTTGCTAGTCCAACTGGAACTCTTAGATGAGAAGAGGCTTAATGCGGCCAATCACGTCTCGGCTTATCAAAAACGTGTCTCGCGATATTTTCAAAAGAAGGTTATCGAAAGAAAATTCCAAGTGGGTAATATGGTTTTGAAACATAAATTTATCAGATCCGCAGGTCCCAGGTCCAAGCTGCAACCGAACTGGGAAGGGCCGTTTGTAGTTAAGGAAGTCTATCTGGGTAACGCGTATCGTTTAGTGAAGTGAAGAATTACCGAATCCGTGGAATGGGCTATATTTAAAACGTTTTTATCCATAGAGTCAAGCCAGCAACGGCCCAGCGGCGGGGTGTGCTTTCACTTGATCGCAAAGGGAGATCTCCAGTTCAACATTCACACACTACACAACCTCCCGTGGTTCGGCTTTCCTCTTTTGCGCAACATCGTTTCTCCCTTGGCCATGCTTAGAGGAAAGTAAAAATCCTTATTTTTTCTCTCCTCTCGGCAAAAGATAGGGGCAAGTGGTGAATAAGGGGGCGAGAACTGATCTAGACCCCCCGATAAAAGTGGTCTCAAATAGGGGCAGTCCGTTATGACCTTATTCCGCAGGTTAAAAGAGCAAGAAAAAAGAAAAGGACAAGAAATAGAGGAAGAGGAGCAAAATCAAAGATCAAAGCTAAAAGCTCACCCAAAGCTCGAAGCTCGAAAGTCTGAAAGTCTCCAAAATAATGAAACTAGGCATGGCAAGAGTGGCAGTACAGTTTCCCCGCAAGACGTTATGAGCCCGGTCGCATGCGTGCCTAGAGCGGATGCAAGTTCGATGACGGACATAAAGTCCCAGCGCAACAGACCAAATTCTTTGAAAAGGGGTGTCGTGAGAAGAACTCAAGCCCTAAAAACCCTTATACCTCTCGCCAGCTTTTCTGCTACATCCTGTTTTATTTTCCAAGGAATGGATCCCACCCCGGGTATGGCCTCAGTAGAGGCACCGTTAAGCGAAATTGGCCCCGGCCACGGCGGTCCCTTTTAGCACACGTTGGACCTGGGAAACCCCTAGTGAGATGGGAGGTTCCCCGTCGTTAGGTTTAAGCTGATTTCAAAATCCAAAAAAACCAAATATTTCAAAACTCAAAAAAATCAAATATTTCAAAATCTAAAAAAATCAAATATTTCAAAATCTAAAAAAATCAAATATTTCAAAACTAAAAAAAATCAAATATTTCAAAATCCAAAAAAATCAAATATTTCAAAACTCAAAAAAATCAAATATTTTAAAATCCAAAAAATCAAATATTTTAAAATCTAAAAAAATCAAATATTTCAAAACTCAAAAAAAATCGAACATTATAAAATCCAAAAAAATTAAATATTTTTAAAATTACAAAAAGGGTTTTCATGATTTGCATTCATAGCATGCATTGCATTCATTTCCATTTTTGTTACTTGCCTATTTAATAAGGCTTATCCCCCTTGACCAAAAATCAAGAATTGGTCATTTCCTAACTTGCTAATCGGCAAGGGGTTAAGCCTAAAATAGATTTAAATCTATTTTTTTTTGTTTATGTGTGTGCAGGGGCAGGTTGAAGCTGAAAGGACGGTCAGTCCGTGACCATGCGCATTTCGAAGTCATATCCCAACTCACTCAATCACACAAGGAAAAGCCCAAACTCAAACCAATCAAATCATTAGCTTTATTCATTCATCTATCAAGCATCTCTAAGCATAAATCTCTACATCGACATCATGGAAAGAAAAGGAAAAATCACTCGGTCCTCCACTGGGCATCCCCGCGGGGACGTATCTCTCTCAGCTCTCTAACATAGGCCTGGCGTGTCACCGGAATCTCTGCAACCTCTGCTGGTAGGGTAAGCACCCTGCTTACCTCCCACATGATCAAGGCACTCCTGACTGCTTGCTCGTCCTCCTCCGTACCGATCCTCCTCGCCTGTAGTGCGGGAAGGTGGGATAGCATTGGTAGAACAGTCCGGGGTAGTCCAACCTGTAGGTAGCATCGGTGCGGGCTGTACATCGCCAGTGCGGTGTCGCTCACGAGCCTCAAATCTAAGCCTGGCCTCCTAGGAACTCTGACAGTGGTGTTGCGGAGGAAGTCCGGGCGCATCACGAACCAATCCAGGGGCAGCATGTTGATGTGCAGTCGCCACTCATCCCTGGTTTTCTTCTCTGCTGTCCTGCACTCTACCTGTGGAGAGAACCCGAATGCGCCGCCTATGAAGAAGAGGGGGTGGCTCCCAAAGATCCTGCTAGCTGAAGTGACATCCTCCTTCTGAATGAATTTCATCCTGACACCCATCCAGCACTCTAAGAGTATCCTGGAACCAAAGAGAGGACCTCCTAGAGCTGCTGAGGTAAGGCCCTCATACAAATAGGCAAGGATGGCTGGGGAGATAGAAAGACCCTGCCACAGGCCGCTGATGGTACTGAGAAGAGGAGTCTCTAGCATATGGTCAACGGAGGGGAAAAAGATAGCCCCACACAAGTAAATAGACGCGGCCTTGGCTATGGCCTCATCCCACCCACACATGTTCCTACAATGTTCAACTACCCATTGGCTAAGAGGGAGAAGGTGAATCTGACGTGGACCTATGAAAGTGTGGATGTCGCTGCTGTCTGGTATGAACCCTCCCAAGATGAGTCTAGGGTCTACAAGGGCAACGGTGTGACACACTGAGTATTCCTCTCCCACCTGGGACCTTGGAAAAGAGAAGTAGGTCTCTACCTCCTCTAATAGGATAGTGGCCTCGAATGATGGGGAAATGAATGTATGGGTCTGAGGATGCCAGATTTCTACTAAGGCCAAGATGCTATGCCAGTCAAGAGAAAGCTTTGGGTAGTTCTGACCTAGTACTAAGAGTGGGTGTTGGTGCCAATATTTCAGGATGGATGTCACTCCTAGGGGCAACGCACGGACCATGGGAGCCATCCACTTTAGAGTGGAGCCAGGAAGAAGCTGAGATGGAGGAAGGAAGAGAGGAAGAGCATGTATGTGAATGAATAAATTGATTTAAATGAAATCATGCCAAATACCTCTCTCAAAGGGCTCAAGCCGAGATGACGAGGGATCGTGGTCAGCCGTTGGAGCACTTCTCGCTCCTTCCTGGCTGGTTTTGGCCCTTCATAAGTTGCCCCCTCCATAGAACTCCCCTCAAAGGACCTCTTCATGGTGATTTGATGAAGATTAGCAAAGGTTTGAGGCTTAGAAAGAGGGCTTTGGTGTGAAGTACGAATTTAGAACCCCCTCCTACTTATAGGGCTTAGATAGAGGCCTAAACCCACTAGAAATGAGTTAGGATAGGCCTAGATCGAGTTAGGATAGAGTTGGGGTCGGGTAGGACGTCTATCTTTGGGTTGGGACTCTCCAAGAGAGTCCCGGTTGGGCCCTCAGGTCGTAGCATTGAGCGGTCTATCGATAGACCGCCCTATCCAGTGGACGGTCAGATTCTGACCATTTAGAAGCTTTTACACCATTCGAATCCTGAAGGAAGAGCGGTCTAGAATCAACCGCTCCAATTGTTACACGGTCACAAAGGAACCATCCTATTCTTTGAGCGGCTAACATTAATCCGTTTGATTATCGTGGCAGAGAGGCTTTGAACGGTCTAAGACAAGACCGTGTGGGATTTTAGCGGTCCCTGTTCGACCGTTTGCATATCTGAAGCACTATTTTAACCTGTTCTTACCTGTATCACTCAAGCTTTGGTCGCGTCTCTCTCTCACTCAGTTTGGCGTCTCTCTTTCGGTGTCTCTCCCTCACTTAGTTTGGTGTCTCTCTTTCGACGTCTCTCTCTCACTCAATTTGGCGTCTCTCCTTTGGCGTCTCTCCCTCACTCAGTATGGCGTCTCTCTTTTGGCGTCTCTCCCTCACTCCGAGTTGGCATCCCTCTCTCTCACTCTGTCGTGTCTCTCTCCTCACTCGCTCACTCGTGTCGTCTCCCTCTCTCTCTCATATCCATCTCACTCGTATCGTAGTCGTAATCAGCAAGTCAGTGTTAGTCATTTGCATTCATTCATACATTCATACATCCACAAAATTAAAACAAAAAAGGCATATCACTATCATATCATATCATGTACAAAAGGTCGGGTCCCAAGTACAAGTCAAGTATGGCCCTCTCCCTGACCCCCCTCGCTGTCTCCGCCTCCCTCGTGCCTCTTTGGTGGAGGCATCGCTGAGGTCGGCTCGTCGCGACGTCGCCGGTGCCGCTCCTTGTCCTCATTCCTCCGGTGGCCAGAGGAACTCGTGAAGTAGCTCCTAACAGAACCGTGCGTGCCGTGAGTGTTGCCGCTCGGGGTCCCGCTCCACTCTGGCCTCCGGGTCATCTTCTCAAATGCCCGGACCTTGCCTCGCAGCTCGGCCACCTCTAGCCAAGCTCGCTCCACCTCAGCACGGTACTGCTCCACCTCTGCCGCCCGAGCTCAAGCTCTATCTCCACCGTCCCCACGCGGGAACGCTCCATCTCCGCAAAGAGGCGCGAAGCCTCTGCCACGTCCGCTCGTAAGGCAGTAGTCTCAGCACGGAGGAGCTCGGCATCCTCCCGTAGTCGGGCAGTCTCACCTAGTGACACGGCCAGCTCGGTCGTCTGCATACACATTTCATAGTCAGACAACAGCATTTCATAATCATGAGCATAAGCATTAAAGGGAAGTATAGTAGTCGCGTACCCTCTCAGCTAGTGCAGCCTCAGTTGCCTCGACACGGGCCACCATCCGTGTGAAGTCAGCGTCTCGCTCGGCTCGGTCCGTGGGACTCTGGGCGGAGGAAGAAGAAGGAGCATCAGTCCCCTGACGATGGGTCCCCTCGGCGCACTGCATCCAAAACTCCAGGTCAGTAGCATGCATAATCATAAACATTTGCATAATTTAAAGAGTTTAAGGTTTAGAAAATTCACCAGTAGAGTCAAGGCTTGGCGGGCCTCGTCACGCTCACGGATCATCGCATGGAGGAGCCCCTGTAGCTCCGCGATCCGTCCCTCAGGGTCGATCTGCATTTAGAAAGTTCAAACATCAGTGCAATGACATATAGGAAGCATAATAGGAAGAGCATTTAGGGTTTAGAAGTCGTACCGGTCGGCGGGCACCACGGAACACCTGGTCGCGGTAGTGCCTGGCGTACGCTGTGTAGCACGCCGCGTCGCTCTCGGCACGAGCGGTCACCACCTACCCGTTGTAGACACGCCATTTCTGACGTTACGATGAGTAAATCCCATGTTGTACCGTAATGCCCAGAAGTGGCTTACATTTTCTTTTATTTGAGTGATTTTCGTAATTTTGGTTAAATTACATTTATTTTGTGAGAGGGAGAAAATTAAAATATGTGTACATATAAATAAACGAAAGAGAAAATGAAATCCAAAAAAAATGCGTGTGTAATTATGTTTACATAAAAAAATGTAATTGATTTTCTTTAATAATAAATTTATTTTTGTAAATATATATATATACGTGATTATTATATGTATAAAATTAATAGAAACATATTAATTAAAAGGTAAAAAAATACAATAACCATTAAAAATAAACATAAAAGAAACAAAAAAATATAAACAAAAATAAACAAAATAAACAAACATAAAATATAAAAATATAATAAATAATAAGATAATATTCCTTACCCCATTTTATTCTCTCTACGTCTCTTTCTATTTTCTATTTTCTTCCCTCTATCTCACGTAACCCCCTCCGTCTCTTTCTTTCCCCTCTCACCTCACTGCTCAATTCCCTCTCCCTCACGTCACACACATGCACACTCATCCCCATCCCACTCTCATTTCTCTCCACCCTCTCCTGGACTCTCATTCTCTCCGACACCTAACTACCCACGTCGAACCCACCCGCTCACCTCACTCCCTCAGCTCCCTCCATCCCTCTCTTCTCCGCGAACTCCACCTTGCGACTCCCACCTGCTAGCCGCCTGCACCAACAGCCACCCTCAGACCTCTCTCCCCTCCAGCTTTTCACTTCTCCCCGGCCAGCCACCGTCTCCCCGTGACCACCTCCGAACCATCTCCCCAACACCACTGTCAACCCTCCCCACGACACTCTCTCCCTCATCTCATGCCCGAGCCCCCCGCTGTCCATCTCCATTCCCATTCTTTCACACACGAGACCCCCACTAACTCCACTATGCGAACCACCCTCCGCAAGACCCCTCCCCCTCCACGTCGTCCATCTACCGTCGCCGTGTCCCCGCCAGCCGCAAGCTGCCGTGACCACTGCCGCGATCACCGTCCTCCGGCCCGCCTCCGCACCGCACCGGCAACCTCATCACGCCGGCAGCCGCCCGTAGCTGCCACCTCACCGCCGTTGCACCCCCAGCCACTGACGCTGCCCCTCGCCTCCGACGACCTCCCTGCACGCCTCGCCGCTCTCACCGCAACCCCCGCGAGAGCCCACGGCCAACACCCCGCGAGCCGTGAGCACGCCGTCCCCCGCGTCACCTGCACGCCAACGTCCCCGACGCCTGCCGAGCCTCCCGCCTGCGCATGCACATCATCCGCCGCCAGCACCCACATCGCCTGCACCGGCCGCCGTCCAGCAGCCGCTCGCCCCTGCCACCGCACCGGCCGCCTCTCCCTGCCGCCCCTCGCTGTCACTTCCGACTGCCGCTCGTATACCGCCGTCGCCGTCGTCGTCTGCTTTCCGTCCGGCGAGCTCCCCGCCGTTGCACCCCCATGCCGCTGCGAGGGCCCCTCCCTCTCTCTCTGTTTCCTTTCTCTCTCTCCTCCCGATCGCGATCCCTCTCTTTCTTTCTCTCTCTCCTCCCGATCGCGATCTCTCTCTCTCTCTCTTTCTCTCTCCTCTCACACCCCCTCTCTTTCCCTCTCTGCATCTCCTTCTCCCATCTCTCTCTTTCTCTCTCCTCTCGCAAGCCCCCACGTCCCTCTCTCTCTCTCTTTCTCTCCCCTCCCTTGCGATCTCTCTCTTCTCTCTGCTTCTCTCTCCGTCTCGCTCTCTCTCCTTCTCTTTTAATTTTTTTTATTATTTTATTCTTCCCACTCCCTCTCGATCTCTTTCTCTCCCTTTCCATTTTTTATCTTATTTTCTCTCACTCTCTCTCTCTCTCCCCCTCACTTTCCCTTCTCACCTTTACGTGCTCTCTCTATCTCTCTCATTTCCTCTCATATACATATAATATATATATATATATATATATAATGTATATATATCTTTTATATATTTTTTTACGTACATATATATATTATATATATATAAACTAAAGTACAAAAAAAAGCCTAAAAAGAGCTTCCTTCCTCTCCCTCTCTTGATTCCTCTTTCTCTCTCTAACCCTCCTCTATCTTTTATACATCATTAATTTTTCTTTATTTATTTATTTACTTGTATTTTTAATCATCTTCTCTCACCTTATATATATATATATATATATGTGTGTGTGTGTGTGTGTGTGTGTGTGTGTGTGTGTGTGTGTGTGTGTGTGTGTGTGTGTGTGTGTGTGTGCAGTGTGTGTGTGTGTTTGTATATCTATTCCCACCTTATACATATACGTGTGTTTGTGTTCCTATTTAATCAGTTTCTGAAGTCCGTTTTGAAGCCCTTCGGTCGTGCTACGCTCGTGATATTGAAGCCCTTCTCAAAGCTCGTCGCTGGCCTCCACCGATAAGCTTTTCTTCCCTCTCTTATTTTTATTTAGTCAATCAATCATGTTCCATGCATCATTTAACATATGTGCCATGCCTTTCTCTCTGAGAGGGTCTAGCTTGTAAGTGTCTTTGTGTTTGTGCATTTCATCATGTCATTCTCCCACCCTTCTAATTCTAAAGGGGTTTTAAACACACCAATCAGGTACGTGTTCGTTTATGTTATTTACAATTTCATTATCTAAGGATTGGTACTACACTGCCGTCGTTCTCACCAACTAGTTCTGCTCTATTTGTTGTTTGTGTAGGGGTAACCAGTTATAAGGCCCTCTTCTTCGGCCTGTCGAAAGAAGAGGAAGAAGGAGTCCACGTCGTCCCCTTCCTAAGGCGAAAGCGATCAATCCACTCGGGACCCTCGGTCCCTGGCGATCACAACAATCCTAACGCGCGCTTCATTTTGATCATCTTTGTTTTAATAACACCCGCGGAGAGTTACTTCCCGCAGCGGTTATTTTCTTCCGTCTCTGACCTCACCCGCGCGGAGGATTATTCCCCTCGGCGGTTTCTATGATTTACTTTCTGTATATCTAACTCCTAATTGGTGCGGTGGGTCACCTCCCGCGACCGTTTCTATTTCAGCATTTTATTTTTTGCACTTTACTTTCTAACTCCTAACTATTTAATTTCAGCATTCCCATATCATCGCTTTAAAATCCCGCGGAGATCAACACCTCGCGGCGGTTTATTTGATCCTTTTTCCTTTCCTGACACATATACTTATATTATAGTAAAGACCCCGTAGAGGCCAAAGTCTCGTGGTGGTTTATATATATATATATATATATATATATATATATATATATATATATATATATATATATATATATATATATATATATATATATATATATTATATTATATTTATTATCTATATTATACTAAAAACCCCGCAGAGGCCATAGTCTCGTGGTGGTTTCTATATATATATATATATATATATATATATATATATATATATATATATATATTATTTATATTATTTATGTCGCATTAAAAACCCCGCAGAGGCCACAATCTCGTGGTGGTTTCTATATATATATATATATATACTTATGCTTATTATTTATGTTATAGTAAAAACCCCGCAGAGGCCACAGTCTCGTGGTGGTTTATATATTTATATACTTATACTTATTTTTTATGTCATAGTAAAAACCCCGTAGAGGCCAATGTCTCGTGGTGGTTTATATATATACTTATATATATTATTTATATCGCATTAAAAATCCCGTAAGGCCAATGTCTCGCGGTGGTTTCTCGATATACATATATTAATTACTGCTCATATTGCAATATTGTTGTTAAAACCTCACAAAGACCAATGTCCTGCGGTGGTGTGCTTTTATTCATATTGTGCTTGTAACTGTTTGGGGAGTGATATATCGTTACAATTTCTGAGTCTACGTGTCTTCCCGTCTGTCAAATTCTATCACGTAGAGTCCCAAGACTCGAATTCAGTATCTGAAAAGCTGCTCTCGGAACGGTGGGTTACGCCTACCGGGAAGGGGTTCAGTTTGCGTGAGAGGGTCTTCGGACCCCTATCTCCGCCATGTACCGGAGTTCGGTCAGTCTAAATTCTTTCTGTCTCCATTAGAGTGTCATCTGTAGGTGTACTTGTCCACCGTTCTTTCATATCCCCTATAGCGCGCGTTTCATTGTTTTATCCTCATTTCTTTCACCCTTTATTACTCAGAGAGGGAGAAACCCCATCTCTCTCTCTCAGTCCACCACGTGACGCGTTCACATCTCTGGCGATCACGGTGGGACATTGCTTTTTGCTTTTCTGGTTACCCACAAGCTTTCGGAACCCACGTGTGCCCCTCCTTTTGACACCCACGTGTGTCCCTCTTTTCGGCACCCACGTGTGCCCTTCCTTATTGCGCCCCCGTGCGCTCACTCCCCTCGTGCACCTCGTGCACTCCCCCGGTCCTTTGTGGTTACTTGAGAGGATAACGTTGTCTCGTGCACCACGTGCATTTCCCCTACCATTCAGCACCCACGTGTGCCCTCCCTACCATTCGGCACCCACGTGTGCCCCTACCATTCGACACCCACGTGTGCCCTCCCTACCATTCGGCACCCACGTGTGCCCTCCTACCATTCGGCACCCACGTGTGCCCCTACCATTCGGCACCCACGTGTGCCCCTTCTCCTTCATTCGGCACCCTCGTGTGCCCCGCCTCCTTGTTCCCCTCTATTTGGCATCCTCGTGCCCCGCCTCTTTATTGCGCCCACGTGCGCTACGTCATTCCCCTCGTGCACTACGTGCACCCTTAGAGCCCCTTTCTCTTTTTTTTTTCAAGTGATCTACGTGTCTCGGAAAGAGGAACGGTTGTATCCTACTCCATCTGTTTATTGCTTTTATATCTCTGTTATATCATTGTGATTATCTCTGTTCTATTTGTGTGTTTATCTCTGGTATTTGTGCGTTATACATCTTTTATTCAGCACTGCATTTCATGCATTTACCCCTTTTCTTTTCTTTCTTTTACTTATTTAAGGATTAACCCCTCTCGGTGAAGGAAGGACTCTCCGTCGGGAATTCCTCTCGACGGACTAGGATCTCCTCCATTGGGACCTCCGTAAGTCCCCGACAGCGAAGGATTCCCTCTTCGTCCACTGGGCTGGTTGTACCACTGAAGTACCCCGGAGTTAGTTACCTATTCGTGGTGAGACGAGTGCCCCTAGCTGACACGGCGGTAAAACAAAGTGCAATTAGGGTCCCTCCTACTAAGTGTGAATTTTATATTTGTTAAAATCAAAAAAAAGAGAAAAAGAAAAATCAAAAAAAATTAAGTAAATCAAAACACAAAAAAAGGGTTAAAACAAGAACAAAAAAATGACGTAAGATCATCCACTTGTCTGTTAATCTTTGATACTTGTTTGCTAGTGTATGCATTTACGCTCTGGTAAAATTACAGGAATGGCTCACGACTCTTCCGAAGAGAATCAATTAGGTCGTGGTCAGTCAGCTGACCCACGGGTCCACGCAATGGACCCAGGCCCCTCCCGCGAGATCTCACAAGAGGTCCTCACTGTTCCACGGGAGGTAGCTCTACCCCAGGATATCTCCTCCCTTTTGGGTGCCCTTGCTAGTACACAGCTCAGCCCTGAGCAACTTCTGGCCTTTCAGGCCATTTTAAAGGGGAAGTCTGTTTCTCCCCCTCCTCAGGAGTCAACTCCGGCTCCCACATCCTACCAACAGCCGCTCCAGGCTACTACATCTCCATCACATGTATATGTCGCTCCTTCTTCTTCATTTCAAGGACAGGCGAGCCAACAGCCCGCCTCTCAGCAATTCCCCCCTCTACAGTCTCAAACCCCTGCCATCCCTCATACCGTACCCCAAGCGGGTCCGTCCACTGGTGGGCCACCATACCCATCTGGTTCAGGGTTCCCTTCTCAGGTCCCTATAAGGCCTTCTCAGCCTCAATGGCAGGCCCCACTTTCACCTGCCGAGGAGCTCACTCAGTCCCTCCTCAACAAATACACTGAAATGAACGAGGAGTTCCGAAATTTCAAGAAAGAGGCACATGGGAAGTCTGTCCCTGACATTTCCCTGCCAAATCTCCCCATATTTCATCTTCCTCCCTCCGAAATGCCTACATACCGTAGGTATAACGGCACGGAAATCCTTATATTCACATCAAGGATTTTATGTATGAATCTTCCTCATGGCAGAACGATCCAAAATCCCTGGCTTACCTTTTTCGGAAATCATTGGATGGTCCCGCCCTAGAATGGTTCTATTCCCTAGAGCCGAGTGAGGCTGGAGATTTTGAAATTGTCAAAGCCAAATTCATACAGAAGTACCGGGATAGGGTCGGTCCCTCCCTTTCTATCACCGACCTAGTTGCTGAGAAAATGAGGTCAGATGAGGATTTTGTCCAGTATGCTGATAGGTGGAGGTCTCTGGCCGATAAAATAAAGGATACCCTTTCAGAACCCGAGCAAGTCAAGATGATTGTGTCTAATGCAACCCCGCAGTTTAGACACATTTTAGCCATGAATAAGCTTACCACGATGGAGGAACTTTATGAGAGGGCTCGGTATATCCAGACCCAATTAAAAGATTCCCCCATCATGCATATGTTTGAACCCCCAAAGCCAAGGGTGTTTAAGAAGACGGGCACTGGTGTCCAAGGAGGAACAACTGAGGGAGTCGTCATAAATGAGCAAGTGAGTGTGCTTGGCAGCCCCAACCAACCAGTTAACCCAAGGCCTCCTCAGGTTTCACGACCTCCCTTTCAACAAGGTCCACCTCTTTATCGTCCTCCACCCCAAAATAACCCCCTTCAAAACAACATGCCTCAACCCTTTCATCCCCAACAACAACAACAACCACAACCTCAGTATCACCAAGTTCCACCCCCGGGAAATTACGGCCCACCACAACAACGGATGAGGCCCATTGGACCCAAAAGAGCCCATTATCCACCATTGCCCGAGGCATTGCCGGACATTTTTAATGCCCTCATGGCTGCCAACCTACTTACTTTGCCCAAAGAAAAGTTTGCATGGCCCCCAAATGCTGATACCTCCAGGTACTGTGTCTATCACAGACAGCCGGGTCATACGGTGGAGAATTGTTTCAACTTCAAAGATTACATTTACGACATGAATGATCTCGGTGAAATCGATTGGGATGAAATGAGGCGATGCATCGCCACCCTAAAGGCCAGGAGACCTCCGCCTAGGCCACAGTTGCCACAACAACCGCATCAACAACAACAGCCTCAGCAGGCCCCACAACAGCAGCCTAATATGGGCATCATCCATAACCCGCTTCCGGAGCACCAACAGCCCAACTACCAGGTTAATCCGATTTCCTCCTTCTCGGAAGTTGGAAGAGAGCAAACCTGTCATTTAGAAAGCACCTCTGTCCTTGCTACCAGTCATACCACCAATCAACCTCCTCGTCTCCTTCGAACAGCATCTTCTTACCATTCAACCCCCTCACAACCCCTATTTGGTCCTTCTCCCGTTCCACAGCCATCACGCCCTCTTATTCGTACCCCTATCGTCAATTCACCGTTAGTCCATCACCAAAGGCCATCTCACACTCCTTTTTCACCCCGAAGTCCCTTGATCACTTCTTATTCCTCTAATTTACCATCTACCTCTATCGCGCCTTTACCCCCGCCTTCTAATCTTTTTACCGCCCATTATCCGTATGACACACCATCCACCTCTATCCCCACTGAACCTCCTCCTCCACCGTTTAAACCTCTTATCAGTCACCATTCATTTGAGGTCCCCTCTACTTCCACTATACCCCCTCCATCATATAAACCCCTT
The DNA here is from genome assembly GCA_022559845.1 of Amorphophallus konjac. Lineage (NCBI taxonomy): Eukaryota > Viridiplantae > Streptophyta > Magnoliopsida > Alismatales > Araceae > Amorphophallus > Amorphophallus konjac. Next base: position 253,612,850 of record CM040128.1, on the reverse strand, counting down.
ATCGTCCATCATCCACCCCAAGTCACCTCCGTTTCTAATCTACCTCAACCATCTAAACCCTTTATCATCCGTGATTCACCCGAGACTCCTTCTACCTCTACTATACCTCCACCAAGCAAACCCCTAATCAAAACCCCTACACCCATCATAACCCCTATCCCACCAACCATTCCTCCATTATTACCCCTTAAACCTTGTTAAAATCCACACCCAATACCATAGAGGTGCAACAAGACCCACAAGCAATGGTGCTCCGGAGTGGAAGGATGTTCCACCGGGTGTTTCCCCAGAATAGTCAGGCCCCTGAACAATCTCGGCCCGAGAAAGATAAGGAAGAGCAGTCAGAAGAGTCCATCCCTGGGACCCAGTATGACTTGTTGAAACATCTGGATAAGACGCCTGCCCGTATCTCCATCCTCGAGTTGATCAAAAGATCCACATCTCACCAAGAAGCTTTAAGGGAATATCTCCAAAAAGTCATGGTGAACGAGGATCTCCCTGTGGAGAAAATCTCGACAGTCCTGACGCCCACTGATACACAACCGCCTATCATGTTCCATAATCACGAGCTTGCCCCCAAGGAAGCTCGAAAATATGCGTTGTGTATTGCGGTGAAAATCAATGGCGTATCAGTGGATCCGTGCCTGGTAGACACGGGCGCGTCTATAAATGTGATTTCCCCGAGTACTCTTCAAGCATGTGGGGTTGATGAAGAACAACTCATGCCCTCCTCAATCACAGTCACGGCCTATGACAATAGTAAAGAGCCGCCAATGGGGATGATTACCCTCAATGTAGAACTAGGCCCTGTATCAGTCTTCACGGAATTCCATATCCTTGATATGGATCCCACTTTCAAGGCTATACTAGGCCGTACCTACATTGAAGCCATGAATGCTGTACCATCCACCAATCATCAGTGCTTGAAATTTCATACAAAGGATGGGTTATTAAGGTAATGAGCATGCCTCTCTGTTCTACGGTGGATGCCATCAACACCTCTTTGCCTTCGGTCTGGCCGACTCATCGGCCCATACTGTCCTTGTTGGATGTGTATGACCCCTCCGTGCCCCCTTCACACAACAAAAGCCATTCCCTATGTTAAACTCACGTCTCCCCCTCCGCTCCAAAGGATGGGAGATTATGAGAAATATTGGCTACCAAGATGGCAAAGGTCTAGGGGCACAACTGCAAGGAAGGCTGAGACCACTCCAAAACATAAAGCCAATCCATAGAGCTGGCTTGGGTTTTAAGGGGCCATTCGAATCAGATGGCAAACCCCTCACTTGGACTTTGTCCTCACATTTCAAAAAGGGGCCCATCGTCCAGATGGGAGATCCTCCACCGGAATCACCTGGGGGGTCACGGGATGTGTTTTTAGCTCAAGGATGTTCAAGGATCCCTAAAAAGGGAAAGATGGTTCACCTGGATTGTGAATGGTATAAATGGTTTGACATACCAGATATATCCATTGCACTAGAAAGAATGTTCTCTTCTTCACATCTAGAAGGCCCACTTTTGATCTCCGAAATGCCAGGGGACACCACCACACTTGCCAGAATGACAAACCCTCCTCGCCAAGAGGATGTTGTCATCGACGGGTCATCATCCGTCACCAATATTGTCACCGACGGCTCATTAGCCGTCATCTTTTCTATCCACATATCACAGCCTCTGTTGCTGTCTCCTTCCTGGGCCAGACAGTTGTCTGATGATCTTCCCAGGTCTCCTTCTTTACTCATTTACCTGCGTGAGTTTCTAAACTCGCGCAAGGTTTTTCAATCATGATTTGCTCTACGAGCTACACAACCCTCTAGCTGTAGTCCATTTTTATCCCCTCTAAGTCCTTTCCATTATTTTGTCATTAAACATGAAAATGAAAATGAAAAAAAAATGCCAATTCCACAACTCCTCAACAGCGCATTGACTTTGAGGAAACCTCCTATATCTCCCACGAGTGTGCCCCGACTCACGGGCCACTCATTCAAGGTCCCCTGAGCGACCTTCTTTTCCCCTCATCTGAGGGGTCCTTCCCTGTACATTCTTCACCATCCCTTCAGTTTCTTCTTCTTCTTCTGTAAATGTCAGTCTGGCTAGCAATAGTAAGTCAAGGGTAGTGCCTAAGAAGAAATCCAAGGGTAGGCAGATTCCCCGTCGATTCCTTTTGGATCTAGCCACCAGGTGTCAAGCCCTTCTAGCCATCCCCCAATTGCTAGAAAATCCCGTCCAACTGCCAGAAATAGAATGTGAGAATGATTGCATGATTGATGAAGGGTATGGGGTCTATGAACTCACTGACGAGGAATACCCCATTGAAGAAGAGGATGAAGAATATGAGGACGCGGCTGACACCTATGCTAGTGGAATGAGCAGATTTGACGAGCCGTCAGCCGCTGTAGAAGAGTCTACCAAAGAGATCAATCTGGGAACTGAGGAAGACCCTAGGATTGTCCTCATAAGTGATAATTTACCATCATCTGAAGAAGAGGCACTAGTTAAGGTTCTTAAGGATTACAAGGACACGTTTGCATGGAGCTATGAGGATATGCCAGGATTGGATTCTACTCTGGTTGAGCATCGTCTCACCCTCAAACCAGGGTCCATCTCGGTAAAGCAACGGTTAAGACGTTTCCGCCCACAAATGGCTTTAAAAATGAAGGAAGAGGTCGACAAGCTCCACAAAGCTAGGTTCATAAGAGTCGTCCTTTATCCTCAGTGGGTCGCAAACATCGTCCCGGTCATGAAGAAAGATGGAAAGGTGAGAATTTGTATTGACTTCCGGGACCTTAACCGTGCGTGTCCGAAGGATGATTTCCCTTTGCCTCATATTGATGTGTTGATTGATAACACGGCAGGATATGAAACCCTTTCATTCATGGATGGATTTTCTGGATATAATCAAATCCGTCTGGCAGAAGAAGATCAGGAGAAAACTTCATTCACTACTCCCTGGGGAACTTATTGTTATGTGGTCATGCCATTTGGACTGAAGAACGCTGGAGCCACTTACCAAAGGGCTATGATGGCAATATTCCATGACATGATGCACATATATTTGGAGGTATATGTGGATGATTTGTTGGTAAAATCTAAAACTAGGGCGGAACATCCCGAGGTCCTTGCAAAGGTGTTGCAAAGATCACGTGAATTCAATTTGAAAATGAATCCAAAAAAGTGCGTGTTTGGTGTATCATCGGGCAAGTTACTTGGCTTCATTGTGAGCAAAAGGGGTATTGAGATAGATCCCAACAAGGCTAAGGCGATTAGGGATATGCCACCCCCGAAGAATCTGAGAGAAGTTCGAGGATTAATCGGGAGGTTGCAATTTATCCGTCGCTTTGTGTCGCAACACTCGCAAAGGTGCCGGCCCTTCTACGAGTTGACCAAAGCAGGGACCAAATTCTGTTGGGATTCTAAGTGCTCAGAATGCTTTTGACGGATTAAAGGAATATCTGGCCAACCCGCCTGTTCTCACTCCACCTATTCCAGATAAGCCTTTGATCCTATATGTCTCGGTCCTAGACGACTCTGTGGGAGCCGTCCTGGCACAAATCAATGAGGAAGGCAAGGAACGGGCAACCTATTACTTGTCCAAACTCCTCAACCCCTGTGAGCGAAAGTATACTACCATGGAAAAGACCTGTGCCGCCCTCGTGTGGGTGGTACAGAAATTGAAACATTACTTTCTTGCTCATGAAGTCCACTTTATTGCTCGCATGAATCCTATCAAATTTCTCTTGGAAAAGTTTGTCCTTACTGATAGGCTAGCACGTTGGCAAAGCTTTCTATCTCAATTCGACATCATCTATATCCAGCAAAAGGAATAAAGGCTATGCTATAGCTGAGCATCTTGCTCACCACCCTCTCCCCAAATTTGATCCTGTTCAATCAGAGTTTCCAGATGAGGAACTAATGTCCATTACCCAGTCTGATGATCCGATGTGGACATTATATTTTGATGGAGCTTTGAATTCCCAGGGGAGAGGTATTGGCATTGTCTTTTGTCACCTGAAGGTGTCGCTATCCCAGAGGCATTCCAGCTCTCATTTCCAGTCACCAACAACGTGGCTGAATATGAGGCTCTTCTGGCAGGTCTGAACCTTGCCTATTCCTTCTGGGTCACTGAATTACGAGTCATAGGTGATAGTCAACTTATCCTTCGCCAAGTGCTCACTAAATATCGCACTCGTGATCCCAAGCTCAAGCCATACCAAGAGCTTACTGTTGCTTTCGCTAAACTGTTCACAAGTTAGTCTTTGTCATGTCCTCGCAATCAGAACATTTTGGCCGACGCTCTTGCTTCGTTGGCATCATCATTAAGGTTTCCTCTGGGCAGAAGGGCTCTGTCCGTTTCTATCCACAAGCTTATCCTCCCTGCTATTCACAACCCTTCCTATTTAAGGGTTCAGGAGGAAATGTCAAAGATGGCTCAGGATAGAGAAGTTGTTGAGAAGAGGGAGATTATGTTGGTTGAATTGGAGGAAGAACTGGCTGATGAGGAGAAGCCATGGTTCTATGAGATTGTTAAATATTGCAAAGACCAGTCTTACCCTACAGAAGCAACAGCAGAAGATAAGAGGGCTATAAGGAGAGTAGCCCAGAGATACACATTGGTTGGAGGATTGCTATACAAGAGAAGCCTCACTGGTGTTCTCCTAAGGTGTCTTGATGATGACGAGTCCTGGAAGTGTGTAGAGGAAGCACACTCAGGCGTGTGCGGTGGCCATGTGAACAGCCAAATGCTTGCTAAGAAGATCCTTCGGCAAGGCTTTTACTGGCCCACCATGGAGGAAGATTGTGCCGTCTATGTCCGTAGATGTGTCAAATGTCAACTTCACGCTGATAAGATTCATTCCCCATCTTCCTCTCTCCATCCAGTATCCTCCCCATGGCCTTTCTCCATGTGGGCATTCGACATCATCGGTCCTCTTGGTGATCCTAACTCCCTTACTAAGCAAAAATCCTTCATTCTCACTGCAACGGAGTACTTCACCAAATGGGCTGAAGCCGAAACCTATGCAGAAGTCAAGGCATCCACAGTCTGCAAGTTCATCATGAAGAACATCATCGCCAGGTTCGGTATTCCAAGAACTATCATCACCGACAATGGGCCACAATTCATCTCTCAGGATCTTCAGGACCTCTGCCAAAGGTATAAGATTACATTGCATCATTCATCACCATATTATCCACAAGGCAATGGCGAAGCGGAGGCCACGAATAAAACACTGATCAAAATCATAAAGAAAACTTGTGAGTCTAGCAGATTCTCGGATTGGCCAGAGAAGCTTATCGAAGCTCTATGGGCTTATCGCACTTCCACCCGAACTCCCACTGGGCAAACTCCGTTCGCCCTCACTTACGGGATGGAGGCGGTAGTTCCATATGAGATTCTGATTCCCTCTCTGAGAGTACAATTGGACAAGGACCTTCCCTCGATGAACGTCGCGATTCTCTCCTTGCCCAGTTGGAACTCTTAGACGAGAAACGTCTGGTTGCTGCCGAGCATGCTCGCGTCTACCAAAATAGACTCGCACGTTTTTACCAGAAGAAGGTTATTGAGAGAAAGTTCAAAGTTGGTGAAATGGTAGTGAAAAGAATTTTTGTAAAACCTGGCGGGCCGCGTTCTAAGCTCCAACCCAATTGGGAAGGACCATACGTGGTTCAGGCTGTGCATCCTGGTAACGCCTACAGGCTAGTCAATGCTGAAGGAGTTGAGTTATCCCACCCTTGGAATGGGCTTTACCTTAAGAAGTATTACCCTTAGATAGGTGTACATACTGTCAAAGACAAAAAAAATTGAAAAGAAAAACAACAAAAAAATGAAAAAAATAATGAAAATAACAAAAATATGTGTATAAAACAAAAAAAAGAAAAGACCAAAAAAAAATGAAAATTCAAAATGCTGATGCTTGGAGATCACCATGTAGTTAAGTTATTGCATCTAATCTCCATGTTAGGAAAGGGCCCATTAAGACTTGGTAGGTCTCAGTCTTGGTTTGCCAGAACCGTGGAGACCCCTGTCGGCCAGTTCGGCCTATGCCCCCTCAAAAGAAGACAACATGTATACACATCTGTGTTATAAAAAATTGATAGCATCGCTTATGGTAGGGCATCACTCAAAAGGTCTCCAAGAAAGCTCGAATCTTTATTCTCTTCTTCTCGACCGAATGAGACAGTCGGCGCCCTTAAAACGCTGAGCATGGGAAACATGAACACAACCCCTAGGGTGAGAGTAGGATCCAATTCTTCGAGCATGAATCAGAGCACGAGAAGAGGGCAGTGTCCCCGCAGGCATCCAAGAGGGATTCCATAATGTCAAAATACTATGTCCCTCGCAAAAAATCCATCAAAAGAATCAGAAAAAGAAAAGCAAAAAAATCAAAGTCCAAAGAAAGGCCTGGCCGTGACCGTGCCTGATTCCACTAAATGAAACCCCTTTGACTGAAAGTCAAATTACACAAAAGGGGTCATGAGATGTAAATGCTCGAGATTTAGTCTGAAGTTGCCCGAAAGGGGAAGTTAAGTGTGCCTCTATTGCTCGCCGGGTTAACGGTTTTGCCGGTCCTCTCAGGAGGTTTACCCCCAATACTCTTCCTTCTTCCCCTGAAGATAAAGGCTAAATGGAGTATCCAAAGGGTGAGACCCACCAAGGCTTGCGACTTTGTTTTAACACAAGCATATGGTTGTCCATTTTGTAAAGCAGAAGTCATTGTCGTGAAGGAGTCTCCGTGTTTCTGGCTGGTCAAGACCTTTATCTACCACCTTAATGTCTTCTTAGTTTAACCTCGGGCTTAGACCAATGCAAGCGCGTCACCTATAGGTGCGACGGCGTCTGATTCCGGGTCAGCGTCGCGCGGTTGGTCATTTGGGTTCCAGGGTGTTCCATTACATACCATCTAGAGTTGTGAGGAAATAGACCCGGGTCGGGCAAATCATTTACCTCGAACATTTTTTGGGTGAATCCCTGTGGTCGGAAGCAACTGGAGCCTAAGCATGGCATGACGGTATTGTCATCAGGGTAAGTCTTAGCCGGCGGGATTATCATTCGAGGAGTCTAGAGGCCCAAATCAACCTAGATGTGCACTTAGGATACCTGGGAGGTTAGCAAGAAACCCTCGTTCTCATGCAGCTTACATGTTATATGGTTGGTCATCATGCATTAGCAAAAACAAAAAAAATAATAAGCCAAAAATAAACAAAAAAATGACAAAATCCAAAATTCAAAAAAAGGCAGAAAAATGTATATGCACAAAAAAAATGGAAATGTAAAAGACCAAAAAAATAATAAACAAACAACAAAACACAAAAAAATTAATATACACCTACAAAAAAACAAAGATCACATCTTTGCATGATCACATTTGTATGCAGCATTCATTTTAAATTATCGTTTACATCCGTGTGCTTGTCTGTCGCATTCATCATATCTTTATCAGTGCCTTTGTTAATGAAGGCTTGCCCCTTGACTCGTTATCAAGGATAGTTCAAAGTCTCGTTTGCTTGTTGAGCAAGGGGCAAGTCAGAGCAGAAATACTGACTTGTTTGCTTAGGTGTGTGCAGGAATTCGAGAGCTCAGGAAGAAGCAGAGAATCAAAAAAGCACAAAATACTTTATTTCACTTCTATTCAAAATAAAAATAAACAACAAAGAGATTACATCAGGTTTCACCTTCTCTCTCCACATTACTTGTCCCGTCACCCTCCGGACGAGACACTCTTGAGGGGGCTATCCAATCATGGAATGCGGTCCTTCCACCGCTTTGTGCTCCTCTTCCGATCTCCACTCCCCGGCGCCGATCTGCGGGGGCACCAAAGGAGCTGCTGACACGAAAGCCACGCTCTCGTGCTCTTCGGTAGCGTTCCTCACCGTCCTTTAGCCACTGCTCGGCGAGGCCGAGACTGGTCTTCAATTCAAATAATTGGGCCTCCAGGGCCCTCTTCTCCTCTTTCTCGGCCGACCTCTTGGCCTTCTCTCTTTCCTTGGCCTTTTCCCTCTCAGCACGTTCTCTCGCTCTGTCTTCCCTCTCCAGCTGAAGGGTGATCCTCAGCTCTATAGCGTCCCTAGAAAAGTCGTCACCTGGACGACGCTGCAGTTCCTCTCTAGCTCGGCTATTCTAGCTTCCTTCTGGGCGGCATGTGCGAGTGCCTCCTCCGCTTCTTTCTCCTGCCAGACGTTTCATCTCAGGCTTCTGGTAACGCTTGAACAAGGGATATTAAATGGTGAGGCTCTCACCTGTACAGAAAGCATCCCTTCTGCTTCCGCAGCCCGCTGTGTGGCATGAGCAAGTTGCTCGTGTAGTGAATCTAACTCTGAAGTGGGAATCCATAGACTGGAAGAAACGCCGTCTGCCCCCATCGCCGATGAAACTACGTCGAGCTGGGCACGCTGCGTACACACATACGAGAGGTGACAGTTAAATGGTTGACGCCATGAATTTCAAATCATGCCAGGAGTATGTATATATACACTTACTGATGAACCCAGAGCCGCTCGGGCATCAGTTAACTCTTGCTCCGTGTCCGCCAAACGAGCTCGTAAGTTCGTTATTATGGTGTCACGGGCATCCTACAGCCATGGCTCTTGAGTTCACAAATAAAAATAAAAAAAATGGAAATTATAAAAGACAAAAAAATGGTGTTTTACTTTACCTCTATAAGCCCTCCAAGCTGGAGCCTCTCCGCATACATTGCCCTATAGAGCCGTAGGTAATCTTCACTATCTTGCGCTTGTGATTCCAAGAGCGTGCCACCCCGCTGCCAGTCTTCATACTGTTCGGGGAAGCGCACCCTCCAATCAACGCAGGTTGCCGGCCCACGCGTCTTCTTCCCGACGCTGGGTGAGGAGGTTATATCCACCCATTCCTGGGCAAGCCCGAGGGTTCTCATGACTAATCGTAGCCTTAGTGGCTCAATTTCATTCAAGCAATGGAGCCAGAGGTCCCGTCCGAATCGGGCACGGCTTCCAATTACCCATGGCTGGTCGACATCGACCATATTCAAGTAAGGCCTCCAGTTCACCTATGTTGGGTTGTACATATCTTCTTAGTTACTCAAAAATACAAAAAAAATAATAAACAATAATAAAAAAATATATAAAAAAGAGAAAAAGTATCCTACCATCGCTGCAGGGAACTCTTGTAGCTCCCGTCTCGATACCATCAGCTGGTAGGATAATGGTGCTGTACTCATGATGGGTTGCCACCGCCTAGCCAACGGGATCGTCACTGGCCGACAGTGTCGAGCTCTCCCCATTGGAATATAACAGTAGCTCCACAGCTACACCATCATGTGTCATTGGCATCGACAAATACAAAAAAAGCATAAAACGAAAACCACAAAAAATAATTTTTTTACCTGGATGAAGGGCGTAAACCCATTTATTGTCACCTCTCGGCCTGTCCTTTGCGACAGACCTGTAAATAGATGTGCCAGCACGGCAGCTCCCCAGGCGTACTGTCCTACTCTCTCCAAATCTACGAGCAGCTCCAGGAAGCGGCAGTGTATGTTGTCTCCCTTGGAGCCCAGTAGCAGCCTACCCAGCAGAAAGAGGAGGAACCTCCTCAGGTCCATGTTGGTCCTTTCCCAGTTGCTGGCATCTGCACAGTATACAGCACGGGCACCTCTCTCTGCCCTTTCCATAAATTCCTCCAAGGACTCGTCATCCCGTGGACGGATGTCAGTAAGCCCTAACACCTCCATGATCGATGTCTTGGCTACTGACCTGTTCTTCCGTCCATCGAGTTCCAGTCCTAACAGTTTCTGGGCACCTTCTCGGTAATCCGCATAAGTGACGCCGGTCACTGCCTCTCCATCCACTTTGAGGCCCGTAATGCGGACCATATCTTCCAAACTGGGCACCATGTGCCCCCAAGGCATCAGGAATGCCCGACTCACCGGATCCCATCTTTCATGTAATGCTTGGATCAGGGCAAGGTCGAGCTTTATCGGCTCGATTCGGAGGAAGGCACCGAACCCCATCACGTCTAGCCTGGCCTTTTGGAAGTCCGGGAGACCTCGATATGCTGCCACTACGAGCTCCCAAGAGATGTGCGAGTGCATCATGCTCTGCACATATACAAGAAGTGGAAAGGGGAACATTGCTAAGCAAGAAAGGAGAAGAAAAGGATGAAGGAAGGAAACCAAAGAAGCACTTACAAGCTGTGATCGGGTCCTCTCACTCAGTTGTCCTTCGACTTCTGAGAGTCTCCTGGAACTGCTACCTGATCTGCTCCTCTTCGAGGAGCGGGAAGACTCACCTTCTGCTCTAAAGCTGGATTCACCCTCCATCCTGAAAAAGTGAGCAACACTCGCAACCTCCCTTCCTTACAAATTTGCACTCCTCAAGTCTGCTCTCAGGACTTCGGTGTTTCCAAGTCGAGCGAAAGGGGAGGTATTTATAGGATTGGAAAGAAGGTGGTCTGGATCTATCACCATCACCCCAGCAACATCCTTTACGACAAGTCACCCTCTCTTTACTCTCGCATGTCACTCTGCCATCTGGAGTGATCAATTCGGAGGCGTGATTTGTTGACTTGCCCTCCCCATGCGGTCTAAAGATTCCCCGTGTTTATTGTCCCGTTGCGACTACTGCTAGCGCAAAGAAGAAAGTGGGGGACATTTATACGGGAAAATAGGACCAGGGACCGACGTTGTTGAAATTGGTGGTAGATCCTTTGAAAGTCATGGCCACGGTACACTCGCGTGCCACTTTGCCATGTGAAGTAAATGGAGCAGAGCTGTGATTTGTTGACCCGCCACTCCTATTCGGTCCAAAGATTCCGCGTGTCCCTTGTCTTATTGCGACTACTTTTAGCGCAAACAAGGAAATAAGGGACATTCACGTGGGAAAAGAGCACCACGGGCCGATATTGTTGAAATCCGTGGATGATCCCCTTGAAAATCATGGCTATGGTGAGTCACCGCCCCGTGTTTTAAGGAGACATCTCGTCGAGTACGTCTCGCGAGAACCCATGTGGTAGAGAAGAGCTGTAGAGCAGAAGGAACATATCCAGGGCGAACCAACCGTGTTCAAACCAACCTATTTCACTCGCACATATATATAAGGGTTTATGCCCGTCATGAGAAGGGAGTGAGTGAACAAGCCACTCACTAACCCTCACCACCCTCCTGGTCGCTTCTATTCTCTCTCTCAAGGCAAGAAGTCCCTTGGAGGCCTTTTATAATTCCGTGACGCAGCAATCGCTTTGTCGTGCCATGCGTTCCCACCTGCTCTTCGGCAGTGCTCCTCGCCGTCCTCCTGTCTCTCTCGCGACCCTGATGGCCACGAAGCTCTTGAAGTCGAGGCCGCTAGCTGAGCTGCCCTATGCTCTGCCGATGAAGATGCTACCAACTCCAGGAGCTCCTCTGTTGCGAGCTCTAATCCCCTCCAATCTGCAGAGCGAGCCATCTCTCGATGCTCTTTCTCTCAGAGCTCCATCTCCTGCGTCTCTTGTGCTGCTCTATTTTTGCCTTTTCTCTCTCTCTTATCTCTTGCTTATCTCTCTCTAGCCATTCGGAGAGAAATCTTAGCTCCCGGGCATCTCAGGGCAACTCCTCATGCTAGTTGCCTTGAGTTTTTGGCTCTTGTCCGGAATGGTTGGCTATCACCTAGCACTGGCTATTGCAGATGTTTGTGCCAAAAACAAGAAAAAAGAGAAAAAAGGGAATAAAAAAGAAAAAAAACAGTAGAGAGTAAGGATGTAAATGGCATTAAAGCTTCCATATTTATTCCAAGATAAGATACATTATGGTTTGGGCATCTCAGGCCTCAATTTCCCCAACTCAATTACATAAGCTTTCAGCAGTTCTTCGTCCTCACTCACAGACTCTGTTGCCCTCAGTGTAATGCTGGCCTTCCATGACGCTTTGATTGTCTTCACATTTCTTGCGTCACCTCCTGTGCCCAGCTCCCTTTTCCTGATTAAAGGAAGCTTGGATAGCAGTGGGAATGAATGGCGAGGGAGGCCCATCTGAGTATGACACCGGTGCGTGTTGTAAAGGATGAATTCAGACGCGCCAACAAGCTGGAGCTCCATGTTAAGAGAAGACCTCGTGAGAAGCTCATATGGGAGTAAGCATGTCGGTGCACGAGTGAACATATACTCTTCAATGGTACTGAAGTGAGCCCGCCAGTCTTCTCGTTTCTTCAGCCAGGGAACGCGATTTGCTATACTACCACTAGAGCCTAACACATTGACCATATGGTGAAGCGGGCTTTGTTGGAAGAGTCTTGAAGTAGACGACATTCCCTCACGATGGTTAAATTTGAAATGCAAGTCAGTCCAGCAATTCAAAAGGAGTGCGCAACCAAAAGGAGGCTTACCCATACTGGAAGCCGTGAGTCCGCTATAGAGATAAGCAAGGATAGCAGGTCCCACTCTCTTTCCTTCCCAAATTCCACAGATGGCGCTTAGCTGATCTTCCTCCACTATGTTGTCAGTATAAGGGAATAGGAGAGCACCCGCTAAGCAGATGGTGAATCCCTTCATGAGCCCTTCAATGCGATCATCATCGCTTGTCAACCTTTCAAGAGCATTTATGACCCAATCTGCAAGTTTTTGCAGATGGATTCCCTTCTGAGTCTGGACGCCCTTGATGGCTTCGGACGGCATGAAGCTTCTGAGCACCTCCTCGGAAGTCACCCTTCTTAGCATGCGCATAACCTTTACCTTGCCATTTCTCTGGAATTTCTTCACGCCAAGTAGAAGTTCTGCTTCTTCGAGAAGAATAGTTGCCTCGAAAGTGGGGAAAATGAACGTATGGGTTTGAGGGTGCCAAAACTCTACCAGTGCACCCATAGCCGCCCAATCCATGTGAATCTCGTTATAATGTTTGGCATGAGTTACGAGCTTTTGGAGATGCCACTTTCTGATGATGGCCCTCATACTGATCGAGATGTTCGAAGTGAGTTTCGACAGCCATGGCAACCTTGAAAACTTCCTCGGGCTAGGAAAGAGAGGGTACGGCTGGAAAGAAAAGCGGAGAAGGTGAAAATGAGCGTAAGAAAGTCTTGCAGAAACACAAAAGGAGAATGTTAACTCACCATTCGAGACTGGATTCTCCCGCTAAGATGCCCTTCGAGTCGGTAAGCCGCTTGCACTCGTTGCTGGGCTTGCTTTTCTTCACGGGACTGGAAGACTGCCTTCCATCTCGAACTTTGATCTCCTCCTAAGCTTCAACTTTCTTAGCTCGCCCTGGAATGCATTTTCTTAAGGCCAAGGGGCGATACTTATAGTGAGGAAAGGAATCTAGGAACAGTGTTAGCAGTTTCGTTTTGTTGTATGTGATAATGTGCTTGCATAGTTGTGATCTTGTTTTGTTATGTTAATTATCGAGTGGGGTACCACTGTCCCACCGATGCCCCACCTTGTCCCGCCTTGTCCCCTAATCATTCAATCATTGTGGTCCCCCCTTATCATGCATCGTATTATATGATATTTACGCTACTAGAGCATGCCAAGGACCTTACGGCCTTGGACGAATCTGGGATTTGAGTTCCCCTTCAACAAAAACAGTGATGATCCCGGAGGAGTTCAGGACGTACGGATAGGCCGTTAAGTTGTGATAGAATGGGGACGACGGTTCCGTTCGATGAGTCGGTACGTGGATAAACGGGCCCCGGCTCAGTATCAGCTCATTGGATCGGTATCCTGACCCACTCTCCACAGCTTAGCAATATTATCCTTGGCTAGTTTCTATTTTAGTTTGTTTTATTTTTCTTTTAAACCCAGCATGCATTCATGTAGGACTTTGAGTTCATTGTGGAAAATCATTCACTTACTTTGATTGTGTGAGCCACTGTGCTTAATTGCTTAAATATGGGATATTCCATTCTGAGTCGAGTACTGAGTTTCCCCGAGGTTGCCTTCGGACGTTTCTCTGGATGAAACCATTGTTTGGATTTGTCTCCAATCATCTGTTTATTTCCCTCGGACCCACCTTGACTGCAGCACTTCCACAATGGCTGGTAACGCTCCCCAATGGTGAAACCTGAGGTTTACAACCCAGGTACTTCCGCGCCGTGAAGTTGGTCCTTTTAGTTTGTTTGTGCCCCAGTGCACACAATGTCCTTCCTTGTTTACCATCCAAACAATCGTTGATTTCGGAGAACCTTCCTTAAGGTTGCTTCGTGGAACTCGGGAAAGATTCACATCACGTGATGTTAGAAGCGTGTCTCATCACACCTTGGCATCGACTTTTCAGTCCACTCCATTTCATTCCAATACACTTCATTTCATTCCATTACATGTCCCTCCCCTACAAAGTGGATGCTAAGGCGGGGCAGCTGTAGACACGCCATTTCTGACGTTACGATGAGTAAATCCCATGTTGTACCGTAATGCCCAGAAGTGGCTTACATTTTCTTTTATTTGAGTGATTTCCGTAATTTTGGTTAAATTGCATTTATTTTGTGAGAGGGAGAAAATTAAAATATGTGTACATATAAATAAACGAAAGAGAAAATGAAATCCAAAAAAAATGCGTGTGTAATTATGTTTACATAAAAAATGTAATTGATTTTCTTTAATAATAAATTTATTTTTTTAAATATATATATATAAGTGATTATTATATGTATAAAATTAATAGAAACATATTAATTAAAAGGTAAAAAAAATACAATAACCATTAAAAATAAACACAAAAGAAACAAAAAAATAAAAATAAAAATAAACAAAACAAACAAACATAAAATATAAAAATATAATAAATAATAAGATAATATTCCTTACCCCATTTTATTCTCTCTACGTCTCTTTCTATTTTCTATTTTCTTCCCTCTATCTCACGTAACCCCCTCCGTCTCTTTCTTTCCCCTCTCACCTCACTGCTCAATTCCCTCTCCCTCACGTCACACACATGCACACTCATCCCCATCCCACTCTCATTTCTCTCCACCCTCTCCTGGACTCTCATTCTCTCCGACACCTAACTACCCACGTCGAACCCACCCGCTCACCTCACTCCCTCAGCTCCCTCCATCCCTCTCTTCTCCGCGAACTCCACCTTGCGACTCCCACCTGCTAGCCGCCTGCACCAACAGCCACCCTCAGACCTCTCTCCCCCCCGGCTTTTCACTTCTCCCCGGCCAGCCACCGTCTCCCCGTGACCACCTCCGAACCATCTCCTCAACACCACTGCCAACCCTCCCCACGACACTCTCTCCCTCATCTCATGCCCGAGCCCCCCGCTGTCCATCTCCATTCCCATTCTTTCACACACGAGACCCCCACTAACTCCACTATGCGAACCACCCTCCACAAGACCCCTCCCCCTCCACGTCGTCCATCTACCGTCGCCGTGTCCCCGCCAGCCGCAAGCTGCCGTGACCACTGCCGCGATCACCGTCCTCCGGCCCGTCTCCGCACCGCACCGGCAACCTCATCACGCCGGCAGCCGCCCGTAGCTGCCACCTCCACCGCCGTTGCACCCCCAGCCACTGACGCTGCCCCTCGCCGCAGACGACCTCCCTGCACGCCTCGCCGCTCTCACCGCAACCCCCGCGAGAGCCCACGGCCAACACCCCGCGAGCCGTGAGCACGCCGTCCCCCGCGTCGCCTGCACGCCAACGTCCCCGATGCCTGCCGAGCCTCCCGCCTGCGCATGCACATCATCCGCCGCCAGCACCCACCTCGCCTGCACCGACCACCGTCCAGCAGCCGCTCGCCCCTGCCACCGCACCGGTCGCCGTCCAGCAGCCGCTCACCCCTGCCACCGCACCGGCCGCCTCTCCCTGTCGCCCTCGCTGTCACTTCCGGCTGTCGCTCGTATACCGCCGTCGCCGCCGTCGTCTGCTTTCCGTCCGGCGAGCTCCCCGCCGTTGCACCCCCACGCCGCTGCGAGGGTCCCCCCCTCTCTCTCTGTTTCCTCTCTCTCTCTCCTCCCGATCGCGATCCCTCTCTTTCTCTCTCTCTCTCTCTTTCTCTCTCCTCTCGCACCCCCTCTCTTTCCCTCTCTGCATCTCCTTCTCCCATCTCTCTCTTTCTCTCTCCTCTCGCAAGCCCCCACGTCCCTCTCTCTCTCTCTCTCTTTCTCTCCCCTCCCTTGTGATCTCTCTCTTCTCTCTGCTTCTCTCTCCGTCTCGCTCTCTCTCTCCTTCTCTTTTAATTTTTTTTATTATTTTATTCTTCCCACTCCCTCTCGATCTCTTTCTCTCCCTTTCCATTTTTTATCTTATTTTCTCTCACTCTCTCTCTCTCTCTCCCCCTCACTTTCCCTTCTCCCCTTTACGTGCTCTCTCTATCTCTCTCATTTCCTCTCATATACATATAATATATATATATATATTATGTATATATATCTTTTATATATTTTTTACGTACATATATATATTATATATATATAAACTAAAGTACAAAAAAAAGCCTAAAAAGAGCTTCCTTCCTCTCCCTCTCTTGATTCTCTTTCTCTCTCTAACCCTCCTCTATCTTTTATACATCATTAATTTTTCTTTACTTATTTATTTACTTGTATTTTTAATCATCTTCTCTCACCTTATATATATATATATACATATATATATATATATATATATATATATATATATATATATATATATGTTTGTATATCTATTCCCACCTTATACATATACGTGTGTTTGTGTTCCTATTTAATCAGTTTCTGAAGTCCGTTTTGAAGCCCTTCGGTCGTGCTACGCTCGTGATATTGAAGCCCTTCTCAAAGCTCGTCGCTGGCCTCCACCGATAAGCTTTTCTTCCCTCTCTTATTTTTATTTAGTCAATCAATCATGTTCCATGCATCATTTAACATATGTGCCATGCCTTTCTCTCTGAGAGGGCCTAGCTTGTAAGTGTCTTTGTGTTTGTGCATTTCATCATGTCATTCTCCCACCCTTCTAATTCTAAAGGGGTTTTAAACACACCAATCAGGTACGTGTTCGTTTATGTTATTTACAATTTCATTATCTAAGGATTGGTACTACACTGCCGTCGTTCTCACCAACTAGTTCTGCTCTGTTTGTTGTTTGTGTAGGGGTAACCAGTTATAAGGCCCTCTTCTTCGGCCTGTCGAAAGAAGAGGAAGAAGGAGTCCACGTCAGTCCCCTTCCTAAGGTGAAAGCGATCAATCCACTCGGGACCCTCGGTCCCTGGCGATCACAACACTCCTAACGCGCGCTCATTTTGATCATCTTTGTTTTAATAACACCCGCGGAGAGTTACTTCCCGCAGCGGTTATCTTCTTCCGTCTCTGACCTCACCCGCGCGGAGGATTATTCCCCGCGGCGGTTTTCTGTGATTTACTTTCTGTATATCTAACTCCTAATTGGTGCGGTGGGTCACCTCCCGCGACCGTTTCCATTTCAGCATTTTATTTTCTGCACTTTACTTTCTAACTCCTAACTATTTAATTTCAGCATTCCCCTATCATCGCTTTAAAATCCCGTGGAGATCAACATCTCGCGGCGGTTTATTTGATCCTTTTTCCTTTCCTGTCACATATACTTATATTATAGTAAAGACCCCGCAGAGGCCACAGTCTCGTGGTGGTTTATATATATATATATATATATATATATATATATATATATATATATATTTATTATCTATATTATACTAAAAACCCCGCAGAGGCCACAGTCTCGTGGTGGTTTCTATATATATATATATATATATATATATATATATATATATATATATATATATATATATAAACCACCACGAGACTTTGGCCTCTGCGGGGTCTTTACTATAATATATTATTTATGTCGCATTAAAAATCCCGCAGAGGCCACAGTCTCGTGGTGGTTTCTATATATATATATATATATATATATATATATATATATATATACTTATGCTTATTATTTATGTCATAGTAAAAACCCCGCAGAGGCCACAGTCTCGTGGTGGTTTATATATTTATATACTTATACTTATTTTTTATGTCATAGTAAAAACCCCGTAGAGGCCAATGTCTCGTGGTGGTTTATATATATACTTATATATATTATTTATATCGCATTAAAAATCCCGTAAGGCCAATGTCTCGCGGTGGTTTCTAGATGTACATATATTAATTAATGCTCATATTACAATATTGTTGTTAAAACCCCGCAAAGACCAATGTCCTGCGGTGGTGTGCTTTTATTCATATTGTTCTTGTAACTGTTCGGGGAGTGATATATCGTTACAATTTCGAGTCTACGTGTCTCCCGTCTGTCAAATTCTATCACGTAGAGTCCCAAGACTCGAATTCGGTATCTGAAAAGCTGCTCTCGGAACGGTGGGTTACGCCTACCGGGAAGGGGTTCAGTTTGCGTGAGAGGGTCTTCGGACCCCTATCTCCGCCATGTACCGGAGTTCGGTCAGTCTAAATTCTTTCTGTCTCCATTAGAGTGTCATCTGTAGGTGTACTTGTCCACCGTTCTTTCATATACCCTATAGCGCGCGTTTCATTGTTTTATCCTCATTTCTTTCACCCTTTATTACTCAGAGAGGGAGAAACCCCATCTCTCTCTCTCAGTCCACCACGTGACGCGTTCACACCCGTGTGCTGCCCAGTTAGAAATCTGCTCTGCAGCTTTCTCCCTCTAGTCTACCACCGTCGCCGCTCCCCGCGGGTGCCGACTGACGCGCACTCCCTGCGCTGGGAAGTCCACCGCTGGCTGTGGGATGCCGGTCGTCCTCATCACCAGTCTGTAGTGTAGTGGCTCCACTACGTTCATGCAGTGCAGCCACACATCGCGTCCGAAGAAGGCAAGGGCCCCTGCTACCCAGGGCTGACCCTCGTGCCCCTCCTCTGCATAAGGAGTCCACCGTACCTGTCAAGATAGGAAGTCGCATCAGCATCATACTCATAATCATTGCATTAAAGAGTCTAGGTTTAGAGTCGTATCGAGGTGTACGGTAGGGTGTCCATGTCGTCCTGGAGCTCCCGGACCTGTCGCCGGAGACCTCCACTCTCCTGAGGTGTGGTCCACCTTCTAGCAATGGGTACCCGGTCCGGGTGGGTCTCCTCGCCTCGTCAGAGCCCACGTAGGTACACGTAGGCCCACACCTGCATTGCATTCCACCAAGAGTCAGCATGTAGCAGTCATAGGGGTCCTATAGCTAAATGCATAGTAGGAGTCAGAGTCGTACCTGGAGTAGAGGGGAGAAGCCCCCAAGCATCGTCCGCCAGGACGTCGAGCTCAACGTGTCAAAAAGGAACGCGAGGACGACAGCTTCCCACGCATAGTCACCCACGTGGCTGAGGTCCTGAAGCAGCGGCAGGAAATGACAGCTGATGACGTCCCCTCGCGTCGCAAACAGTAGTCTGCCGAACAGAAAAGTCAGGAACCACCGCAGTACTCTATCCGCCTCTGGCCCCACTGCAGCTGCTACTCTTGGTCGCGCCAGATCTATCAACCTCTCGAGATGCTGCTCGGGTAGCTCTCCGGTCGCGATGCCCGCTCTCCTCAGCCCGAGGTTGTCATGAAGCCTCGCCCGCGTCAGTGTCGTGGACTGCCGCTCTGGGTGCAGCAAGTCCAGTCCCAGAAGCTCCTGGGCCATCTCCCGGTAGTCGGGATAAGTGCTCCCGCTAACCGGCGACCCATGCACACGTAGGCCAATGAGCCGGGCCACGTCCTCGAGCGTGGAGACCATGTGCCCCAACGGGAAAAGGAACGTGCGACTCACTGGGTCCCAGCTGTCGTGCAGAGCGTAGAGTAGCGGTGTATCAAACCGGCCGACCTCCACACTCAGGAACTCTGAGAATCCCATGACTCTCACCCTCTCACGCTGGAAGTCGGGCAGCGCAAGGTACACTGCCCGAACCTGCAGCCATGAGATCCGGGTCCTACGCTTTCCCTGCATACATTTAGATTAGTTGCATTTTAGTTTAGAATTTTGGCATTTAATTCAATAATCCACTCTCAGCTCACCAAACGGTCCTTTATGAGCCACTTTCCTTTCCCACGGTTGTACCCCAATCGTTTAAATAAGCCTCACGGCTCACCTTGAGCCGTCTTGCTATCTGATGTTTGCTTTGGAACGGACCAAACATGGTCGTTCAGTAATCACACGGTCCCCATCTGACCGCGTCCCTCCCCTTTTAAGTGGTTAATTGTTTGGTGTTGCACGGTTTGTCGACCGGCCGCCTGGTTTTTCAGCGGTCTGGTAATAGACGTTCTATTCCTACTATTTCAATTCCTGAACGGACTAAGTTAGGCCGTCCTATGTTTCCACGGTTTGCTTATGACCGTTCTCTTCCTAAGTGTTCCAGATTTTGAGCGGACCATGTATGTCCGTCCTAGGTTCCACGGTCTGATGGAGACCGCTCTGTTATCAACGTTTCACATTCTAAGCGGGCCAACATGGACCGCCCTAATGTTAGACGGTTCACATGAAACCGTGCGGTGATGTCGGTTCGTGTTCTTTGGATGGCCACCCTTGGGCCACGTGCAGGTTGAGCGGTTCTATTGGAACCGCGTGGTTTTGTTAAGCTGTTACTGTTAAACCGTGTTATTACCGTCGTCTCTAACGACGGGAGTTCTTCTCCCCACCTCCGTTCACGGCCTAAATGGCCTTTCATGGTGTGTTTAAGGGGTTTGTGTGCACCTATTATCTCCTAGAGCTAGCGTGCATACAACAAAAATGGAAATGGGGGGTCTTGGTGCACCTACCTCGGTCAGACGGGGTCCCTTAGCCGACCTCTCCGCCGGCGTTCCCTCATCAACGTCTCCGTCTCTGGGTACAATAGCTCCGGTTTCTTCCACGGCCTCGGACGACGGCGGGGGAGCATCTCCCTCGACCAGCGGTGGTGCCGACGCCTCCTCCACCGGTGGTACTTCTGCCGCGGTGGCGGTCGTCGGCGGTGGCGCGTCCACGTTGGTCATCAGGGGCCGCCTAGCTTGGTGCTTCGAGCGCATATGGGGGGGGAGATGGGAAGTGAGAGGAGGTTGAGAGAAGAGATGAGAGGGTGGGGAGAGGGTGCGAGGCATGGTGTGTCTCCTTCCCTCCCACCGTCGATTACTGTGGGGAGGGAGGGAGATGAACAATTTTTTTGTTTAAACGTCGCCAGTTTTCAGCGGTCTATCGCCAGACCGCCCACTTGTTGAGCGGTTCTAATCTAACCGTTCAGATACTAACGGCACTTCGCAATGAGCGTCTGAACTCTGGCCACGCAACTTTTTGAACGGTCTATATATAGGCCGCATGGGTTCGCATTCAAGTTTAAATGGCGCACAATTGAACGGTCCTGGATGAGCCATTCTGTGGTCTGAGCGGTCTATTCTGAGCCGTTCATATGCTTGAATGTGGTTTGATTTCTTCAGTGCTGCATCATGTGATTCATTTGACTTGATGATATATATATTGGAAACTCTGCTTATTCTTTTGCAGCATCACCTTTAAATGTCGTTTCACCTGCACGGGTAAGTCAGGTATGGCCTTCTACCCCTACATCCCTTATTGCATTACTATATGGTACTATGCTATAATATCTCGAGAACCAGTTGATTATTTACGTGTTCCAGGATCTGATGTTCCCCTTTAACAAAAATGATGATGATCCAGGTTCACGTGTTTAATCCCCAGATAGGCCGTTAGGTTGGGAAAGTCTAGGGAGGATGGTTCTATCCTGCACGCTGTGGTTGCGAATAGTGTCTTGACTCTGATTCTCCCAGTCTAGCAATATTATTCTCAAGTATTTTATATTTTATCCTTTCTTTGCATTCGTTTTTGATGATTTCTTTTATTTTAGCCCAGCATCCATCATACGCATCTTTTTGAGCATTCATGACCCATGGTTTGCCTGCTAATGTCCCATCAGTGATGGTTAGCTATGTGTTCAGTGTTTGAGTAAGAGAAGTAATTCCACTCAGAGTTGGAAGGTTCCCTCTAGTTTGTTCACTTGGTTTGATTGATTAAGAGGTCCCCGTCTGGAGTTTTAATCTATTTCTTTACTTTTCGCTGCTTATTCCGGTCCCCTCATTGGTCCGAGGGATTGTGTCCCCCATGAGGTTGATCGTGTGTTTCTTTTTATTTTTAGTTCCTCCAGACTGGTGTCGCTTTTGGTCTAACTATTCCTTGTGGTTGATTCAGAATTTTCCAGAAAATTCATATCACTCGTTGGCAAAACGGGTGTCGTTTTACCTTAACGCCCACTTTTCGATCCACTCCGCTTCATTTCCGCTTCATCTCCATATTCCATTTCGCTTCACCTCCGCTCGCTCCCCTGCAAAGAGGACGTGAAGGAGGGACATCTGTTGACACCCATTTTTTGCTGACAAGTTGAGTCATTTCTCTTACCACTATTTGTTGATGTCTCAAGTTGTCCATTGCTTAGTGGACTATTTTCAGGCAGCTTATTAGGCCTATTTTATGGATATCTCCCTCCCTTACTTGGTATGCTTCAATTTAGGGCTTAATGAGCCCTGGTCTGGCTTGATTTATCACATTTTATTAAGTTTCAAGCATAAAGCCATTGCGCGGCCCATCGCATGACCGTTCAGTAACTGAGCGGTTGAGGATTAACCGTTTACCTATTTATTGGATATTAGGGTGATTTTCTAAATTTCCACCGACAAAGCTTTTGCACGGTTCATAAGTAGCTGTCCAGACCCATGGAACGGTGTGCTTATGACCGTCTAGTTCTCAGAGTCCCAGATTCGTTGACTATTCAGATAATTATCTAATTATCCAATCTAGGATGATTTATCACCGACAGGTGTTAGACAGTTGATGTTTGACCGTTCAGTGAGCTGAGTGGTCCATTAAAAATCACCCAATTCATGAGGGTCCAACGGCGAAAATATCGGTTAGTTCGATGGATATTTGGATAATATTTCTCACTTACTTAATTTCCACCGACAGATTGGATGGTCTTGTGACCGACCGCTTAGTGTATTGGGCGGTCTATCGCGTGACCGCGCAATAGTCCGATTGCTGAAAAACTAAGGTCTTTTCTCTCTCTATCTATGGTTTTATCCTTGATGTGTTCCAACCATTTCTCCGTGGTTTCTCAACCAAATGAGGCGATGTTTCGACTGGTTGGAAGATAATGGCATTATCTATGGATTTTCTTTGGATATCTCGAGCTAATAGTCATTGGAAACCCTAATTTCGGGGCTAGTTTCTTAGGTTCTATAAATAGACCCTAAGGGTAAGCTTTGAAAGGGGGAGGAGATTTGAAGGTCAAGGCGAAGCTCTATCGGATTGTTGAGCGACCCAAGACAGGGAGGGAGGCCTTCTACCTCCGCATAGGCCTCCGGTTCAGGGAGTACACTATTTGTTTGAGCTATTAGTTCACGAGTCTCTCCGTCCGTTTTCTCATTGCATGCGTCGTTCTCCTTTCTTCCGTTTGTTTTTCTTCATTCTTTCATCGCATTACATACATCCTCCTATGTTTTTTAGTGCCCCTAGGGGTTTAAAAACCTCCATGTATCCCCCATTTCATTTGGTTATGTTCGTTTCCTTCTCTTTCAGTATTTACTACGCATTTTAGTTCTGATATTGGGTCCCTTTTTGTGTTCTACACTTTGTTTTACAGGTCAGCATCATCGCAACACGAGGCCCACTCCTCCTGGCCGGACGGGAAGGGTGGAGGTAGAGATCCCACGTTTTGGAAGTTGGTGGTACAGCGCGGTCTTCTTCTGTCCGTTCTAGGGACAGGGCAGCCGTCCATCGACCGTCCAGTTCTGTTCAGCGGTGGATACCGAACCGTTCTGCAATCCGGCTGCTCTTCGTCCCGCGTTCGTCCCAGTGTTGCTGGGCGGTCTGTCGAGAGACCGCGCATCTTCAGGGCGGTTCTTCCATAGCCGCGTATTGCTGCAGTGCTATTCTAGGCGAGTGTCTCCCCTTTCTTTCCAAGGTACGGTGTACTTGCTTACATTCGGCACCTTGGTGACGATCACACACATTCCACATCCTTCCCCTTGTTATTTACACATCGTTTAGTTCTTTACATTAGCACGATAAAGAAGGGGTTGGAAGGGTAATCAAAAAGGGAAAGAAGGAAAACATGTCAACAGGGGACTTTGATTATCTATTAAACCTGTACACATGATGTGTGACTGACCAGTCTCATGGTCATTGGTGCGGGACACCAACACATATGTGTAGGTGTATGTCCTTGGAGGATGTACACTGAACTGATCTCCTATTGGATCTTCAGATGGTTGATTATACCTAATGTCAACTGAAGATCCAATTGTCTCAGTAGCATCGTTGGTCCTTTGACCTGAGACATTGATCGGATCTTACACGATGACTGGAATGGTTTAATTACTTGGCTAAGTGACTTTAACCATAAGTCATGAGCTGTCGAGTCATTAACCATTTCAGAATACGTGTGAAGATCATCAATGGTCAAGAGGGGATCGCTCACTGTCGGGTATATATCAGACAGTTAATGGGTCATGACACTGACGCTCCATTAAATCTCTGGCCAGGGTCGTGTGAGTTCGTTTAGAACGGACGTCATACACTTTAAGGAGGTCATGGTCAAATGGCACGATCATGGGGTTTGACAGAAACCATACCCTCGATCGAACTAGACTCATTGAAGAAGCGAGGGATTATAGCGATGCGGCAACTGTAGACTTACAGGTACCAGACAGGCTGGTTTAAACCCGGCGTCCTCTAGGATCACGCGGATTTGCTTGACCTAACGTGATCAAAGATTCGAAATAAATTAAACTATTATTCGACTCTGGTAGAAGTGAATAATAAGATTAATTTACTTCTAATTGGGAATTAGAAGTTAATGTGCCTTAAACTAGAGTGACTATGGGTCTAGAGGATCACACACAATGGATTCTTGGGTGACTGATTATTATTGTACAAATGTATATATTAATTCCCTTTAATTCTTTTTGGAAAGGAGTATAAAAAGGGCTTAATACATATGTATAATAATAGAAAGGTCATATATATAATTTTGGTCCTTATGGGCTCTTTTGAAAAGGTCCTAAATCTATATATATGAGCCTTATCCCCCTTGGCCTAATCAAGAATTAAGGCAAGAGAGAAGGATTAGCTCCTCCCTGTGGATGCACTTTTATAAAGATCGTTGGTTATTCGTTTATTGGGTTTATTAAGTGCGAGGGCGTGCCAGTCACCTAGGTGACG
Organism: Amorphophallus konjac; assembly: GCA_022559845.1. Classification (NCBI taxonomy): domain Eukaryota; kingdom Viridiplantae; phylum Streptophyta; class Magnoliopsida; order Alismatales; family Araceae; genus Amorphophallus; species Amorphophallus konjac. Next base: position 253,587,778 of record CM040128.1, on the reverse strand, counting down.
ATTTATTATGCGCTCGATCTGACTAATCAGACGATTGTGTAGTTCGTGTCGGGACCAAAACCTGTCGTGCCGTAAAGGCCACGGCGTTATTTACATCCCCCATACGGGGGAACACCCTTGATTGATTGCCGGGAATAAGGGCCCTACGGCCTAAAATTCATGCTAATCAAGCGAGAACAAAGATCTCGGGTCACGTTTAAACAAACCCGCATTGGGGCGTAAAATGTTCATAGATATGTATATGTTGGTCACTCACGGACCATTTTGTGTTCGGACGGAAGTCCACATTTGTAGCGTCGAAGACGACGATAAAACCGTACGGATGTCTGCCGTAGGTACGGCAAGTTTAATGCGGATGCGGGATCGGATCCCGGAAGAAGTGGGTCAAGCTGATGGACTATCAGCCCAAGAGGTGCACGGATCATGACCATGTCAGGGATTCCGAGGTCTACGTCCGATACCACGGGGCATCATTGCTCTTCTCTTCACGCACAGTCTGGGGAAGCGAGTTGTTAAATGTGAAACCCGAACTCGCCAACGTGTGCCCTCGCACGCGGATCGACCTGCGCGGTTATGTAGGTGTTACAAGGGGAGCGCGCGCCAGTTATGGGTTGCACTAGAGGGGCACGCCGATTTAGTGGGAGATGCCAAGAGAGAATAGGGGCGCGCCAGTTTAAGGAAGGCCAAGGGGCGCGCCGGATCAAGGAAGGCCAAGGGGCGCGCCAGTTTAAGGAAGGCCAAGGGGCCCGTCGGATTAAGGCTCAAACATAAAGGGGGGTGCACTATTCATTCCAAGAATTCCAACTTGATTTTGGGTGTAGGGTTAAACCGGTGCACGGGGAGGGCACGCCGGATTAACCCACGCCGGATTAACATCACGCCGGGTTAGTTCTTCAAGTTTGTTTCATTCTTCTTGATTCTTTTGTTTCTGTTCTTGCTTCTTCCACCTACAAATTGATCCAATAGTTGGATTACTTGTTCAATTGATGGATTAAGTTTTTTGGAGAGGAGGTTTGTTATGTTTTAATTGTTTGTTAAGGTGAACTGACACGAAGGTTTAAGTGTTTCTATGAAGCATTCTTTGTTCTTGTTGCTTATGTTCTTGCCAAAAAAATCGGGCAGCATCTCCCCCGGACTGAGATTCGCCAGAGAAAATAGAGGGACACCAAACGGATAACTTCGGGGTGAACCTCAAATCCAGACCTTACGGCGGTCCGATAACTCAGATGTGAGTGTATAAAAGCTCGAGGACCAGTCTTCAAGAGCTCTCATAACTCATGGGTGATGATTTCGTGGAACGAGACCAATATGTTCCATAGGTGACCATGAATGTCCACCCGTCTGATGATTCCTTCGAAGACCATGCTATGGAAGAGCAGGCTTCAAAGCACCATGGGTGAGTAGTAAACGGAGAGAAAAGAAGAAAGGAGACCGAAGACTAACAAAAGCATGTATTCTTTCAACGATTCGCTATTTATTCATCCACCGAAGGGGGAAAGGTTTAAGTATAAGGAGGTTCATCCCGAAGGATGTACATTGAAGGGAGAAAAAGAAAAGATATACCGGTGGGAAGAGGGAACGGAGCACAAGCTCCTCCCCCCTCCGAACTCACCAGACCTCTCTCACCCTCCCTCTCTCTTTCTTCACCTTGCAGGCGCGGGTGGACAGAGACTCTTCTTCTCTTCGGACGCCGGAGACCTTAGCCGAACGAACCAGCCTCTCTTCTCCGGTCGAGTGTGCCTCCCTTTTATAAGAGAGTAAGGATGGGAGCGGTCCTCCCTTCTTTTCTTCTTCACCTTCTCCTGCTCAAAGATCTTGAGTGGCCTGTGGATAGGGGAAGCAGTAGAGTAGGGAAGTTGCCTCCACGGGATTGGCCGACGGTGACCGACGGAGAAGCGATGTTCGGTGCGGAGCTCGAAGCCCTCCATTCTTGGGAGCCGGAGTGGCTCAGGCGGTTGCACGTCGGTCAGGAGCAGGTTGCTCACCCACTTCAGGTAAGTTCCTTCTGTTTACACCCAAAAATAGGGGATCGGATGTAGGATGGGATGCCTCAGAGGTAAAACGGCGCGGGGTTGTGCGCGTCGGATTAGAGCTTTGCAAGGGGCGCGCCGGGTATGCCAAGCAAAGGTAGCGCGACGTATTAAGGCAACAACAAGGGCAAATGGGAAATGGGGTGCGCCAGTTTTAGGGGCGCCGGATTAGGATGTTGAAGGGGCGCGCCGGTTTAAGGCCCTTCCGCGTCGTTTTAAGCATCAAATGGATTCTTTTCGAAGTCGCAGCCATTTATTCAAATGTTGGCATTCCCGAAATGTTCTAGTTGCAATGTATGGCCTCCATAATATTCCGTTTGTAGCCTTTGGGGCTCGGTCCCAGACTTTGTGTGAATTTCGGTGCATGCCGAGACTGTGCCGGAGTTCCCGACTTTTCTTTGATTCAGCTCTCGACATGGCTGGTCGGAGAGTTGTAGCCGTATCTTCCACCTGGGGGGGGATTCCTTAATGGGTAGCGGACCACTAAGCGAGTTCTCGTCATGATCGGGCGAGGCATGAGGTTTATTCGGTGTTTCCATCTTCGGCTTGCTCTCGAGTGTCGAGACGTGTATGCCGTATGATCCTCATCGACATTTTTCGACGTCCACACTCCCCCCCCCCTTTCCTCCCTCTTGCTCTCTCTCTCCAGAAAGGGAAAGAATGGGAAGATCGTGCCCGGGAGGACGCCGTCGCTACGCAAAGATCCGTGTGGATCAGCTCTAGAGGCTATACTTCTGTGTAGCTCGGTGTTCGTGAGATTCTGCATCGGGCACTGCGGACAGTGTCATTCCGCGCAAGGTGAAATCTACAACCCGTAGTTAGGGGTTGGGTAATTAATGCATCGATTAGAGCATGGATCTAGGATTCCATCAAGTCGGGTTCAGGTGAATAAAATTTTAATATCCGTTGCGTTGCCCGAACTATACTCTGTGGAACCTTACAGGTCCTTCCCTCACGTCATGAGGTTTCCGGGTTAGTGGGCCATGTGTATGGCCTTGAACTGCGAGTCCAATCTCCCAGCTTGGGGCTGGAGGTCTCTTAAGTTTCCCTTCTTCAGGGATGGGTCTCGGCAGTTGTGAACTACCTCGTGAGTCATCGCATCGTGGTTTTGGACCTAGGGATTAGACCAGATTGACGGCTTTGTGTTGTCGTGTGCAACGGTCTTGACCCCGAGTCTCGTGACTCAAGGATTGTTGTGATTATTAGGTCTAGCGGACTGTCCAGTGTCTGGTAGCTTCGAGCCTCCTGTTACTTCGCGTTACTCGCGATGGGTGCGTGTGTGGTTTTTTGTGTCCATGTTCTGTGAACCCCCACTAGTTGTAACCTTCTTACGGCACGCGTGCGCTGACCCACCCGGGAGTGGTGGAGTGGCTGGCCCGAGAGAGACGGTTATTAGGCTGGTTATCGTAGGGCCCCCACACGCAGTTGAGTCCGGGCTTCGAGGGAAGAATCAGCTAGAGGACAGGCCTAGGGCGTATGGTCTGAGTGTGCACACGGGGCTGAGGGCTGAGGGCCCGTGCTGACGAGTGCGACCTCAGCTAGTCCTTGTTCGTGGTACTGGTTACTTTAGTGTCTCTGCCTCCGCCTGGGGCATCGTAGCTAGACACAGGGGCGCAGTGTAAGACGTCAGGGTACGCATCCGGTCTGTTCTTCTGGTGGGCGGTACTCCGGTCACGAGACGTGAGTTGTCGTGTCCTGGGTTTTCGTTACCCGTTTACGAGACGGGGCTTCGTGTGTAGTTTCGGGAGCATTCCCATAGCCGAGGTCTGGGGTTTCTGGTGAGCGTCACCGAGGGCTTTCCCTAGACGGCGTGTAGTTCACGACGGCGAGGTCGTGACCGTGTTTCCAGACTGTGTGCTTTTGGCTTGGGCCCTTCTGTGAGGGCAGGCCTCCATGACGGAGGTGTCGTGGCGTTTTCCTAGTAGCGTGGCTAGGGCGGTTCGTGTTCTGGTTGTCTCTCGACCGTGGGATCAGGATGTCGGGTTCGTGGCTTGGTTGTCCCCCGACTGGGAGACCAGGTCGTGTTTTTCGGTACAGTAGGAGTAGTTATAGTGCCGAGATTTTACCGGCCACCGGTTTGTTGTTCCTGCTGTTACTGTTGTTCTTGCTACAGTTGCTGCTTTCCGTGCCGCAGTTGTTTACGGTTGGGGTTCCGTGGGACCCCTACTGAGCCAGTGACAGGAGGCTCACCCCTGCTTTTCAGGTGCGGTGATTCTTCCTCGAGGTTCGAGGGTGTTGTGCGGAGGTTCTTAGTTGCTAGCTCGTCGGGCCGAGTATCCACTCAGCATGTGGTACGTTTTACTGCTTTAAACTGTACTTCTGTTGGACTGGGCTCTATTGTAGTTAGATTATTTATTTCTGTTAATTGTTAAATTGTCATGCTTTATTTCCTATTTCTTTGTACCTCCACACTCCTTTTAGCCCTTCCGAGCCCCGGCTCGTGGGCGACGATTCTGGATTCGAATGGTATCGGGTCTTCCCGGTATCCGGATCTCAGGTCGTCACAGGTCACATGTTGACCATTTCCTTATTGTTCCGTGCCCCCGTCAAACTCATGTGTTTTGAATTTACCGTCACGTCTATAATGAATTTTCGGGAGCTAGGGCTCCTCGCGGGGAATGCCACGTGGAAGCACTCAGGTGCCATAATCAAATATCATTGTATCTTTTATCGGTTTTACTCACGATAGGGCGTGCCAATCACTTGTGTGTGACAATGTGTTCAGGTTCCAAGACTGGAATGGTCTGGACTAACCGAAGGTGCGCTCCTTCTGATCACTAAGCAGACAATGGTGGGCATCGGGTCGGGACTGGCGACCCGCCGTGCCATAAAGGTCGATCACGGCGATAAGAGGGGAAAATGTTTGATTAATCACCAAGCAATGGGGCTGCATGGCCGATAAGTCGATTCCTATAAAAGGAAGAGACAGCGTGTTGAAAAGCCTAACTACCTTGAAAGGCCCACATTGGGGTGCGAAAAGGTACTCAGAGGCGTATCGGTCACATGTTGACCATTTCCTTATTGTTCCGTGCCCCCGTCAAACTCATGTGTTTTGAATTTCCCGTCACGTCTATAATGAATTTTCGAGAGCTAGGGCTCCTCGCGGGGAATGCCACGTGGAAGCACTCAGGTGCATAATCAACGTCACCCTTGAGTCACGTGCACATCATTCGGGACAGGTGTGGTCGTCCCTGTCGAACCGGTCATCCCGGCCACGGCTCGAGGCTGTATTGGACATTGCGCACCGATACGGAAAACTATAATATACATATATAATGGAATAAACAAATTGAAATGACATGTTGTATCATTTGGTTTAATGTTCTTCCGTTTGAACAAGTTTCTCCGAGTTCGAATCTTAGCTTCTGCTTAATGTTTCCTTAAGTTTTTTTAATATAACTTATTTCAAAATGTAAATGAAAACATGGCAGAATGTTGTTTCGAACCCGGCACCTCACGATTAATAGCGATACACTTAAGGAAGTTATTTGTTACTCCAGTTAAGCATTTGTCACCCACACTCACCTAATTGTCACCACTAAAGTCTACAAGACGTCGCCCTTACTCTTACACTACCTTGAAAGTCGCTCGTCAGCCTTGTCTCTATTGAGCCCTATTTGTCACCGTTAGCAGGGTATTTTTCACCCTTGCTAACACATTTGTCACCCATGTAGACACATTTGTCGCCCTTAAGCTCCAATTGGTCCATGTGGAAAACGGGGCACGTCGGCCACGCGTGGGTGTTGTTCGCATATTGCTGCCGCTCCAACGCCGCAGGCGAACTAGATCCTCGAAATTAAAAATCCCCAATTACTTATTTACCCTTTCCGCCATGTCTTGGCTCTTACGCAACCGACCAGAAGCCGGTTCGTCTCTCTATCGTGCTCAACGTCTCGTCTTCCTCGCGGTGCCATTTGCGACCTCTCTGTCATTTGCTATTCGAGCACTCCTGAATTGCGAGCTCTCTTTCATCACTGACAGCCATGGAGCCGAAGGAGACACCCATGCAATGCTCCGTCCACCGTAAACTGGATGTCCCACCTGCATCTCAGGAAATTGTACCGGTTCCTACGGCCGAAGAAGAAATGTTTCACATACCTAGGGTTTCTAAGGCCTCCACTTCAGGACGATAATTTAAAGGTAGTGTGGTTCCTTATCTCCTTTATATAGCTATTTGCCCCCCTTATCGACCTATTTATTTGTCACGCTTATATCTACCTATTTGTGTCAGATTTAGACCTACATGTCTCTGAATTTCATACATTTGTCACCCTTAAGCACCTATTTTCCACACCTAAACTCCCTTGTCTATACATTTGTCACCCTTGTCGTACTCTTAATATTTTTTATATTTCTTGATCAATCAATTAACTGAATTTCTTGTTTACACATTTTTTTGAATCTAGTGAACACAAGGGTCATCTCCGCCTGGTGTTCTATGGACATTTACATGAAGGACAGGGATCAGATGGCATTTCGAGAATGCCACAAGTCATTGATGAGGACCACACCCTTTGGTCCATATGTTGACAATGCTTCACCCGTCACCTTCACCATGACACTATTGGAGGAGATTATTTGTGCCCATAGTAGAGGAAATTACTTCTGTATGGGTAGTAAGGAGGTCGCATTCAGTGTGGAAGATGTGGCCATAATTTTAGGATTACCTTGCTCCGGTCAGCCGGTTCAACATTATGGATCCGCGAAACAGAAGTCAAAGTTGTAGCATCAATTTGGATTTGCAGCAACATTTGACCGGAAGAAAGTGTGCTCTCTCATCCAGCAAATTGTTGGGTCAGATGAAGAGTAGGATGTGGCCGACACTATCCGGCTGTGGATTGTACTCTTACTGTCCACTTTCCTTTGCCAACAGTCGACGCATTCTTTTCCATAACAGATGTTATCATGCTTAGATGACATTGACAGAGTTTCAGATTACAACTGGGCAGCCGTCGTGCAACATGTAACGATGAACAAGTTTGAGCAATTAGTGTTGGTGGTCCAGAAACGACGGTCAGGTACAATTGACCGTGCTAAGAGAAGAGTCGGGGATGCATCCCAGGCCCATACATTTATATTTGGTTGTTCTACCGCACTTGCTGTAAGTTTTTTTATTTTTATTGTGTAATAATTAATGTGTCAATCATTAATTCTATTGCATTGTAAAATAACTTGATATATTTCATATTACAGGTCTGGTTTTCTGAGCACACGCGGGTGCGACAACCACTAAGGCAGGTGGCATTCCCCCAACTATTTAGGTGGGGTCCATTCCTAGATAGGAAATTAAAATTCTCCATTGTATCCCTGCGAGGCCAACAGGTATATTGAGTACTAAAAACACTTTATTTGTCATTCAACATTAATGAATAACCGAAGTGATGTGGTTTGAAATGCAGGTGATCGAAGGGCTCCTTGTTGAGCCAAGTGAAAGGGACACGGGATACGGTGGTCAAATGATGACCCAACCCAATGCTCAGGAGACGTCCTCATCAGCTCCATGTATGCATGTGCTACAGGATATTGCCACTACATTGAAGATCCAGCAGTGGCTACTTGAGGAAATGAGGGCCTTCTTTCTGACTTGGGTGCAAGAGGCTCACATTGCCACTGATGCAGCACCTCCTAGGCCCGTCGAACATGTGACGGTTGATGTCATGCCACCTCCGCAGCCCCCAAGGAAGTGCAAGGGGCTGAAAATGTTGAGCAAAGTATATGTCAAACCTTTGAAATGGACATTGCCGCCGATGTCTCACCTGTAAGGCCCCTTCAACAAAGTACGGATGACACTGTGCCATCCAAGGCAGCCCCTGAAGAGGATGTGCAAGGCGATATCCAAGCTCAGATGGAGGCGACCAATGGACATGGTGACCGTCGTCAAGGTGTCTTTTCTCAGTCCCTTCATCAATGGGACGAGAAGCCCATGAGGAAATGGCGGGCACCTGCAAAGAAAACTGCAGGATGGGGGAAGAAGAAGGTGAGTCTGCATTGTTCCTACTTCTTACAGTATAGAATCTAAGATTGGTATATTGGTATAAATGTCGAAGCGAGATGAATCCGACTGAAGAGGCAAGATCTCGCACTGGTCCTGAGCGGGCGGTGGATCACCAGATAGTGAATTGCAAGAAAGGGAAACGGATCAGGGGGCCCAGGGATGAGTCCCTGGGGAAAACCCTTCGATGCTTAAGTCGGTAGAGCTATGGTGGGAGCAATATAGGGAGGAAGTAGCTTCTGCGTGAGATCCCTCTCCACCAGAAGGGTGAAGTGGTTCCTGCTCAGGAGTTTTGAGCGTGTGATTGCCCTTACCTTTCGCAGGAGGGTATCCCTGGGTTAAATAGTGCGCCATCTTCTGGAGTCCTGTAAGTCGAGGAGTTTCAGGTGGGGGTTACGTCCTCGACGTGGGCTTTTATTGCCTTATCGTGGGAGCGTTATCACCTTGGGGAGCTGGAGTCCCTCACCTTTATAAATTTTTACCCACAGAGGACTCTTAACGGCTGCATGGATAAGCAATCGTCGGCCATATCAAGTTCAGAGAGGCCAGCCCTATCCGGGCGGTAGGCTTAGCTCGGACGAAGATGGGTCGGATTGGTCGACATGCGCCTTCTTCCCCTGGGCGGAGAGATGGCTCGGGCATGGACCTTTCCTGTGACCTGACCGACGCTCGGGCCTTCCGAGCCTAGAGGCCGCCTAGGAAGGTAGTATCCTCGAGTGAAACTTTTATTGGGCTTTCTCGCCTAAGTGGGCCCCAGGGGGCTGTCACCTGGCTGAGCTGAGCCTTGTTGGGCCTTGAGGAGCCTAGTTTGGTTGCTCTTAATTGGGCTACAGAAATCCCCCTCTCCACTTGTCCCCCTCCTACTCCCGAGCCTTAATAAGCTCGGATGAGTAGTCGTTTGGGGTTTTGGACCATCGTGGCTCAGGTGGGTGGAAATCTGGTGATGTTATGAAGCCACATGTCGTGGTCACCTGGGCCCGTAATAATTGCAATCCTGATGGATTTGAAATGAAGGGGCCCCCTTTTCTCGGAGGTCGGAACGACACGCCGCCTCCCGCGTGGGTTTATAGGCGTTGGGCGCTGGTTGTCATCCCATACTCTTTCCATTGTTAGGGTTTTGGCTTTTCTTCGCTTCTTTACTTTTGGGGCTCTTTGATGCGCCGTGAGGACACAGCGGAGGAGAAGAGACTTGCAGCGGCGTTTGAGGAGTTGGCGAAGATAACTGCGGAGGCGGTCCGGCAGCTTCCTCCTCCCCCGGAATCTTTGAGGTCTCGAGAGAATTCTTCTTCAAGTTTTTCCTCAGAATCTATGGCGGGCCAGCGTTCGGGTGCCGAGGGATGGGGCGACGAACCGGTGGTGAGAGCGCCGGTCCAGAACTGCAGCGAGTTGGGGGAAGCCGAGGTGAAGAGGTTGGAGCATCAGTTTCGCCTGCCTCACAAGTATAGCTTTGCTGCTGCTACGCCGTATGAGACGTGCCTGGATTCTCACACGGGCCACATCTGCATCTTTCTTCTGACGTGGAAGAGCGGGTTTCGCCTCCCCTTCGAGCCCTTTGTCCTCACGCTTCTCAACTTTTTCCAGTTGGCACCCATTCAGTTGGTAGCCAACTCGTACCTTCTCCTCTCCGCTTTCTGAATCCTCTGTCGTCAGTGCGGGGTTCCTCCTTCCTTGGACCTCTTCCACTATTTCTTCAAGTTGAAGGCGCACCCATCGGCTGGGAAGGGTTTTTACTTCATCTAGGCGAGGAGGAATAGGAGCTATATTTCGCTGGCGGTGAAGGATTCTTCGCATAAAGGGTGGAAGACCCAATTTTACTGGGCGGGGATTAACTCGGTGGAGGAGACTTGGAGGTGCCAAGTAATGCCCAATTTCCAGCCGAATATCCCTCCCCGGCAAGAGGAGTTCCCCCCACATGTGGAGGAGTATGCTGCTCATTTGCTGAAACATCGCCAGTCTACCGAAGAGCTGGTGACGTCGGAGAATATCGAGCGGTGTCTTCTTACGCGGCTGAAGCCGTCAAGTACCACAACTTATGTCCTCCTTCGGATGTGGGGGTCATCTTTCTTTTTCCAGATCACGCCTTCTTCTTTGTGCAGACACCAGGCGGGAGCCTCTGGAGGAGGCCGCTGAGATCATTGACCTTGGCGACGACTCGACGGCAGATGAGCCGGGCGCCCCTGTGGGTCGCTCCCGAGCCCGGGACAAGGGCAAAGGGGCGGCCTTCGAGGGTACTTCTCGGCCGTGCGGGGCGAAGCGCAAGGATCCCGTGGAGGGGAGGTTGCGAGAGGTCGTGAAGTCCAGGAAATGGGCCAGGAAGGCCGGTCTCCTCTCCACTGCCGAGGTCGATCCTAGCTCGGCGGCACTCCCCTCTCTGGGGCAAGATAGGGGCGAACCTACCGAGCCGGCTCTCCCATCTGCCGAGCAAGAGGGGGCCGAGGAGACCAGGGGCACCCCGGGGGGTGACGGTGACGGGTCGGCTCTCCCCTTGTTGAGAACAGAGGGGGCCGAAGTTGAAACAACCGCGGCCGAGGTGGGGGCACCGGTCGAGGTGGGCGACGTGCGGGCCGCGACGGTTGAGGTGGGGGGTTCGCCGGCAGAGGCGTCGTAGCCCCAAACGACCGTGGTGCACGGAGCGGCCAGGCTCGTAGCGTTGGTCGAGGTCGGGGGTTCCTACGGAGGCGTCGCAACCCCAACCGACCGTAGTGCGTGGGGCGTCCAAGCCCGCAGCTCGATCTGGGCCTTCCGGCGAGGCGCCAGGTGCAGAAAGGGTTCCCATGCCGGAGGCTCTGGAAAGGCTCGGCATCTCGAGCAATTTATACCAGCTTTGCCGCGAGGTGTCGGCAAGGATGAAAGGAGGAGACAAGCGTCATTCTCCACCCGGGGTCCTCGACATCATTATGGAGGGCGGCCCGGTCATGGCCCAGATGGGGGCCACAATGGCGGAGACTTATGCCCGGTCGAAGTCAGAGCGGTCGAATCTTGCTTGGACCCTCGGAGGGTGCGAGACGAAACTAGCTCGACTCAATGAGGCGTAAGAGGGGCTCCGACGGGAGTTCTCCGCGATCAGGGAGTTGTCGCGATCGAGCCGGCTGGAGGTCAGAGTGCTGACCGAGCAACTAACTAAGGCTCGAGAATCGCTCGAGAGGAAAAGTGAACTCCTTGAAGAGGAGCGCCTTCTTCGTCTCGAGCAGGATGGCCGCTGGGAGGCCGAGCGCGCCGAGTTGGTGGACCGGGCGGAGGCAGCGGAGCGCCTTTGTTTGGAGGCCGAGGCCGACCGAGCTGAGGTGGAGAAGCGATCGGTCAAGGCCAAGGAGTGGGCGGCCAAGGCCAAATGGAAGTCGGTCGAGGCAGAGAAACGATCGGTGGAGGCCGAGGAGCGGGCGGCCGAGGCGGAGCAAGAGAAGGTCGAGCTTGCCAACAGGATGGGACTAGCCAGGGCGGAGGCGATCGAGCAATACAAGGGCTCAGAGGCCTACCGAGCCGACCTGCAGGAAGCTTCCCTTCCCTACTATGAGTCAGCTCTTCGCCGAGGCATCCGCAAGGGGTTTAAGCAGGGTTACCTCCGAGCAGTATCTTATTCTGGGGAACAAGATTCTGGGATCGACTTCCCCTCCGGCCAACGCTATGACTCGGACATGTCACCTTCCAGCTCCTCTGCATCGGGCGGGGAAGATCCAGAGGGCTCTTCTCCTGAGGGGTCGCCAACTCCGGCTGCCTCGGGAGGGCTCGCGACCGAGGCAGTTCCCGCGCAAGCGGGGTCAGTGCCAGGGTCGACCGTCACCGAGTGCGCCGGGGGTGAAACACCTACGCCTTCCACTTCTGAGCTTCAAAGTGGGCCCTAGGCCTGATGTATCGTCCTGTTTTGCCTCCTTCTTTATTTGTCTCTTTCTTTTTTCAAAAAAGCACTTCCACTTTTTGTAAGGCAATAAATAAAATCTTACTTGCTTCACGCTATCCTTACCGTGATTTGATCAGTGTATCTGCAGTAGTTGGAAAGGACCGATACTTTCTACGCAGATCTCGCATGATGGTTGGGTGAGCGTCTGACAGGGTGCCTTTCCGCGTTCTCATGCTTTAAATGTCTGGCCTCTTCGTGTGTCCCGCTGGGGCGGAAGATGAGAGGTTTGAGGTGACCGTTCATAGAGGAAAATTCCTTTGGCGTGTTTTCGAGGAGGGAGTCATTTAAGGCGAGTAGCCTCCCTTTGCCTATAAAAAGACTGAAGGGCGTCCCTTCCTCTCCATCGCTTAGGATTTTCCCTGACAGTCTATCCTCGCCCCTTCTTCACGTTGCGTTGTGCCGTTGCATTCGGAGCATGGAGGATCCTTCGGAAGACGATGCTGCCGATGATGGAGGGCGGCAGGTTTTTGCCGCTTCAGGTTTTGAGCAGGTCCGACGGTCGTCGCAGGGGTTTGAAGCAGGTTCGATGGTCTTCGCGCGGATCTGGAGAGGATTTTGACGGAAAAATCACGTTGTTTCCTCTATCAGTTCCGGCGAGGCTTCCCGGAGGGGGGCGAGATGGAAGACGGATGGGGGCATCCGGCATCTCCGCCGCCCGTCCCTCTCTGCTCGCTTCAAGGATGGGGGGAGAAGCAAATTAAGCTCCCTCCTTTCCGGGCCTTCCCCTGCCTCCTCGTCCAGCTATGCTGGAGTTCTTTTTCTTTCTGGCAGCCTCTTTTTCCCTCTTTTGCTCTTCCTTTCTTTCACTCTTCGGAGGGTGCTTGCTCTCTGTACGTTCCAAAGAGTTGGCAGGTTGGAAGAGAGGAGGCCTTCATAGGCGTTCCCTCTTCCCCAGCCTCTGTCAACTTGGAAGGTAGCCTTCCCCTCTGCAGTCCCTCTGTCACCTTTGTCATGGGCCACCCGAGCCAACTGGATCAACCACCTTTTATCCGAGCCAGTTTCTACGCGAGGCAGAGTCAGTGGCTGAACGCAAGGAGATCAACCGAGTCAGCCAAGCAATGGCCTCTTGCAGTGGTGCCAGATAGATTTTTTACTTTCTGTTGTGTAGTGTATTGGCTTTTGCCTTTCTAATGTACCAACAATCGTTTGAATGAAAAGGAGAAAATTTTATTTCACTCGGATTGTTTGCACGAACTTCAAAAGTAGAACTTGCGTAGTGTGGCTGCATTCCATGTCCGAGGGATGGGTTCCCCTTCCATTGTAGATAGCCGGTATGCTCCTTTCTCGAGCGTCTCGACCACTCGGTAGGGGCCTTCCCAGTTAGGGGATAGCTTGCCCGCCGCCTCTAGTGGTCGAGAGGCTTCAGTTTTCCTGAGGACGAAGTCTCCAGGTTGAAAGTGCCTGTCTCAGACTTTGGCGTTGTAGTATCGAGTGAGGCGGCGCTGGTACTCCGTTGCTCGGATGCTGGCGATCTCTCGGAGTTCATCTGCTAGGTCGAGGTTCTCGAGTAATTTTTGCTCGTTTACCTCGGGCGAGAAGCAGATGACTCGGAGGGAGGGATTGGCGATCTCCAACAGAATGACGGCCTCGGTGCCATATACCAACTGGAAAGGACTCTCACTGGTTGCCGTTCTGGGAGTCGTTCTGTGGGACCAAAGTACTCTAGGCAGTTCCTCGAGCTAGTTGCCCTTGGCCTTGCCGAGTCTAGTTTTTATGCCTTTTAAGATAGTCTTATTGGCATTCTCGACTAGCCCGTTGGCCTGAGGGTGGGCGACCGAAGTGAAGTGGTTGCGAATACCTAGGTCGGCACATCTGTCTCGGAAATAACGAGAGTCAAAATGCCGACCGTTATCGCTCACTATCACCCAGGGGATGCCGTAACGACAAATGATCGACTTCCAGACGAAACTCCAAACGATTGTCTCGGTGATCCTCGTCGTGGCTTCTGCCTCGATCCACTTGGTAAAGTAGTCAATGGCGACGATGATAAACTTCTTCTGGGCCTGAGCCGTAGGGAACGGCCCAAGAATGTCGATACCCCACCGAGCGAAGGGGTATGGCTCGGTCAGGGTGACGAGCTCCGTAGCCAGCTGATGGACTAAGTGATCGAATCGCTGGCATCGGTCACACTGTTGCACGTAGGCCGTGCAGTCGCGCTGCAGAGTGGGCCACCAGTAACCCTGCCGTAGCAGGATCCGAGTGAGTGACCTTCCTTCTGAGTGCGCTCCGCACAGACCTTCATGAATATCTTGGATAGCTCGGTTGGCTTCGTCGGGGCCGAGACACTTCAGGAGGGCACCGGAGAAAGATCTCCGGTAGAGAGTGTCGTCGAGGATGACGAAGCGCCGAGCTTGGTACTTTAATTTGCGGGCCTCTTGAGGGTCAGAAGGCTCTTGAGAGTCCCGGAGCCACGACAGGTAGGGGGTGCGCTAGTCGCTCAGAATGGCTGAGTCAACAGTAAGGAGCTCCGAGTCAATGCTCGGGCACTCTAGCTCTTCAAAAGGGACCGATCGGGTACCTTCGGGGTCGAGAGAGGAGGCCAGCCGAGAGAGGGCGTCCGCTCGGGAGTTTTCCTCCCGAGCTATTCGGACAACCTCGAATCTCTCGAACTGTTGGGCCATGTCTCTGACCAGTTGGAGGTATTTGACCATTGGTGCCTCTCGAGCTTCGTACTCGCCGTTGACTTGGCTAGCGACCAGCTGGGAGTCAGTATGGATTTTGACTCGCTCAGCCCCTAACCGTCGGGCCATGCGCGCTCCCGAGATAAGGGCCTCGTACTCGGAAGCGTTGTTGGACGCCTGAAAGCTGAACTTCAAGGCGTATTGCAGTTTTGCTCCTTCGGGGGACTTCAGGAGGATTCCGGCACCACTACCGGCCGAGTTGGAGGATCCATCAACGAACAATTCCCAGGTCGACCCGGGAGTGGATGGGGATCTTTCTTCGTCGGGATGGTGCTTTCGGCGATGAAGTCGGTGAGCACTTGGCCTTTCACAGCTGAGCGAGTCCGATAGGATATATCATAGGCCCCAAGCATAATGGCCCATTTGACGAGTCGTCCCGAGGCTTCGGGGTGGGCTAGGATCTTCTTCAATGGTTCACCGGTTAGCACGGTGATAGGGTGACCCTGGAAATAGGGCCGGAGGCGCTTGGCGGAGGTAACCAGCGCTAGCACGAGTTTCTCGGTTGCGGGGTATCTCCTTTCAGCCTCGTTGAGCTCCTTCCTGGTGTAGTAGACCGGCCTCTCGACTCCCGAGTCATTTCTGACTAGGACCGAGCTAACCGTAGATGGTGTTGCCGAGAGATAGAGCAGCAAGACTTCACCCGGAACGGGCTTGGAGAGCACCGGGGGCGAGGCCAAGAACTCCTTGAGCTCGGTGAACGCTCTCTGGCATTCCTCATCCCATGCGAATGTAGCAGATGCCAATTTGGGCCCCCTCAATAGCTTGAAGAAGGGCAAGCATCGTTCGGCCGCACGGGATAGGAACCGGCTGAGAGCGGCGGCACGCCCAGTTAGGCGTTGGACGTCCTTGATGCAGGTGGGCGGGCGCATGTCCAGGATGGCCTGGACCTTGTCGGGGTTGGCCTCGATCCCACGCTGAGTGATTAGGAAACCCAGGAACTTCCCGGATATCACTCCAAAGGCACACTTGGCAGGATTGAGCTTCATGTTGTACCTCAGGAGGGTGTCGAATGTCTCAGCGAGGTCGGTGAAGTGTTCTTTGGCCTTGGGGGTCTTGACAAGCATATCGTCGATGTAGGTCTCGACGTTCCGACCTAGCTGTCCTTCAAACATGTGGTTGACCAGCCTCTGGTACATGGCTCCGACGTTTTTCAACCCGAAAGGCATCCGGGTGTAGCAGTATACACCGTAGTCGGTGATGAAGGTGATCTTCTCGACATCTTCTGGATCCATTCTGATCTGGTGGTAACCTGAATAGGCGTCTAGGAAGCTGAGTATCTCGTTGCCCGAGGTTGAGTCAACCAATTGGTCGATGCTCGGCAACGGATAACAGTCCTTAGGGGTGGCCTTATTCAGGTCGGTGAAATCCATGCACATCCGCCACTTGCCTGAAGCTTTCGGTACCAGGACGACGTTGGCTAGCCACGTCGGGTACAGGACCGGTCTAAAAAGGCCAGTCTCTTGCCCCTTGGTGACCTGCGCCTTGATGATCACATGTTTCTCCGGTCCATGCTTCCTCCTGCGCTGCTGTACGGGCTTCACGGCGGGGTCGAGGTTGAGCTTGTGCATTACAGTCTCCTCTCAGATGGTAGGTCGGCTCCGATCTTTACTCCTAGGGCCGGGTCATAGCTTAGGAAAATTGCCAGTAATTCGCCACCAGGTTCGGTGGTTGCGGATTTATCCTCGACTCCCCGGGGGCCCTTGTCCTTCTCGTCCGGCCTTGTGGCCTCTACCGAGATATTGTAGCACCTTCTGGCCGCGGCCTGGTTACCTCAGACTTCTCCCAACCAGTTTTTGGTGGGGAACTTCATTTTTTGGTAACAGGTAGACGGCACCGCTTTTATTCGGCTGAGGATTCCCTGGCCGAAGATGGCGTTGTATGCTATCATACCTTTAATCACTATGAAGTCCACCATGACCGTGACGGTTTTGGGTGGGGTGCCGAGGGTAACCTGCAGGCTTAGGGCTCCCTCGGGATAGGTGGCCAGGCCATTGAACCCGCAGAGAGGGGTTCGGATCGGGCGGAGTTTGGATGGTTCCTCCCCCATCTTAAGGAAACAATCATAAGATAGTACATCAGGGGCACTCCCATTGTCAACTAGAATCCTATCTATGTTACAATAGTTTATCGTAGCCGAAATCACGAGGGCGTCATCATGCGGGGTGCTCAGCCCTTCCAAGTCTCGGTCAGAGAAGACTATGACTGGGGCTCACTCGGCGGGGCCTTGGGAGGCTCTATGGCTCGACTCACCCGCTCGGCATGACGCTTCCTCCCTCGGCTGTTGTCGCCGCCTGACACTGTTCCTCTGGAGATGACATTGATGTGTACCCCGCGGGAGGCATTGTCGATCTCCTCCGGGGCGCCTCGGTCTTCTTTACGCTCGGCTATGAACTGGGCTAGATGTCCCTAACGGATGAGGTGCTCAATCTCATCCTGGAGCTGGTGGCAGTCGCTGGTGTGGTGCCCGTGGTCGCTGTGGAACAAGTAGTGCTTGTTGCGATTACGGTTCTTCGATCTCATTGGCTCGGGCTGGCGGAGGAGGCCCGAGTCCTTGATGCCTTCGTAGATCTCGTAGACCGGCGCGGCTAGTGGGTTGTACCGCTCGTACTTCCGTGACGATTCCTTGCGTTCACCGTCACGATTCCGCCTTTTTCCCGAACCTGAGCTTGGCTCGGAAGCCCGCTTCCTGTCCCCCTCCCGACCCGAGCCGGTTGCATCTCGGCAAGCGCTGAGCACCTCTTTGCACTCGGCGTGGCGTAATGCCAGAGTCACTAGCTTGGCAAGGGTCGAGGGAGGGTGGAGGACAAGTTCGCGGCAGAGATTCTCATCCCGGGTGCCCCCAGTCAGCGCGGTTATGGCTGAGGCCACGTCCAGGCGGGGGATTCTCAGGGCTTCTGACTTGAATCGGTGAATATAAGCCCAGAGTCTTTCCCCTTGCACCTGTTTGAGGGCCAGGAGCCCCGCTACCGACCTTGGGGGGGCACTTCCGGCGAAACTCTCTTTGAAGACTCACCCAAATTGCTTGAAGTCTCGGATGGATCTGGGGGCGAGGGCCCAGAACCACGCCTGGGCGCCCTGGACCAGGGTGGTCGCGAAGGCTCAGCACTTGATGGCGTTCGACGCTCCGTGCAAGGTCATCAAAGCGTCGAAGCTGTCGTAGTGATCGACCGGGTCGCCCTAGCCGTCGTAGAGCTTGAAGGTCGGGATGGAGGTTCTGGGAGACACCTCTGCCTTCAAGATGTATTCGGAGAATGGGGATTTCTCCTCATCTCTGCGAAAGAGGTCTTCTGCAGGGCATGGAGGGCGCGCTCCTGTTCTGCGAAACGCCTCTCGAAATCTCGCAGTCGGAGGGATAACTCCCGCTGTTGTCGTGCCGTGGGGCTGGGAGGAGCGTTGTAATATCCCGGACCTTTCGGATCCTTCTTCGTGGGTACCGGATCTGGTTTTCGGAGCGTCCGGCTCTGTTGTGTCCGAAATTTCATTTCGGACATCTTTTGTGTTCAGATCGGCGCGATCCGGAGTCACTTCGGAGGCCCAGAGGCGTTCCGCGGCTTTTCCGCGTGTGTTTTCTGATTCCCGGTGTGTGTTTCAGCTCTGTCTTCGGAAGCTCGCTGCGGGCGAACCGGGCGGTTCACCCGGGCACGAGTGGTACCGTTGCGATCGGTGCGTTCCGAGGATTCCGGAAATGTATTTTTTCTATTTTTTGGTATTTTTCTGAAAAATCGGATTTTCTATATATTCCCATTTCTTTTCTTTTTCTTTTCCTCTTTCTCTTTCTTCTTCTTCTTCCTCCTTCCTTCCCCAACCGTGGCCGCCCTCCTCTCTCCCTCTCTCTCCCATTCGGACGCGGTGAGCCCCTCCCCGGCTGTGGACGGCGGCAGGGTGACGGCGCGGACGCGTGGGTGGCGGCGAGGCGAGCTCGTGGGCGTGCGGCAAGCGTGGGAAGCGTGGGGAGGCGAGGTTTCTAAAAGCGTTCTTCGTGGTTTATGGACGATCCGGCGGAGCATTCGCTCCATTGACGTAGGGTGACGTTCCTTAGCCTCTTGCCGTTCGTTTCCGTGATTTGTAGGCCGCGGGGAGGCCGAAAGAGGCTTGTTTGAGCGGGTTTGGGGTTTTCCATGATTTGGGGAGAGCTCGCCCGATCTATGGTTTTAGCCCGCTATTTCGTGTTTTGGTGGCTTAGAAGCATGCTAGGGGTCCTTAGGGGTCATTCCCCTTGATTTCCCCCTCTCCGGTGGAGGCATGGGGGCGTGGTTGGAGTTTTTAGGCGTTTCCGCCGTTTTCGAGCGCAGACTGAGAACGGGCTATACTCCAGTAGCGCATTCTTGATGGTCGCACTGCCCCGATGGGGTGCGTTCATCGGAGAAGATGAACAGTAGGGCGGTTCTGGTCGCGCTAGGGGTCCCTAGCGTGATCTGCCTTGTCGTGCTAGGGGTCCCTAGCGCGACCTGCCTTGTCGCGCTAGGAGGCCCTAGCGCGATCTTCCCTATCGCGCTAGGGGTCCCTAGCGCGATCTGTCCTGTCGTCGGGTGTTCCTCTTGGGCCGTGTGTGTGTCCTGGACACCCCGTGGAGTTCCAGGACCGTGTCTTTGGGTGTCCGGAGGTTCCGTTTGCCTTGGTCATGCGTTTGGCTGTGAGCGGTGCGTCCGTTTCTTCTCCGACCGTGGTCACCGTGCGATGGTGATGGTACATGGGACGGCCCCCGTACTTCGTCAGGTTCGGACGTTGTTTTCCGTGGTCTTGAGAGTCTACTCCTTCAGTGACCCTCCACTAGTCGTAGCCCACCAGTACGAGGTGCTGGTCTCACCTGGGAGTGGTGTACGGGCATTCACCTTTGAGACGGTTTGTGGACCGGTTACGTAGGCCCCTCGTCGGTATCCAGAGTCCGGCTACGGGGGAAAACCGGTCAGAGGACCAGACCTAGTGACGCAAGGTCTGTGTGTGCACACGTGGTTGGGGGCGGTTGGACCCACGTCGACGGGCGTGACCCCGGCTAGTTACTTGTTTGTGGTTACTTGTACGTTGTCTGCGCCTCGGGTAGGACCTACCATGTCAGGCGGTTCACCTGCGGCGCGGTGTAAGACGTCAGGAGACGCTACCGGCTGTGCTTCTAGTGGGTGGTACTCCTGTCGAGTACGGAGTGACAGACTGTCAGTCGTGTGTTTCTGACCTTCGGGTTTTGCGGTTCGACCGTTGAGTTTCGGTCTCGTACCGTGGCACGTGTGTCGGTTTGCGTGCCGTAGGGTCTGGTTCTGTAGAGCACAGGGCTTTCCTTTCCGAGGTACTTTCCTGTCGCTAGTGTAGTGGTTTCTCGTTTTACAAGGTAGGGTTCGAGTGATCCCTACTGAGTCTTGTTCCGAGACTCATTCCCTGCGTGTTTTCACTGTGTTTCAGGTGAGGCGCCACCTTCGGGGAGCGCGTCAGGTGTGCAGCGGGGTGCGGGTGCCCAGAGGTAGTGCCAGAGGTCAGAGCCGGGGTATGTCCCGTGTAGCTGTACTTTTCTTTCTTGTCATTGTACTAGTCGTGGACTACTGTTGCTGTTGTTGTTATTTGATTGTGGACCATGTAAAATGTTAATTTATTTCCTGCTTAATATTATAACTGTTTAATTTCTGCAATTATTTGTGATGCTTGTGTAGTTTCCACACCATCCTTTTAACCCTTCCGAGTCTTCGGGCTCGTGGGTGGCGGTGCGAGTCTCGGGTTATCGGGCCTTCCCGGTAATCGGATTCTCGGGTCGTTACAGCTGGTATCAGAGCGCGGTTGTGGAATTACATAAGAATCATAGGTAATTGTAGTGGTCCACTAGTCCACAGTGATGATGTACAGGTGACGCTGGCATTGGGCACCGCGTGTTTATTTTGACCTTGCCGTCTCCGTGTTTTATGTCTTGTGCTTCAGGAGCGAGGATGGCGCCGAGGAGGAGCTCTCGCTCTCAGCAGGGGCAGTCGGCTGGAGGTCAGGAGATCCAGCAGGGGGTCCAGGGGGACCAGGAGGAGCTTAGCAGAGCGCCACCGGGAGCTACCGAGGCCGCGACTACTGTGAGAGTTCCGGGGGCCGAGGATTTCTTCCGTGGCATGTACCAGCTTATGTCTCAGCAGTTCGGCGGAGAGGCTGGTGAGGGCTCGTCAGCTAGGGGTGGGCCAGGCCGAGCAGTGAGGGACTTTCGGTAGTTCCATCCACCTTATTTCAGCGGCCAGGCAGACCCTGATGCGGTTCGCGATTGGCTTGATGAGATGGAGCGGGTGTTCAGTTCTGCAAGGAGTGCTGCCGAGGACAGAGTTGTGTTGGCCTACAACCAGTTACAGGGTACGGCTCAGAGGTGGTGGTCTTCCGAGTGGAAGACGCCTTTTCAGCTTCGTCCACTTGAGCAGATCGAGTGGGACGACTTCGTTAGTGCTTTCGAGCGTACGTACTGTCCAGATATTGTTGCCACGCAGCGGATGCGGGAGTTTCTGGAGCTGGTGCAGGGCGACATGTCCGTGTTGTAGTACAGGGCCCGATTTGTCGAGCTGGGTCGGTACGCATCTCACATCATGGAGCATGAGAGAGTGAGGACCACGCAGTTTGTACAGGGCTTGAGGCTGGAGCTGAGGCACCATCTGATCGCGAATGGGGCCACTGATCTAGAGACAGCATCTCGCGTTGTGGTTTCTTTGGAGATGGATATGCAGAGGATTCGAGGACCGATCAGCCAGGGGCAGTCTTTGTCAGGTCACAGCCAGCAGTCGGCTACCCAGCAGCAGGGTTCCTTTCAACATGCGTCGGGTGGTTCGGGAGTGCCGACATCGACAGCGTCGGTAGCAGGATCTGCGTCCTTCGGCTCGAAGGTCAAGAAGTTCTTGAAGAAGAGTTTCTGTAAGAAGCACAAGGATCAGGGGCAGGCTTCATCGGGCAGTGTACAGCAGTCGATTCCTTTGCAGCGTCAGGGATCAGTGGGTGGATCGCGAGGACCTTGTCCACGGTGTGGTGGGACCCACCCAGGTAGGCAGTGCACGGCGCCGATCATCTATTTTCGGTGTGACCAGTCAGGGCATATGGCGCGTAACTGTCCTCAGAGACCGCCGCAGCAGCAGTTTCCTCAACAGCAGCAGGTTCCCCAGCAGCAGAGGCAGCAGCAGCAGGGACAGTATCCGCCACTACCCAGGTCAGCCAGCGTGGGAGGCAGGCAGAGGGCTCGAGGCCAGATCACGCACATGACCAGGGCAGAGGCAGTGGCGTCGCAGCTCGTGGAAGGTACCGTTCAGATTTTTGGGTTGTGCAGCTCGGGTTTTGTTCGACTCTGGCGCGTCTCATTCGTTTATTTCGGAGGATTTTGTGTCGAGCGTCGAGGAGCCGGTGACCCAGTTGTCCTGTGATTTGGCAATGGAGTTGCCTTCGGGTGACTTTATGATCACTCTATATTGCTTCGATCAGGTTCCGGTTTGGATCGATGGGCGGAGTATGCCAGGCAGGTTGTATGCGTTGCAGCTTCGGAATTAGGATGTGATTCTAGGCATGGATTGGCTCGAGACTCATGGAGCGGTGGTGGATTGTGGGATGAAGAGGGTCTACTTCCAGCATCCGAGCAAGTGGACCTTCTATTTCCAAGGTATCCGTTCCACCTCTTCTCGATTCCTTATCTCTGCTATTCGAGCCCGTCGATTGCTTGATTCTGGTTGTCAGGGTTTTCTCGCGTCCGTGGTGGTGTCTGAATGGATGGAACCGAGTGTCGAGGACATTCCGGTGGTGTGCGAGTTCCCCGACGTTTTTCCCGAAGAATTGCCTGGATTACCTCCCCAGCGGGAGATCGATTTTGTGATCGAGGTTGTGCCTGGTACGGGACCTTTGGCGAAGGCTCCCTACCGTATGGCCCCCGCTGAGTTGAGGGAGTTGAGGGCGCAGTTGCAGGAACTGTTGGCCAAGGGGTATATTCGTCCTAGCTTTTCCCCTTGGGGTGCGTATGTGTTGTTTGTGAAGAAGAAGGACGGTAGTTTGCGGCTGTGCATTGACTATCGGCAGCTGAATGAAGTGACCATTAAGAACAAGTATCCGTTGCCGCGGATTGATGACTTGTTCGACCAGCTTCAGTCCGCGCGAGTGTTCTCGCGGATTGATTTGCGGTCAGGTTACTATCAGCTGAGAATTCGCGAGTCCGATGTGGAGAAGACTGCATTCAGTACGAGGTACGGGCATTATGAGTTTCTGGTGATGCTGTTTGGGCTCACCAATGCCCCTGCAGCCTTCATGGACTTGATGCAGAGGGTGTTTCATCCGTATTTGGACCAGTTCGTGGTCATCTTCGTGGACGACATCCTTGTCTATTCGCAGTCTGCTGAGGAGCACGCGTACCATTTGGGTGTGGTGCTGCAGACATTGCGAGGTCACCAGTTGTATGCGAAGCTCAGCAAGTGCGAGTTTTGGCTCAGCGAGGTGCACTTTCTGGGGCACGTGATTTCTGATGATGGCATTTCCGTGGATCCCGCCAAGGTCGAGGCAGTAATGCAGTGGCCGAGGCCGAGGTCGGTGACGGAGATCCGGAGTTTCTTGGGGCTTGCGGGTTATTATCGCCGGTTTATCCAGGATTTTTCTCACATTGCGACCCCGATGACTAGACTCACGCGGAAGGATGTGCCTTTCGTCTGGTCTGAGGAGTGTGAGCAGAGCTTCAGGGAACTAAAGAGATTGCTCACCTCGGCTCCGGTGTTGGTTTTGCCTTCTGGATCGGGAGGTTTCGTGGTGTGTACAGATGCTTCCGGCGTTGGATTGGGTGCTGTTTTGATGCAGCATGGTAGAGTGGTGGCTTATGCATCTCGGCAGCTAAAGCCCCACGAGGAAAACTACCCTACCCATGACCTTGAGTTGGCGGCGGTGATCTTCGCACTGAAGATCTGGAGGCATTATCTATACGGTGAGAAGTTCGAGGTGTTCACTGACCATCAGAGTTTGAGGTATGTGTTCTCGCAAAAGGACCTGAACCTCAGGCAAAGGCGTTGGATGGAGTTCATGAAGGACTATGACTTCACCCTGTCTTATCAGCCGGGAAGGATGAATGTCGTCGCCGATGCCTTGAGTCGGAAGGTCGTGATTAGTGCCTTGATGTTGAGGAAGTGGAGGCTCTGGGAACAAGTGCCCGAAATATCTTTCAGGCTCAAGATTCCCCAGGAGCCAGGGTTGGCGGTGCTTGCGAGTCTGACTGTCACTCCTGCTATCCGTCGTCAGGTGACAGAGGCTCAGCATGCGGACCCTGAGTTACCCCGGATTCTTGCGATGGCTGACGTGGAGCTCGACGAGGACGGTGCTACGAGGTTTCGTGGCAGGTTGTACGTCCCAGCGGAGGAGCAGATTCGTCGTGCGGTACTGCGCGAGACTCATGGGAGCAGGTACACCGTACACCTGGGTGCGATGAAGATGTATCGGAACTTGCAGAGGCAGTTCTGGTGGCCTGGCATGAAGAGAGATGTTGCCGATTTTGTGGCCAGGTGCCTGATCTGTCAGCAGGTGAAGGTGGAGCATCAGCGACCAGGCGGTACTCTCCAACCCTTGGATGTTCCTGTTTGGAAGTGGGACCATGTGACCACGGATTTTATGGTGGGGTTGCCAAGGACCCCGACTGGGCAGGACAGTATCTGGTTGCTGGTGGATCGGCTGACGAAGGTGACGCGGCTGTTGCCGGTCAAAGTCAGCTGGAGCGTGTCCAAGTTGGCTCGCCTTTATGTGGAGCGGATCGTGCCATTGCATGGGATTCCTATTTCGATCGTGTCGGATCGGGATCCACACTTCACTTCTGGATTCTGGAGGAGTTTCCAGCGAGCTCTTGGCACGGAGTTGGCTTTTAGCTTGGCGTATCATCCTCAGTCAGATGGTCAGTCTGAGAGGACCATTCAAACTTTGGAGGACATGCTGAGATCTTACTGCCTGGAGTGGCAGGGGAGTTGGATTCATCACCTACCGTTGGTGGAGTTTGCCTATAACAACAGCTATCATTCGAGCATCGGCATGGCTCCCTATGAGGCTTTGTACGGGCGTCCGTGTCGGACTCCACTCGATTGGTTCGAGGTGGGTGAGCGTGTTTTGACGGGACCGGAATTGGTGCAGCAGTGTGTGGATGTTGTGCACCTGGTTCGTCAGAACATGTTGGCGGCCCAGAGTCGGCAGAAGAGCTATGTTGAACGTAGGAGGCAGCCCCTCGAGTTCACCGTGGGCGATCATGTGTTCTTGAGAGTTTCTTCGATGAATGGGGTGATGCGTTTTGGACGGCGTGGGAAGCTGAGTCCCCGCTATATTGGTCCTTTCGCGATTGTGGAGCGCATCGGTGAGGTTGCTTACCGGTTGCAGTTACCTCTTGAGTTGGCGTCGGTGCATGACGTGTTCTACGTCTCGATGTTGCGGAAGTATATGTCCGATGACTCTCATGCGCTCGAGTTTTCGGTTTGGCCTGAGGTGACTCCAGACCTTTCTCTCCCAGAGTTTCCGATCCGCGTGGAGGATAGGCGAGAGCAGCGCCTGCGGAACAAGGTCATTCCCTTGGTGAAGGTCGTGTGACAGCGACACTCTGGTGGTGAGACTTCGTGGGAACGTGAGGACGAGATGCGTCAGCAGTTCCCGTATCTGTTTGAGTGAGTCTTCCTCTTCTTTTCCCTTTGGTTGTTCTCAATTTCGAGGATGAAATTCCTTAAGGGGGGAGGGCTGTAATATCCCGGACCTTTTGGATCCTTCTTCGTGGGTCCCGGATCTGGTTTTCGGAGCGTCCGGCTCTGTTGTGTCTGAAATTTCATTTTGGACATCATTCGTGTTCGGATCGGCGCGATCCGGAGTCACTTCGGAGGCCCGGAGGCGTTCCGCGGCTTTTCCGCGTGTATTTTCCGATTCCCGGTGTGTGTTTCGGCTCTGTCTTCGGAAGCTCGCTGCGGGCGAACCGGGCGGTTCACCCGGGCACGAGTGGTACCGTTGCGATCGGTGCCTTCCGAGGATTCCGGAAATGTATTTTTTCTATTTTTCAGTATTTTTCCAAAAAATCAGATTTTCTATATATTCCCATTTCTTTTCTTTTTCTTTTCCTCGTTCTCTTTCTTCTTCTTCTTCCTCCTTCCTTCCCCAACCGTGGCCGCCCTCCTCTCTCCCTCTCTCTCCCATTCGGACGCGGTGAGCCCCTCCCCGGCTGTGGACGGCGGCAGGGCGACGGCGCGGACACGTGGGTGGCGGCGAGGCGTGCTCGTGGGCGTGCGGCAAGCGTGGGAAGCGTGGGGAGGCGAGGTTTCTAAAAGCATTCTTCGTGGTTTGTGGACGATCCGGCGGAGCATTCACTCCATTGAGGTAGGGTGACGTTCCTTAGCCTCTTTCCGTTCGTTTCCGTGATTTGTAGGCCGCGGGGAGGCCGAGAGAGGCTTGTTTGAGCGGGTTTGGGGTTTTCCATGATTTAGGGAGAGCTCGCCCGATCTATGGTTTTAGCCCGCTATTTCGTGTTTTGGTGGCTTAGAAGCATGCTAGGGGTCATTCCCCTTGATTTCCCCATCTCCGGTGGAGGCATGGGGGCGTGGTTGGAGTTTTTAGGCTTTTCCGCCATTTTCGGGCGCAGACTGAGAACGCGCTATACTCTAGTAGCGCGTTCTTGATGGTCACGCTGTCCCGATGGGGCACGTTCATCGGAGAAGATGAACAGTAGGGTGGTTCTGGTCGCACTAGGGGTCCCTAGCGTGACCTGCCTTGTCACGCTAGGAGGCCCTAGCGCGATCTTCCCTGTCGCGCTAGGGGGTCCTAGCGCGTTCTTCCTTGTCGCGCTAGGGGCCCTAGTGCGATCTGTCCTGTCGTCGGGTGTTCCTCTTGGGCCGTGTGTGTGTCCTGGACACCCCGTGGAGTTCCGGGACCGTGTCTTTGGGTGTCCGGAGGTTCCGTTTGCCTTGGTCATGCGTTTGGCTGTGGGCGGTGCGTCTGTTTCTTCTCCGACCGTGGTCACCGTGCGATGGTGATGGTACGTGGGACGGCCCCCGTACTTCGTCAGGTTCGGACGTTGCTTTCCGTGGTCTTGAGAGTCTACTCCTTCAGTGACCCTCCACTAGTCGTAGCCCACCAGTACGAGGTGCTGGTCTCACCTGGGAGTGGTGTACGGGCATTCACCTTTGAGACGGTTTGTGGACCGGTTACCGTAGACCCCTCGTCGGTATCCAGAGTCCGGCTACGGGGGAAAACCGGTCAGAGGACCAGACCTAGTGACGCAAGGTCTGTGTGTGCACACGTGGTTGGGGGCGGTTGGACCCACGTCGACGGGCGTGACCCCAGCTAGTTACTTGTTTGTGGTTACTTGTACGTTGTCTGCGCCTCGGGTAGGACCTACCATGTCAGGCGGTTCACCTGCGGCGCGGTGTAAGACGTCAGGAGACGCTACCGGCTGTGCTTCTAGTGGGTGGTACTCCTGTCGAGTACGGAGTGACAGACTGTCAGTCGTGTGTTTTCGACCTTTGGGTTTTGCGGTTCGACCGTTGAGTTTCGGTCTCGTACCGTGGCACGTGTGTCGGTTTGCGTGCCATAGGGCCTGGTTCTGTAGAGCACAGGGCTTTCCTTTTCGAGGTACTTTCCTACCGCTAGTGTAGTGGTTTCTCGTTTTACGAGGTAGGGTTCGAGTGATCCCTACTGAGTCTTGTTCTGAGACTCATTCCCTGCGTGTTTTCACCGTGTTTCAGGTGAGGCGCCACCTTCGGGGAGCGCGTCAGGTGTGCAGCGGGGTGCGGGTGCCCAGAGGTAGTGCCAGAGGTCAGAGCCGGGGTATGCCCCGTGTAGCTGTACTTTTCTTTCTTGTCACTGTACTAGTCATGGACTACTATTGCTGTTGTTGTTATTTGATTGTGGACCATGTAAAATGTTAATTTATTTCCTGCTTAATATTATAACTGTTTAATTTCTGCAATTATTTGTGATGCTTGTGTAGTTTCTACACCATCCTTTTAACCCTTCCGAGTCTTCGGGCTCGTGGGTGACGGTGCGAGTCTCGGGTTATCGGGCCTTCCCGGTAATCGGATTCTCGGGTCGTTACAAGCGTCCTGGTGATCCCCGGGAACATCGATCTCCAGGTTCGGATGGCGTGCCCCAGGTTTTCCCCGCCTTTGGTGTGGAGGAAGCCTCTTGCTCCGGAGGTGGAGCCTAATGAGGGTCCTCCAATCCTGTTGCGGATGATCTGCTGGCCGCGGAGAGTGAAGCGGCCTCCGGCGGTGTGCTGGGATGCATTCTCACGGGGAGGGCTCCCTGACGGGGCGCGGGACCTTCCATCCCTAGTCGCCTGGGTCCTCATGAGTTCCACGAGGACATCCAGTTTCGCGATGTGAGGGACTGGAAGGCGTCCGTTACCACACCGATTGGGCGAGTAGCCCTAACCGCCGCAGGGGGGTGGGTGGTGGTCCGTCGGCGGGGCACTGGCGTTGGAGGGGGGGTTCTGCGAGGCCCGAGAGGGGCCATCCCCCGCCGCTACCATGGCCTTTCCCCTGTCGCCGGCGGACCTCCTCCCTGAGCTCCTTCGTACCATACTGGATCTTTGTATGTTTCCCATAGACGGCGCCGCCAGATGAAGAGGCAAGATCTCGCGCTGGTCCTGAGCGGGCGGTGGATCACCGGATAGTGAACTGCAAGAAAGGGAAACGGATCAGGGGGCCCAGGGATGAGTCCCTGGGGAAAACCCTTCGATGCTTAAGTCATAGAGCTATGGTGGGAGCAATATAGGGAGGAAGTAGCTTCTGCGAGATCCCTCTCCACCAGAAGGGTGAAGTGGTTCCTGCTCAGGAGTTTTGAGCGTGTGATTGCCCTTACCTTTCGCCGGAGGGTATCCCTGGGTTAAATAGTGCGCCATCTTCTGGAGTCCTGTAAGTCGAGGAGTTTCAGGTGGGGGTTACGTCCTCGACGTGGGCTTTTATTGCCTTATCTGGGAGCGTTATCACCTTGGGGAGCTGGAGTCCCTTACCTTTATAAATTCCTACCCACAGAGGACTCTTAACGGCTGCATGGATAAGCAATCGTCGGCCATACCAAGTTCAGAGAGGCCAGCCCTATCCGGGCGGTAGGCTTAGCTTGGACGAAGATGGGTCGGATTGGTCGACATGCGCCTTCTTCCCTGGGCGGAGAGATGGCTCGGGCATGGACCTTTCCTGTGACCTGACCGACGCTCGGGCCTTCCGAGCCTAGAGGCCGCC